>VZRE01007483.1:0-31924 GCA_013396775.1 Cephalopterus ornatus | reverse complement strand
GAGGCTCAGGGGAGACCTCATCACTCTCTCCAACTCCCTGACAGGAGGTTGGAGCCAGGTAGGGGTTGGTCTCTTCTCCCAGGCAGCTCTCAGTAAGACAAGAGGGCTCGGTCTTAAGCTCTGCCAGGGGAGGTTTAGGTTGGATATTAGGAAGAAATTCTTTACAGAGAGGGTAATCAGACATTGGAATGGGCTGCCCAGGGAAGTGGTGGATTCTCCATTGCTGAAGGTTTTTAAGATGACACTGGATGTGGCACTTAGTGCCATGGTCTGGGAACCACGGTGGTATTGGACCAAGGGTTGGACTTGATGATCTCAGAGGTCCTTTCCAACCCGGCTGATTCTGTGATTCTATGATTCCTGAGAACTTGTGAAGTCATGAAAAGGTTTTATTTGATTTCAGAGAATTTCATAGGTTTATGTCATCGACTCTGGGCTCAGCCCTTAAAACTGAAGAGACAAACTACACCTCCCAGCTGCGGGGCTGCCCGAGCACTGGAGACACCGCCCAGGAGAACAAAGTTTGGGGAATATCCAGGGAGAGGCAGACAAATGCCAAGGAAGTCAGATAAACCTACAGGATCTATGATGAGCCCTAGGATCCATAAAACAATAAATATAACAGCTGGCGTGCTTCTCCAGGGCTTCACTTCCTTCTAGCAGTGAAGTCCTGCTGGAAGCAGCAATCCCTCTGTACCAGTTTT
Source organism: Cephalopterus ornatus (assembly GCA_013396775.1). Taxonomy (NCBI): domain Eukaryota; kingdom Metazoa; phylum Chordata; class Aves; order Passeriformes; family Cotingidae; genus Cephalopterus; species Cephalopterus ornatus. The sequence goes on along the minus strand of VZRE01007483.1, from coordinate 31,220 downwards.
AAATATTTAGGCTGTGTGGATGATTTGGTTTTAGTACAGTCTCTACACAACCAGTAATTTTCAGTAATTTGAATGTCAGGAGAATTGCTTATACACAGGTATCCAGATAGCTGATTGTAATTTATCTGACGGCCCGCACCGACAAAGAACTGCAGGGAGGAGAGGAAGGGTCGGGGCTGTAGTTGTCTCCAAACTGTAATGAAAATCCAGGCATGACTTCCCCTAAACAACAGGACATTTCAGCTGGGAAAAATCAGCCCCTGTGAGGAAAAGCAATCAAATAGCAGTCTTGATTACGAAAATCAAAATGGTGAAAGACTGATGACATTTACCCTGCTATCACAGCTGCACCTGCAGAATGACCACTGGTACGGACTGAGGGAGGCTACAAGGTATCATAATTTGCATGCAACGGTAGAGGATTAAAGCAAAAAAGCAAATAAAATCCTGATTTGTTAACAAAACTGACAGTGAAAGGCTGAAAGACAAGCAGAGAATCAATTTCAATTTGAACTGCAGAATAAATCAGGTGCAACGAGGCTTTGATTTACAGGTCACACATCTTCCTGCAGGATGTTAGCAGCCAGGACCAGCCACTGCCAGATTAGAGTCACGTGAACCTAAAGTCAGGGCAGGTGAGGTCACCTAGAGAACATGTGAAAGAGTTGAAACAGCAGCATCAGCTCCTCCAAAACATCCTCACAAAACAAGTGGAATAATTTTTTCTTAAAGCAAAGAATGATGATGGAAAATGCCATGAGATTCAAGACGAGGAAGGAGATGGAAAATGAAGTCAAAATAGCTTCTCAAAGAAGTGACAGGAAAACACTTAGTCCACTCTGCAAGGTTTATATGGTCAGGTTACAGCAGCTGGAGCCCCACTCAGGGATTAGCAAAGGAAGATTTTTAGCTGCAAAAAGGCAAAAATAAGTGGCCAAACCACTTCTAACAAGCAGCAAACAGACAGAAACTACATGAAACTGTTGATTTTGGCAAATAAACTTCCAGCATTAAGAAAAACAGCAGTGAAACACTACACAGAAAACTCAGTAGTAGTTTCCCCAAAGCTGAAGTCCATCATTGTTCCAGGAATGGTGGTACTTGCTGGGATGGAAGCACAGAGGAAAACTTGTGACTGCTCTGCAAAACCTGGGGGCCAGCAAAACTTTGCAAGGAAACAGCAAAATTCCTCAGTGGGAAAGAGAAAAGGTCTGGTAAACTGGGAAGATCTGCAGTGTCCTTCTCATCAAGATAGAAGAAGTGGTTATGGTAAACCCTGAGGGAGGAGTATCATAGCCTGATCCCTAAGAACACAGTTTTCTATGATTCTATGATACATAAAAGATGTGTAGATGTGTCACTTGAGGACATGGTTTAATGGTGGTTCAATGATCCTAGAGGGTTTTCATAACAATTTCCTATGATCCTCAATGATCCTAAAGCGTTTTCACCTAAGCAATTCTATGATTCTATGAAAAATATGAACAAATAAAAAGAGCATAAATTGTAATTAAAAATCCCTGTAAACAACAGAGCAGTCTCTGGGCTCACGGAATCAGCATCAAATAGCTTCTGGTTTGCAAAAAGCATTGACAGTGCCCACTGCAGCACACCTGGGGTGTCTGGAGGTGTAATAGAACACAAAATGTGTCTCTGTCAGGTGCCATCCCAAGGTCCAGGTGACCACCGGCATCTTGTTTGCCTGATGATACAGCGGCGCTGAAGTCACAGGTGAGTTTTCCCCCAAGGAAAATAAATAAATAGCAAGGGTCGTTAGGAAGTACACAATGCGCTTTCAACGACAGGTACACCAAAAAATGTACCAAATATTGTAATGACAGCATCATTCTTGTAAATGACAGCTTAGCCAACATTGAAGTGAAGGCCAGAAGGCAGTGCAGAACTGTGGGGAAAATACTGATAATATTCACATTGAAAACAAGCTTAGCAATCGCTGCAGTGGTTTCCGTCTCAATAACAGCTTTGGAATGTAGGGATGACAATTAACAAACTTCTTTGCATGTGTTTGCAGCAACAATCCCCTGTGCTGTTAAGATTTCGGAGAGGAAATGATGCTGTGAACTAGAAGATGGCCATTGCCTGCACCATCTTAGAAATAATATTTACTTGTTGAATCTCTGCAGCTTTGCATCAAAAGGGCCTTTTTGCTTCTTTCATTTGTGTCATAACATATGAATGTGAAAACTAAAAATCCATAGTGGATAGAGGCAGATATGAAATAGCTTTGAGAGCAAATGCCACAGAAAACTCTTGATAACAAATAAAATTTATTTCTAAAAATTCAGAGCATGATGATATCTCTGAAGTTATCCAAAAGATACAGTTTGATGTATCTGCTAAGAAAAAGGTCAACACATCTGCCCATATCTGGACAGTAGAAAGAAGATGTGAGGGATCTGCCTAAAAAGTCCCTTTCTAACTGTCTTCACCCTCTATTCGGAGGAGAAAATTTAATGTGTTTGACTGTATAAGCTACATGCAAATGTAGGCTGGAGGTAGGATGTGCCTTAAAAATTGCTGGGGAGGGCTGAAATCAATCCAGTGGTGTGAGAAAAGAGCTGTTGTGGTGAGTTTAAAAATAAATTGATGGATAGGGCAGGGAGCATCTGGAAGTAACAGTGGAGGAAGGAAACAGGAAACAAGAAGTGAAAACTTATAACAAAAGGCCTGAGGAAGGGTGGATGCAAAGGGAAGCAATTTGGAAAGCAATATTAGGGTTTATAGAATACAATATAAGCTCTGTAGGAAACCAGTCAGGTGAGACATTGCAAAGGTGTCTGTGCACACAGGCAAGAGAATGGCACAAAGGCAATGGAAAATAATAATGCTCTGCAGAAAATGAGGAGGCTGTGGCAGAGGAACAGCCACAGAGCAGAGCATGGGCAGGATTCAGAGCAGGGAATCCTGAGATCCTAATAATCTGAGCAGGACAATCTGGACACAACCCTGAGCACGGGAGCTCTGGCTCAGCCTGCACAGTGGGGTCATCTAACACGGTCCAGAGGAGGCAGAGTGTTAGATCACATTCCCAATTATTAAAGTCCAGAAAGCCTTTTGGCTGCTTTCCTACATCCAGGATGGACAATCCGCAGGTAGATTCTGGTCTACAGGTTTTTCAGGTTTGCCCACTGATATCACAAGACTTTTTGCCTCTCCTGCAAAATCCTCCTGGGTGTCCAGCAATGCATAAGGGATGCCAGACTCTCTCACATCCCATCATCACCAGCAATGTGTGTTCCCCTCTGGTCTTACTGCTCTGCAGCTGCCCAGCCTTGGAGGGTCTCCAGCCACAAGCTGGTACAAATTTGCTGTTAACTCCTCCTATTCCTAATAAAAAAATAACAGCAGCACTACTGGGTCAGACCAACTGTCCCTCTGGTCCAATTTCCTACAAAGAAAGAGGATTAAAAAAAGCTAATTGGTGGAGTTGCTTGGTACGAGGTGAGTGGAGGTGAGTGAACACATGCAGTAAAATTTCATAGGTCTCAAGCCTTTTACTTTGAGGTGAAATATATTTCTGCTGTCTATCATATTCTGCAGCAGGTTCAGGTACATTCTGCAACTAAACTGTCAGAACAATACTAGTGAAAAGTCAGTAAAAATGTGGGGTTTTCTTGCTAGTTGACCAGCCCCTGGCCAAATTCTTTCCTTGAAAGTGGAAAGTGAACAGAAGGATACACAACTCTAACAAACAAACCTTGAGAAGGATGAGGAAGGACTAATTTTGGAGGAATTATATAGCTCCATAAGCCTGGGGTTGTCTTTGGTAGGACAATGGCAAGCACCAACAGAGAGCAGACCTCTCTTATCCCCTCTTTCTCTAGGTGCAGTGGTGTAGAAAATTTTTGGTGACCCTGGACCACACTTTTAAGAAGGAATGGACATTAGTGAGACTAACATGAGCACAGCAATTAGTGTTGTCTGCGGCTTAAAGCCCTAGCCTTAAAACTGTGACATCACTCTGCTTTTACAAAGTCAGTGTGTTTGGGTGCCACTATCATTGACCTCTGCCATCGAGCAGGTTTGCAGGCAGGGGAAGAAGCCTTGAGAACCTCATTTTGCTCCAGGAAACTGCAGCAGATGAGAGCTCAGCCAGTCTGCTCGTGGTCCCCTTCTCCCCACACAGCCCAGTGGTTGTGGGAACAAGGATTTCAGTGAGCACTGCCACTACTGCTCAAATCAAAGCTCCTGCAAGGAGCTCAGCACCCACAGGTGTAGAGCAGATCCCAGTGAAGGCTGTTGGCAGCCAGGGGAGTCCACACGGACCAACAGCACAACTGCTCCCTGCCCTGGCCACCAGTGGTGTGGTGACAGGCTAATGGGGACACAGCACAGGGCAGCAATAGCAGGGCACCCTTCCCACTGCAAGCAGCTCATTACAGCTCCGACCTAGGGGGATCTGGGCTTGTTTCTGTAACTGGTGGAACTAGTGTTTTACATATAAATTATCTGATGAATGTAGCCTTGTTTCCCGTTCATGAATCATTCATGACCTGAGTCCAGTTTTGGCAAAAATGTGCATTTTCTGTGAACATCCTCTGAGTTGTGCTGAGCTCAGGGGTGTGTGCAGGCTGCCCATCAGGGCCCTTGGCTGCACAGAGCCCAAAGTCAGAGAGGTAACCCTCATGATCCAATCTTTTCCTCGATCATTGGACAGCTTAATGGGTTACAACCAGGTGTAGAATGCCAATGTCAAACAGTTGTTTTCTACAGACATTTATCTATCCCCTTGCTTATCTTCAAAGATGTATGTTTTATGATCACCACCTCTTCTTCAAAATTCCTTATAGATCAAAACTTCTTTACATGCACCTGGGCTGCCATTACACAGCACATTCCAGCCACAACTCCAGTCCTTCCCAAAAACACCACATGGGAATATATCCCTGGTCCTGACACCCAGATCTTGTTGCAGCTCCATTAAAAAACCTTTGTAATACAGAGTTCACACTTCACCTCACATGGCTGTTAAAGAGGTTTTGCCCCAGCCTGTTGCTATATCAACTTTCCTTTAATTTCACTCGTGGTTTATTCAAGCTACTTGTCCTTATGCCCATCACTGTTATTTCTTTTCAGTGGTAATTTTCACTTTTGAGTGTTTGCCTCTCCATACATTCTACCCTCAGCCTTTACCTAACTAAACTAAGTGCTTTTTTCCTCCCTCAACTCAACAGTCCCTGCATTCCTCTGCTTGTCCTAAATCCCCTTATGGCACCGTTCACTATTTGAATTCTTCCCTCTCACTCTTGGGGGAAGAGAACTGTGCACACTACTCTAATGAGGTCAGACCAACCTTTGTAAAATTGAATTAGTGCTTCCCTACACTTCTAGCCTTAACTGAAAAGGTGAATTTGATGTATCCGATATTTTTTTTTTTCCCTGAGACGATATAATTGCCACTTAATAGTTAACCTGCGATGTCCAAGTACACTCAGATTTTTCTCATCCTCAGTCATTTCTAACAAGTAGAAATCCTCACTGCTGCTCCATAAGTATTTGTCGATACATTATATATTATGGTATTTTATCCCTTTTCTGTGACTTCAGTTTTCAAGGTCAGTCCTCAGTTAAGAGGCCCATCATGTTTGCAGTGAGGATGCTCCTTCCATCGCGGGAGCTCCGAATGTCACTGTCACTCTCATCCTTCCCCTCCAAGGTCAGTGCAGAAATGAAATATGTTCAGCCCCACTCCTGATCCTCAGGGATGTTTACTGGTAACCTCACTTCAGAGTGATAATTCCCCTTTTGCTGCTCCCTGTCACGGGCTCCCCTTTAGCCAGATCTGTCCCAGCTTCACAGTTCCTGTATAAATTCTCGGCGCTTTCAGCCGAGCTGGTAATTTCCCAAGTGGCACTATATCAAATGATATCTTCGCTTCAGATAGATGAGATATCTTGCATTTCCTTTGTCTAGGAAAATCATTTATCTTATCAAATTTATCACAAACAGACAGGGTTTGCCCAGAAGAATTTAATGGGCACCAGGACGGCCGTGACTGCGACAGAAAGTTGGAGGGCAGGTGGTGCTCCCTGCAGCTCTACTGGACACACACACTTATTGAGAGGACCTTAATTTCAGGCACAATATTTCCTCACTTGTACCCCTTGAAATGACCCATTCTGCCAAGAGAGGCAGTGAATAAATGGTGACTCTCATTCCCAGTAGGGAGGTTGAAGTCATCCAGTGATGTGTTCTCATACAGAACTTACAGGCCAACACTCCGAGGAGAGGAGCTGAAGCATTTACCTGTTTTATTTTGGTTGCTGTTATATACCACTTTATTTATTACAAGAGAGAAGGTGCACAGTTTTTACACAAAACTTATATGTTTAGTGCTTTCATTTTATGTTTTGAGCAGTTAAGCTATTCAGTGTTTAAAGGTAGTTTTGGTTCTTTATAACTCCATGCTGACAACAGGAGTCTAAGATAATGGAGTCTAAAGAGGGAGATTTTTCCATTCCCACACTGTTTCTGAAATATGGAGCAATCAAATGTACTCACTAGAAGGTTTCCATCAGTAAATCTTCGGTAAAAATGTCTTTAAAAGTTAGGGAGAAAGATTGAGGAAGGGAAAATGGCTCACAAATTTTAGTCAGAATTCCTTAAAGACCCTGGAGCAGGTTTGCTTTAATCAGGATATCAAAATGCCTCTCCCATCCTTGTCATTGGGGTGCTCTGGACCCATTTCGGCAAAGCTCTTAAGTAATCAGCATTTGTGTTAATTGGAACAGAAAACAAACGTGCTCAAAGTTAAGCACGGGTTTAATTCTCTGCAGGCTGTGAATGGAGAAGCAGATCCCTGCGGGGGCTGAGGGAGGGAATGCTTGTCCAAACGTCATCCTCCCTGCAAAGTGATTAAGGGGTGCTAATTAATAGAGGAGTATTTGACTTCTCTTTGTCTCCTGCACATCAGCTGGTAGAAGAATGAAGAGTTAATGTGCTCCATGCCTTCACAAAGCACAGCAATCCCTATCTGAGGTGGCAGAAGGCTCTGTGCTCTCCCCTCTGGTGCTACGGGATATCCTGAACATCCGTCACAAATATTTATTCCATTTCTCTGGTTCATAATCTTCACAAAATCCTGCCTGCTGATTACAGCCCGAACATTCATTGTTTCCAGACCACTAAGAAGTCCCGTGCCTCTTGGGTGTCTGGTTTTAAATTCCTGTTTGTGCACATTTCCTGAAGTGAATAGAAATGCGGGACTTATCTGCACATGCAGTTGATATGATCTTCTGCAAAACCTGCCCCTGGGCAATTATGCATTGATAGGGCAATTACACACACACAGTGACCCAATTTGCATACAAAATCTCGATTATTGCCAGGAACTGCATGTATATCTTTGTGCAATACTCAGAAAATTGGGCCCCAAAGACATAAACCCTTTTTTCTGCCATAAAATCACTTTTTACTTAAAATGAGAAATGGAATATATATGAGTCATATTATAAAAAATAATATTATCAGAAAATGAATATGGTCACATTGGGTCAGAGGGCAGGTCTGTCCCCACTCTCCCCACATCTCTCCAAGATGAAGGATGAAGAGAACGACCAGCATGTACCAAACCTTGCTCAGAACACTCCCCCAGCCTCCAGAACTCTGCGGCTCAGTGACTTTCACAGGCAAAGAAGGGGGTTTAGGATTTAATAGCCTGAATTATTCACTAATAAATGGATTATTGTCGCAGATAAAAATTCAAATATAGTATAAACTAATTTGGTTTAGCTTACATTCGTCCCTATCAATAGAGAATCTGATGAGGAAATATGCTGCAGTGAGCAGATTCCCTGCTATGCCTCAGCACCTCAGGAGTCAGAGGGGAAGGAGATGTGCCAACAGAGGTGTCACCACTGTGTCCTGTGGTGTGTGCCCATCCAGAACTCTGCCAGCACAGTAAGCCCTGGGAGTCACGGAACAGCCCTGCAAACCTCGTGGGGCATATTTTGGCCTTGGCTACAATAAGGACCACGGGCAGAAACATCTGAGTTCAAGGTATTTCTGTGCAGGACTGATGGGAACTGCTGGCAGTCCCTGCCGGGGTATTCGCAGGAAAAGGGGAAGAGGCTTCAAACAGGCATAGGGCAGGGTTAGATGGGATATTAGGAAGGTTGGTATTAGTAGGTTGAGATTAGATGTTAAGAAGGGATTCTTCCCTGTGAGGGTGGGGAGGCCCTGGCACAGGTTGCCCAGAGAAGCTGTGGCTGCCCCATCCCTGGAAGTGTCCAAGGCCAGGTTGGATGAGCTTGGAGCAACCTGGGATCATGGAACGTGTCTCTGCCCATGGCAGGGAGTAGAATGGGATGATCTTTAAGGTCCCTTCTAATCCAGATCATTCTATGATTTTGTGAAATCTCCATCTCACCTACTTCAGAGTCCAAAACGTGCATTTGAGACAAGCCTATTTCCTGGCATAAAAAGATATCCTCTTGATAAAATAGAGGAATTTTTAGTGTTCTGAAATGCTTAGCTCAACTTCCTAAGAGACAGAAGAGAGTGTGGGGTGAAGCAAGGAAGCCAGACAGCAAGAAAAAGAAAATTTGCTTGATAAACTGCCTGTTAGCAAGGCCGGGAACACCTTTCTTTGTGACAGCCCACAGAACACCCGGCGTGCTCTGTATTGTCACCGCGATGTGCCCAATAAACTTTCTGCTCATAAATGTTCTCATTTAACCAGTATATTTCCATAACCCCCCCACTTCCCGCTGTCACAGGTATTCAGATTCAAAAAATAAAGCCACCCTTTATAAAAGTACATTTAAAGAGGGTTTAACGCTGGTGCAGTAAATTTGCAGGCAGCTGTATGTGTTTTTAAATTTCCTTGATGTCTTTTATTTGTTTAATACATGGGTCCATAAAAGCTGTTTCTCTGAGCCTGCTAATGAGCAACAGGGGACTCGCAGCTGTTTAAAACCTGGAACAAGGCATGAAAATGAGGGATGCAGTAAAGGCTGCTGGAGCAGGGAGCAAGAGATTTAGGGAGCAGGAAGGCGGAGCACCAGACACGTGGCTGCGGTGTCACACCAGGTACAGGTTTGTTCACAGAAACCCACAGCTCTCCTTTTCATCAAGAGAACAGAAATTCCTGTGGGATCACAGAATCCTGGAGTGGCTGGGGTTGGAAGAGACCTTAATGATCGTTTAGTTCCAATCCCCTGCCATGGGCAGGGACACTTTCCACTAGACCAGGTTGCCTCAACCCTTGTCCAACCTGGCCTTGGAAACTTCCAGGGATGAGGAGTCAACAATGATCCCACCTTTAGTCCAAGGTGCAGTGGGAGCCTCAGCATGGAAGGCTGGCACATGAGAAGGAAGGGGTGGGAAGAGGTAAGACCTCTGTGAAGGTCTATATGAACTTGAAATAGACTTCCATGGCTACAACGGAGCTCTGAAGTATCTCCACAAGGGAGTTCTTTTTTCTAATTGAATCTATGAAGACTCTCTGAACCTGCAGCTCATCCAAAATCAGGAATGATCCCCAAAAATTGTCAGTGACAGTCCCAGCCAGCACAGTGGTGCAGGATTAGCTCCCATCACGCAGCACTAGCACCTTTTTCCTGGGGGAGGTCCTGCTCTGGAGAGCACTGGGGGGTCATCACCACCTGCCTCTGCTGTCCTGGCCCTCCTCAGTGCAGAGGATGACGATGCTGTAGCTAAGAAACAGCTGTAAGAAGGCAGTGCCCAAACATCTGCATTTTACAAAGGAAAATAAGCACCTGGGAGCATCCAGAACAAGCCAAAATTGAGGAGAATTTTCCTTTGAACATTTCCCAACAGAGAGATGTAGCTATTAATCTAAGTAAAGATTTTTTTTTTAATAAATTTTGGGTTGAGAAATTGTTTTGGAAAAAGAAATTTTTCAGAGAAATATTTAAACGAGGGTATTTTTTCTCAATGTCGAATCATTTTCCCATTATATAAAAAAAGACATCTATTTTACTTTAAATTAATTAAAAATGGAAAATTAAGGTCTTGGTTTTCATGAGAAGGATTTTTTACTTTAATTTCTCTGACTGAGTTTTATAAATTGCTTCAGCCTGATGTGAAATGATTTCTTTTTACATTTCTTCATTTGAGTTGTGCAACTAGCAGAAAAATCAGTTCTTTGCACGTCTTGACTCTCGGATATATTGAATTCCTCCGTGAAGACGGAATGGATGGGAACCCTTGTGCACTGAGTAATTCAGATGAATAGTGTCTTCAAAGTCAATTACCACTGTGCAGAGATGATATCTACTTTTGCCTCGGCTGGACTCTCGAGCCCAATTTTTTCTCTTCCCCAGAACTTTCTGAAGATTTCTTTTTTTTTCCCAGGCAAATTACCAAGAGATCCCTCTGTTTTCCACGTGGACTAATTAGAGCAAGGAGGCGTAAAGCAGCTCCCAAATCCCAAGTACTACACATTGCCTTTTCACGCCTCGGTCCGTACATACCCTTTATGAACAGCTCAAATCCCACCCTCTTTGGACTCACCAAAGTGGAAAATAGTTCAGTTTTCCCCAAAAGCAGATGGCTGAGGGACAGTCCAGCCCCAGCTGCAACAGGGCACAGTGCCCCAGGCTCTCCAAATGTGTCACAGCAGGTTCCTTCTTGCAGACTGTAGCAAATTAAGGGCAAAGACCAGTAACCATGTTAGAGCACCTCCCTGCTCTAATTGTCCATCACAACTGGCAGAAATGCACTATATTACTCCTTTCCCAATGTTCATATCCATCACATTCCTTCCTGTTTACTCTGGCAATATGCCACTACAATTCCTGTTCTCTGTTGCGGGGGAGATAATAAAGAAAGGTAATTATTCTTATTAGAGTTGTTGTAAGACAACTTCTTCCAGTGCCATGTAAATGCCACTTTTCATTCTTACTTTTATGATTCTTTAGCCAGTTATGGATCCATGTATCTGTGCTTATATCAAAGCCAATTTTAATTTATTTTGAGATTAAAATTTTATGAGAGATCACATCAGATGCTCTTCTAAAATTCAAATAGACTACACCCAACACATCCCCTTCAGCTAGTAACTGTAATTCTATTTTAATAGGATATTGAATTTGTCTGCAAGTTTATTATTTTTTCCTGTACAAACCCACACCCAAGGAAATATTTATCTCCTAATAATTGCCTCAGATTTATAAGTTCAATAAATGGTAAATGAGTGTGCTATTCTTTTCCTCTTTTTCTGATGAGTGGCACAATATTTGCATTTCTCCCTTCTTCTGGTTCTCCTCAGATATGTCCCAATCTGACCTACAAAGAAGCTGGAGGTCGACTTTACATGAGGAACTGCTGTGATGAGACAAGTGGGGAATGGGTTCAAACTGACAGAGAGGAGGGTTAGATTGGATACTAGAGTGAAATCCTTCCCTGTGAGGGTGGTGAGGCACTGGCACAGGTTTCCCAGAGAAGCTGTGGCTGCCCCATCCCTCGGAGTGTCCAAGGCCAGGTTGGACGGGGCTTGGAGGGAGTGATATTCCTGATACAGGTCTTTCTGAGAGCACGTGTTTGAGATGGAGTTGTCCCAGCCAACTCAGGGAATTCCCTCTCACGGGTGGCACAGCTCAAGGAACACCCCTTTTGCTGAACAAATCTGTGTCTGTGTTCTGATGAACCTCTCTGTGCAAGCACACAATTTTTTGTATGTGGGTGGAATGAGGTGATCTTTGAGGGCCCTTCCAACCCAAAGGTAAGATTCTGTGATCCTGCCTGTAGTTTCTCAAAAACAAATTAAAAAAAGTAAGTGACTGCATCTGGTAGTTCCTTTATCATCCTGGCATGTATTGAACTTCTTTAAGTTGGCCTCTGTGCATTTTAAATTTTCATAGAATAATGGAATGTTTTTGGTTGGAAGAGACATTAAAGATCATCCACACCTCCTGCCACAGGCAGGGACACTTCCCACTGGACCAGGTTGCTCCAAGCCCCATCCGAGGAGTTCCTGAATCTGCCTTCTGTATTTTGCTTTTAGCTGTCACGTGATGTTGGGATGTACACCCCTGCGCTGTAACACTTCCCTGAAGGAGCTGAACCCACTCTTTCCAGAGATTGAATATTCACCAGTGTGGAAGCGCATCCACAACACAGCCTGTGACCACTTCATACCCAACACCCTGTTGCCTCGATTACAGCAACATCTGCCCCATCTTCGTGTGTTTTCATAGCAAGCGGCCAAGTTGCTTCTCTCAAAAATAAGCATCAGAGCATCCAATGTATTATTGAGCAGATAATAAATATTTTACCGCTTTTCAATAATTCAGCATTGTCTTAAAAAAAAAAAAAACTAGCACCCCAAAGCCCCATGAACACTGGAGAAAATTCCCCAAGTCCTGAGAGGGCTTTGGGAAGAATGTAAAAGGGATAAATTCTGTGTTAAAAGCAGACATGCCTCTCCCATTTTAAACAATGTTTTCAGGTTCGGTAAAATAGTAGAGGGTTTGATGCACTTAATGATTCGCCGGAGCTGGTCAGGAGTGTAAAATATGTTTCCTATCTCAATAATTTATCAGAAATAATGTTACAGTGGGAAGTATACAAAGGGTTGCATTCTGATGGAGCAAAGCAGCATGTACCTGCTTCCATACCTCCTTATTTTTGTGTGCTACCTCTTTCTTCCCTTACATAAACCCTTAGCTCCTGCTCTTACACCAGAATTTGTATCAGATTTACTTATTTTTATCTCTAGGTGAAAAAAATCCCTTCTCTTCTTTCGATTTCAGTGGGCTGTAAAAGAAAACACCAAGAAATATTTTGCTGAACATTAAATACTCATCAGGCTTCCCTGGGAGCGTTTTCTGACAGAGGCCTCATGCAAAGCAGTGAAGCTCTTCAAGACTACTGAGATCACAGGAAACACATTTCTACTCTGAAACGCCACTTTGTAAAAAAAGGGCACCAAGGAACCTCATAATTGCTGTCTTTTATCATATTTGCCCCATTTACGGCTCCAGGGGGATGGTTTTCTGAGCGCTCAGTGCTGCACCATCACCCACACCTGATAATGAAACTCCTTGGCTTGGAACCAGGAATCAGTCAAAACTTCACTACTAAATTCGTTCAAATGACGCCTGCACTAGGGCAGGATTTTGTTTACTCCCTGAATTTCCACCAACAGTTGTGAAATGATGGAAATACTCCTTTCTCGCCATATTTTGCTGCAAGAATTTTTTGCCTCAGCAATACACACACTGCCAGGAAATAATAGGAAGAAAGAGATCAAGATATTCAGGCAGAGGTTTCTTTCCCGAAGTTCCTTCTCTGCTCTACCCTGCTGTTCACACTGCAATAAATTTTGCTGTCATGAACCCACTGTGTGCCCATTTCCAGGGGGAATGAAGCTGCGTGTGGATTTAGAGCCTCCCAACCTCTGGGATGGGTGAATTCTCCAGCTCAGCTCTGGTCCAGGCTCCACAGCAACCTTGGGAAGGCTGAAAGCACCATCAGGGGATAGGGCTGAAGCTGCTGAACTTCACCTGAGCCTGAATCCCCTGAAAAAGCCCCGCCTCTGTGCCAAGGGGGTATTTGTGGGTGTTGGTGATATTTTTCTGTGTAGAGATGATGTGGTGCTAATCTCCCATAAAACTGAGAAGTTCCATCACAGGATGATGAATTTAGATCACTGTGGGAAGGAAAAGGGAGATTTCCAGGACTTGGTCTCTGTTCTCTTCCAGTTCCTCACCCATCACCCCTCTTTCCATATTCACAGTGAACACTTGTGTCGCTCCAAGAAAACACGTTGTCCCCGGGGGGTCAAGAGAACACGAGTCCAGCTCAGTCGAACACAGCTCAGCTCCAACAAGGGTGCAAGTGGAGAAACCATGACAGTGCTGCCAACTCCTCCGCCCCTGTCACCTCCTGCTCTGCTGGTGTGAGCCACTACTAAATGTTTACACTGCTGGGGCTTGGCTGCTCTGCTACACCTCAGCTAAAACCAGGTAAGCTCAGCTCTGCCCAGAAATTCTTAGGAAAGAAGTGATTTGACTTTACTTTATATGCAGACATTGCATTTCTTAATAATTCTGTGAACTCCAGCAGAAAGGACTAGACCTAATTCCCACGAATGGCAAGCTCATTGAAAAAAATGGCCCAGTCTGGGGATGAATCACCTTTTCTGTGTCAGTGGGGAGGTTCAGATGAAACGTGGTACTGATGCTGATTCTGTCCTCGCTGAGCTCCAGTTCCTAATGGAGACCAAAGATCCCATTAGACAGATTTGATGAAGAGACAGTCCCTCATTATAGACTTTGAACAAGCTGAACAAAATCCATAAATAAAACCCAGGGCCTGCTCTTTCTCTTGGCACAGAACCTGGTTCTTCCTCCAGCACGGTGTTTGCTCATCTGAAGTATCCCAAGGAAAGATTTTACAAACTCTTTTCCAGAGTTCATTGGAGTTCTCAGGAATCTGTCCTGCTCTCTGACATGAAGGAAGGAAAGCAGTAAGAGCCCATTAGTTTAAATTAAAAATAAATGGGAAGAAAATGCTGTGAAAAGGAGTCATGAAGGCTTTGAGGCTGTGAGTGTAATTTAAATAACAAACTTCTATGGGACACAAGTGAAAATTCAAGTATTGGAAGAACTTGGGCTTTGAGGGTTTAGGGAGTTTTTTGGCTTGCACTGGGCCATCACCTGTGCTGTGCCAGGAGAAAGACGTGTTTGGAAAAGAGCAGGAGCAAAATATAGGACAGGGATGCATGTTTATTAAAGGCTGATGTTCAAGGCAATTCTGTTGTCACTGACTTTCAGAAGAGATTCTAAACCACTTGCCATCCAAGCAGCTAAATGATCTTCCCAGCAGAATTAGTGCAGCCCACAAGGCTGGGAAGGCTCTTTGCTAGTCTAAGACAACACCTCTTGGTACTTTTCCTGTCCTGTCTTGGCCTCAGTACAAAAACGTAAATATTTCTGCCATGCCTTGAGGTCCCGTAATACTGGGATCCCCTCAGATTAAATTAACACATACCATACACCAGCCCAGCTAAAAATCAAGATTTACATTCCCATGGCAAACATATTTCAAAACTTGGGGTCATTCTGCTTTGCAGCTCCCTTTACCTTCTCCCCATATTCCTGGGGGAAAAAATAAACATATTTAAAAAGTCAACATCAATTTATTGGCTTAAATGTCATCAACAGGATTTTAGCCTGCTGCACTGTAGAGTTTAATCTGTGGGGTGTTTTAGCTGTCTGCAGGCTTTGTCTCCTCTTGATGACTGGAGATGTCTTTCCCCGGAGACAAAAGTCCTTCCCATTTCCTGCCTCCTGATGTTCTGTTCCTGGCTGGAGAAACTGAAACGGAGAGAAATTCAGACCAAGACGCCTCCAAACTGTTCCCCTGGTGCAGCCCTGTGGCTGCAGCCTCAATCAGCTTCACGCTAAACACTTTACTTAATTGGCAACAAATTGAGAGATATGAGCTGATTGCAATAAATATTTTATTAATTTTCAAAAACAAAAGGTTGCATCCCTTCTCGCCCAGTTTGATTGTGCACAGTCACACATATTAATGTGTAATTGCCACATCAATTGGCAATCGTGAGCTCAGAAGGAGCTCATTATGAGAAATGCTTATGCAGATATCCTCAGCAGGTGTCAATCAGCATCGTGCCACAGAGATCAATGGAGCCAGGCTTATTTATAGAGCTAAAGCTCCAGCAGCTCACCTGGAAAATAAACCCTGGAGTATTTTCTCAAATTTAAGCTGGGCACAGGAAGAACACCTCTTTCCCTGCAATTTTATTTACATAAAAATGCAATTTTATCTATATCCCGCCTATGTTCAGCAGAGAGTTATTAATTTATTTTTTGCAGTAAACCCCTTGACTGAAATACAAATATTCAAACCCAAGCTCGTTATAGTTCTCCACAAGCCATGTTTGCCTGCTTGGTTTTGGGATGTTTGCCTGCTTGGTGCTGGGGAATACATTGCAGGTGTAAGCCCTGAGTTGCTGCAGCGCTGCCAGCAGGGTCAGGCTCATTCACACCCCACACCGACACAGCACAGGGAATGTTTCTGGCCAGGGAGCGGGAACTCGTGTTCTGCTCTTTCCCTCTCCGTTTGGAGGTGAAGGTGGACATTGGAGGTGTCAGTGATAAAATCAGACAGTATGACAGAAACGTGTGGCAAAGCAACCACAAGAAGTGGTTGAATCGTTCATGGAGAATAAATCAGGGATGAGCAGAGCCCCTTCCTATTTCAGGAAGACTCTGTGAGGTATCTCCAAGCTGATGGAGCCTTGTGTATACCAAGAGTATCTTCAGCTAACAGACCTCTGCTAAGGGCAAACTGGTGCCAGAAACAGGCCCATGACTTGCAGGCAGTCTCTGTAGCCAGTTCCAGGGTGGAATTTCATTAGCAAACATGGTTTTACTTGTCATCAAATTGTTGCACAGGAAATCATTGATTTCCATAAAATTTTTGATTGGGAAAAGTCAAAATATAGCGCGTCTCTATCATTCTTATAAGGAAGAGAAATCATCTCCTTAGCTGACTCAATTAAATTCTTTATTTTTCTGCGTGATTCTGATGTTCTCACATTTTAGAAACAAAGAACTGCAATAATATCAAATACTTTATTCTGGTTTTTTTGTAATGTTCTCATTCTGTGAAAAAAAGTAAACAATTTTTCTTCTCTTTGATTTTTAATTTAAAGGTTTCCTGTAAAACAGAAATTCTCTTTTTCTGACCAATTTGTTGTGTGGATGGGATGAATAATTTTTCAGGCTTTATTTTGGTCACAAGTTGTGTACTTCGATTACTTACCAGTCGTTCTGTGGGATATTTGACCTGTCACTGAAGTCATTTTGGCTTTCCTTCTGCTCCTAGTACAGGGGACAAACTATTTAAACAGAAAAATAACAAATGATGAGGAGCAACTAAAGAAAATAATTCAGAAATCCTGGGGTCTGTACATGGCTCTTTCAAACAGCTCCACAAACAGAAACCTGGTGGTGCAATGATGTTCCCATCCCCTTTTCCATTCCTGTTTGCACACAGCAGCATAAAACCAGAGCAAATAGTTGCAGCCAGCTGTAATGAAAGAGGCAAGATCCAGCACAGCATTAAATATATTCCCATCCCAAAGCAAAGTGATTAGTCCAATCTCATGAGTGTATATGATGGAGAGATGAGTGTGAGGGCTCAGGACTTGCAGTGTGGTGACCTCTCTGTTCAAGTCACACAACTTAAGGTAACCTCATGAATTTAGATTCATAAGCTTTCTTCAAAATTTGGGGGGTTTCTTTTGATTTTTTCAGCTCTGCAGGTGGGATGTGTGTTTTATTAGTACAATGTGTGATGCCAGGTTACTTGAGCCAAAGGTGTGGAGAAAATGATATTGTTTATGAGAGTCTTGGCTAAAGGCGAAAGAATGGCTAGAGGTGATGAACTAATGAGAAATCTTCAGTTCAGCCATAGAGGTAACAAAAACATCCATTGTGGTATTTAAATAGAGAATGAATGAATAAAACTGTTCATCAAGGGCAGGAGGCTTTGCTGGAGGAGTGGAGCCAGCTGGGTCCGTGGATATGTGGCTCCCCAGGGTGTGGGACAGGGGGAGGAGTAAGTTGGATTCATGGCAAGGACCCTGTGGGAGTGGAAGCAGTGGTCAGCTTGTGCCAGGGAAAGGCAAGTCAGCCCAACCATCACAATCTCCAACATGTCTCTGAGAGATTAATGCCAGCAATGATGGCAAACCCTTCCCAGGGATGCGTGTCTCCATCTGAACTTTCAGGATCATTGACATTGTCCAAGAAGTGGAGCGAGATATTTCTCTTGGCAGCTCCTCCACCTTTCCCACGGAGCTTTGGCGCCTCTGGAGCAACGACATAAGTCATTGCAGAGCCAACCAGACAGCACCGGTGCTCCAGGCTCCCAGGACCTCAGCGCTGCCTGCTCAGACCCAGCTCCAGGCACAAAGCAGGGTCTTCTAATGCTGAGGCCTCAGGGGCCACCAAAAAGTTGCTCCACACCAGCCCGTGCCACTGATTGTCTCCAGGAGTTGTGTGTGGACCCTTCATTTAAAGACATACTTGAGGAAATAAATAATAAAAAATCAAGTATTTTAGACTTTCCAGTTTAACAAGGGGCTGTTCCTCCCACCATTGCAAACTCCGAAAAAAGTGGACAATAAAAGTTAGACGAGAGAGGATAAATTTGGGTAACCCACTAGAACCAGCTCCCCAAATGACCATAGATTAATTATTCACCTCCCAGAAAGTACAAGTTTACGGTTGGCTCCCTTCTGACTCTTTTCTCCCTTCATTTTTCTTGTTTTCACCAGCACAGGCAGTTGCTGTACTTTTCTTCTCCTAAGCAAAGGGCCATAATTTATATAAACAAGAAGGGGAAGAGAAATGGGTGGCAGGAGTGCCAGGACTTTCCCACATTACGAGTCTAACTCTCTGCAGTGTTTTATGGTAAGACAGAAAAAAGAAACCCAGAAAGCAACACCAATCATGAGCAAATATCCTTCTCCATCGCTTTTCCCGATGAGGAAATTTCCAGGGTCAAAGCCGTGTGGATGAGCTTTTCCAGCAGCCTCTGACGTCACCTTGCAAGGAGCCGCCAAGTCCCCTCGCTCTTCAATCCCTCTTTGTGTTTCGCCCAGGGTAATTAACTTACTTAATTCCTTTTGGTGGATACATTGTGGGAGCAAAGCTCTGTTCCAACAAATGTTAACGAAACGAGCCTGGATTAAAAGTTAAATGTCCCACTAATGTTTCTGTGGTGGTGGGACAAGGCTGGGTCAGCCTCAGGTTAATGTCCCTCTTCCTGGACCTCAACCCTCCATCCAAACTCCTCACGCAAACCACAACCTGACAAGACGACCAAAAGGAGCAGAAACATTCCCACGTACCTCCTGAGGTTTGCACTTTGAAGTATTTTTTTTGAACAGCAATGATTTGGGTCTTTCCTAAAATGATGCCTCTTGGGACACGTCTCCATCGCTGGGGGAGAAGGCAGCTCACTGCAGCTGATCCCTCTCCTCCTGCCAAGAAATCCTGCTGGTGCCCAGCAGCTCGTCCATCCCCCAGGATCAATTCTGCAGATAAAATTGATGGCTCCTTCATGGAGTCTTTCTACCCTCAGTAAATTCCCTTCCTCGCAGGCAGCATTATCATGGTCAAGTGAACTCTTTACGATCAATGGCCGAGGGTGAGGAAGTTTTCCTGGGAAAATGATTGTGTTACAAAACCTGCTGCTGGGGCAGTAAGGCTGGGCTGAAAGGAACAGCACTCGCCTTCTCTCGGGCTGTTTTATTCCTACACTTTTTGTGTGCTTTGCATAATAATGTAATAGAGAAGAAAAAAGATTTATTCCTGGTGCCTATAAAATGACAAAATACAATGAGTTTTAAATGGAAAGGGGGCAGGGGCAGCGGAAATCCAAGAGAAAAGGTAAATAAGGGGGCTCTTAAAGTCTGTAAGTGTTACAGACAGAAATTCAGTTATTGCCCAGGAAGCTGCAGAAGCATTCATTTTTCCTTTCCTTTTTTTTTTCTTTTTTTTCCCCCAAGCCTTTTAATGTCCAGGCAGTGGACATTAAAAGCTGCCAGTTGTTCCTGTGCACATTTGTGAAGGCACATACAGGCAACATACATCTGTGTGTGTATAATCACTGCCATTCTTCCCTCTCTATCCAGCACAGCTGTTGTGTTTGATAATGGAGCACCACTTGTTGAAGTAGAAATATTTTTATAGATTATGTGTAATCTTAAACTGGTGGTGCTCAACCATGGGCTACAGTGGGTGAATATGGTTTATATAAATCAATAACTCTAACAGAGCACATTTTAGTTGGAAGTACATGTTTGGACTGAAAAGGAGTTGTTTATTACAAGCACAGGGCATTCAAGCCTTTTACAGCAGCCCTTGCATTTTAAGGCCTTATCAAATTCTCACCCTGAGCTGTAAGTCCCCAGAGAAATGTTCACAGAGGTGTTTAACCTTTCGGAAAGCATTTTCGAGGCTTTACCTTGCCTCCCTGCTGAGAGGTCCTCTCAGGTACAAAGTGTCACGAGCTCCCATGCAGCCCTTTCCTGGAGTGACACCTAAACATGGAAACACTAATTGCTGTGATTTAAAATGTGAAGCTGGACAAAGTAGAGGAGTAGAGGCGCCACCTCCCCCAGAACTGATGGAGAACCCTGCCCTTGCACCTGCTGCCCCCACGTCAAGCTTGCCCAGACCCATCTCTGCTGGCTTTCTTCTTCCTTACGAAGAGGAGACAGAGTAAGCCAGAAATCTTGCTTTGTTCTTTCTGTTGGCGGGATGAACTGTCTGGAGCTGAGGAGGGATTTGCAGATCTGCAGGCACTCTGCTGGTTGACCCAGGGGAGCTGCTTCACCCATGGGAGCTGCCACACCAGCCCCCTGACAGCCAAGCACTGATGTGCTCTCTTGAGGTTTCTGTTCCCGTTTCCAGAGGGACCTTTCCAGGAGGTGGTGCTTTCTAGGATTGCAAGGAGACATGGAAGACCTGGCTTGTGGCCTATGACACAGAATCACAGAATGGTTTGGGTTGGAAGGGACCTTAAAGCTCATCTAGTCCAACCTCCTTGCCATGGACAACACCTTCCACTACTCCAGATCGAGCCGAGCCCCATCCAACCTTGAACCCTTCGAGCGTGGGGCACCCACAGCTTCTCTCTGTGCCTTAGCCTTGGCACCTTCCTCAAGGACATGTCAGTGGCCTGCAGACGTGGTGATTTGGGGGCTGTGGCCATCAGGAGGCTCATCAAGGCTGACAAAAAGCTCGAGTACGTCCACAGCCGCTTCCTGCAGGACCGTTTCACCATGACCAGCCCTAAGAGCAGAGAATCGACTCGTGCTGTGTCTGCAGGCAGCTAATGCGGAACAAGAGCACCATCTACTGTCGTGCTTCGCAGGATTATCTGTTATTGACATGTCTGGGGCTCAATAAACGGGCTGTTACTAAAGGCAGATTTCCTGACTGTTACACTGAACGTTGTTCAATAGCTTATTAGAGTTTACTAATAAGGAAAGCTCACGGAGGGATGGGTTTTTCTATTCTGCACTTACACTACGAGCAAAACTCAGCATTTACAGAGGCACATAAACACCCTCTGAATCACACGTGGTGGAACACCACAATAATTTCCTGGTTATGATAATACACATTACGGACTGTGCAGTTAATGAAAAGGATTATAAAACAAAATACTGGCTTGCATTTTTGTTGCAGTAGCCCATTTGAACAGCAGCACAGAAGGAAAGGGTTATCCTGTACTTTGTCAGCTCTGGACAAAAGTTTTTATAAAAATACTGTATGACTTGCATGACCCATATGCTGGGTCTGGCATCACCAGGCTGGGCAGAGTCACCTGCCCTCAGCCCCTGAGCAGAAGCACTTGCTTGCACATAGCTGCTCCTCCTCAGGTGTTTTTCCACAGATACCCCAATTTTCCAGAAAACCCAACTTTCTCCAAAGCACAGGAGTAGGATGAAGGCAAGAACAAGTTCTGGAAACTCTCACAGGGTGAGGAGGCTCTGGCACAGAGTGCCCAGAGAAGCTGTGGCTGCCCCATCCCTGGAAGTGTCCAAGGCCAGGTTGGACAGGGCTTGGAGCAACCTGGGCTAGTGGAAGGTGTCCCTGCCTGTGGCAGGAGGTTGGAACAAGCTGATCTTTAAGGTCCCTTCCAACCCAAACCAATACTGTGATTCCCTGATTGTGTTGGCCAGGCAGGGGCAGGATCATAGTCACCAGGATATGGGGGGTCTTCATCGTCCCCCACCAACACCCACCCCCAGGGTGGGGACAAAGGGACACCAAGCGGACTCTGAGAGCAAAACCCCTCCTCGCCTTCAAATCCATGAGCAATGACTTTGAGTAATTTTGACAATAGTTTCACTTACTTAAAACTCTTCTGTGGGTTGCAGGGCGGGGCATCCCTAGCATTTTGGGGGTAGGGTAATGAATAATTATTTGTTTGATCTGTTATCTGCTCTTAGTTTGATTTTTTTCCTGTGATTGGCTTGGCGGACAATAAGCTATTTATCTATTTATGGGGTGAGGGCTTGTGTCTCTGTTCACACTTGGAGGGATTTTGTTCTTAAATTCAGATTGGTACGTTTAATTATTCATGGTGGTTCCCAGGGGGCTTTGCAGCCAGGGGGCAGGGGAGTGTCAGGGCAGCTCCATCACCTAGGGGAGGATGAACAAGGGATGGATAGGGCAAAATCTTTCTCCATTTAATATATTTAATATTGACCAGAAAAACCCCTGTAACAGCCGTGGCTGGGTGTCCCTGCTGTGGCCACAGAAGCAAATGAAAAGAAGAACTTCTCCTTTTCTTGGTCATAATCACACACATTTGCAACTCGCTTGGGACCAAGCCAGAAGAAGATAAACTTTGGCACAGACATGAGCATCAGGGCACTGATCAGAAGAACTCTCCAGCTGGTAGCAAGTGTTGCCATTTTGATTCAGTAGCATTTTATACACACTTTGATTTTGTGGAATAAACAGCCAAGGCACAGATCAACTGGCCTCATTTTTACAGGCAGACTTTTAAAACTTTCCCTGCCAGACAACAAAATGCATTTGCAATCAGTGCAATCTAAAATTTCAGCTGAGGCAAGTTCTCACAACGAAGGTGGAAGGTGAACACAAATATAAAGAAAATAATTTGGTTTATTTTCTGGGTTTTTTCCTTTTCTTTTCCACTTCATCCCAAATTTCAGGAGTGGGGTAAATGCTGCAGTCACAAGCATTTTCCTCTGAGTCCCATGGAATCACAGAATGGTTTGGTTTAGAGCCACAGAAAGGCTTGGATTGGAAGCCTTAAAGAAGGTCCCTCATCCATCCCCCTGCCATGGGCAGGGACACCTTCCACTGTCCCAGGTTGCTCCAAGCCCCGTCCAACCTGGCCTTGGACACTTCCAGGGATGGGGCAGCCACAGCTTCTCTGGGCAACCTGTGCCAGGGCCTCCCCACCCTCACAGGGAAGGTTTTCTCGCTAATATCCAACCTAAATATACCTTCTTTCACCTTAAAACCATTCCCCCTGGTCCTATGAGTGCTTGCCCCTGCAAAATGTCTCTCTCCAGCCTTCCTGCAGGCCCTCTGTATGTACTGGAAGGCTGCCATAAAATCCTCTCGATGGTGTTTCACTGTTCCTGCCATCCCTCCCACATTCCCTGTGAACACAGAGCACTGGGGGGACATCATGGACAGGAACACCTCCAGGCTCTGGGCTGGACTCCCCAGCTTCATGTGCTTGGTGGCTGGTACCTGCAGAAAGCAATGGATTCTCTTTTTAAGTATCCTAAGGAAACAATTACCAGCAGGAGTCATGAATGCACTTCTAATTATATCCTCGCTGTCTCACCCCCTCCTAGTCATGACCTGCTTCAACAGATGAAGGGCATTCAGGAAAAAATTCAGTGGCAGTTGACTTAAGGGAAGGTTTTCACACCCGGTTTGTCCTGGGGGATGTTCACAGTGAGCAGGGCAGATGTTGTGGTGGTTGAGGGTGGAGACCCAGCCGCTCAACTGAGCCTCCAAAACACCCCTGTGTGCTTTCCACACTGGAGATGTCACCTCTCTGTGCAGCACTCTCTCTCACAGGTGGTGTTTTTGGTGGAGCATCATTTGGATGAACTTTTTATTGCATTCACTTCCAAAATTATGTTTTTTATAAGGGCATTGAGTGACAGGACAAGGGGGAATGGCCTTAAACTGATGGAGGGCAGGGTTTGATTGGATATTAGGAAGATATTCTTCCTTGGAGGGTGGTGAGGCCCTGGCACAAGTTGCCCAGAGAAACTGTGGCTCCTCCATGTCCAAGGCCAGGTTGGATGGGGCTTGGAGCAACCTGGAATAGTGGGAGGTCTCTTCCAAACCAAACCATTCATGGCAGGAATTGGAATGAGATGGTTTTTAAGGTGTCTTCCAAACCAAACCATTCTGTAATCCTGCTCCTCTCTCAAGCAGAGAGGGCTCAAGCACTGTGATACAGAGCAACAAAACTAATGACAATCTAAAGTGAACCACTTACCTGTGAGGTTTTTTGACAGTGGTTTTTGGGAGAAGGGTGAAATGCAATTTTGGCTCTTACTTTCTTGGAAAAAAACAGTTACCTGAGGCTCACTGGTGTTTGCAGAGGAAGCCTGATCTGGTAACCAGTTTGGAAAAGAAGTTTCTGCTTCATTCAGCCTTGCAGATTTGTTAAACAGCTCCAGAAAGACCAAAAGAACATTTTTTAGAAGAGATTAACATCCAACCACCTGTCCCAGCTATCAACCCGAGAGCAAAAAAACTCCAAGAGCAGCAGCAGTGATGGAACAACTCAGCCTTGGTTTCCTTCCAAATCCTCGCAAAGATTTGCATCCATCCCATTTTAATTGGCCTTTGCCGGGCCTGTCCGAAGTTTCTGTTTGTTCTCACTTCATCTACATGATTTGCATTTCATAAAGGTGCTCAGTGCTCGTCTGGAATTGCAAAGGCTGCACCGCCAGCCTGTCTCACGTGCAGCTACTGAATCAGCTCACTATTCTCTCCTCCTCCCTTTGAAAGCCTTTGAGAGACACATAATACCCTCTTTAAAACGGCTCCTCGTGGATGTGTCACCTGAGGATCTATTTCTAACAGCGAATCACATCATCCTGGGTAGCTTTTCATGCACTGGATTGGCAGAAAATGCTGATCATTGCCAGTTAGAATAACGCCAGTCTGCAAAAATATAGAGCTCTGGTTTGTAATTATTTGCAATGCTCGACTCTATGCTTGAAAATAAAGTTAATCTCACTGAGGGTGACCCTCTCCATCTGGTGATCTCAGAAAGCCCTGTGAAGAGGTAGCGAGGCACTATTTCTAATGTGGCAGGGCAGAAGAAAGGGGAACTGGAGAAATTTGTCCTGATACCCAAAATTTTAGGACATGTGGGTCCACAAAATAAATTTAAAATTTGCTAATACTTAGATTGCTAAGTGCCAACAAATAAATTGAGCTTATTCTTAGGTCTGGAAAGGGGCACAGAGCAAGGAAAGCTGGGATATGATCAAAGACTACTGTAAAACAGTATAATTTTGAATCTCTTATCTAAAATACATAGCTCACTCTCTTCCAGGCTGCAATTGAGACTTCTCTTTACCTCTGTGGATTTATTTTGTTCTCTAGTTTAGATCATGGCGATCAGATAGATTGCTTCATCTTCCCAGGAAAACATCCAGTTTCTTAGAAACTGACTTTTTTTTTTCCTTCCTTTTTTTTTTTTTGTCTGTTTGTAATTAATGTGAGTCACAGAATATTTTATATTTGGAATCACGTTATTTGTAGACAGTAGTTAAACGTTTGGTTAGCAGCCAGATGCTAAGCATATGCAGCAGAGGAGTGAGATGAAAGGATGGATGTAAACAGGGAAGCAACATGGTGATGGAGAGACCGACCCCCCACCCCTCCCTGTGCTGTTTCACTTGCTATAAAAACAGAAGCCAGTCAGAAAGGTAAATGAAAACCAAACTCAGATGGAAATCAGAAGTAATTTGGAGGATAAATTTTTAATTAAAAAAGCAGTGTGGGATAGCAAGGTTAGAAAGATTGCTTCTTAAAGCTTAAGGATCTGTGTCTCTGCCCTCTATCTTCAGCTTTCTTTTAATGATATGGAATGAGGAAACAGCTTTTTCTAGGTGCATTGTAGGAAAGCACAATTCATGCTATAAGCACCTTTCTCATTTCCGTCCAATATTACTGCTGTGCCCCTTGAAAGGTTGTAAAAAAATACAAATAGAGAAGAAAGGTGCTATCTGCTTCCAAACTGTATATCTCAAGCAGGGGGCACGTGGATCCAGTGCTGTAATAGCTTCTAATTGTCTAGCAAGGATAATTTAAATGACTTCAACTCTCATTCATGATTGTGACATTCATTTCTTTGTATTGCAGCCATTTTTAAATGCCATAATGTGGGATCAATACCAGCCAGACCTGCATAACGTGCTGCTCCCCAGAAAGGATTTGTTTTGCTATCCAGGGCTGTTTTCCTGACCCATCTGCCAGCCAAGATGTGAAGGATGGCGCCTTGTAAGATGATTTTCACTTCCTGGCCAACAAATCCATCCCTCTGCCTGGTGCTCAGCCAGGCACTTGTGCAGCTCACCAAGCACATGTGGCCTTTGGCCTGGATGGAGATAAAAAAGAGAGGGAACAGCAGTCATACCAAAATATCAACATGGGAAAAATGCGTAAATGTACTCAGCACTGGACAGAACGTGCTCAGCCCACCTGGATGGGTGTCTCGGGGGTGAGTGTGGGCTGGAAGAGCCACAGACCCTGGCAGCTCCGGCACAGGGGTCCCTCAGTGCTGCTGACACCCTCTGCAGTTCTGCAGATTAGCAATTTCCTGAATTCCAGAGAATCATAGAACCTCCGGAGTTGAAAGGGGTCCACACGGATCATCGAATTCCAGCCTGGACCCAACTCCAAACAGCACCAGTTGTGAAGGCAAGTACAGAGGTAGGAATAAGACAATTGTGACCTCTTTAAAAAAGGATGAAATAACTTTAAAAATACAAATTCTTTACAAACTCAGGGACCAGTATTTTCTACCCTGGTCTCCTCTTCCGGTGCTAATTGGATGGAAACCTCTCTTCAATTGCATATCTGCCCTGCCTGAAAGAATAGATCTGGCTCTTCTGTAACCTAGGAGTAGATAAATGAAATGAGGGAGGCAAAAGCAATGCTGGAAGTGCTCAAGTTTGATCTGCCTTCAGCAGATAAAAATCAGAGCAGCGTCAGACAGCGCAATGAAATCACAGGACCAAGTTGGAGAGTAGCAAGTAGAAGAGAGTGTCCCTGGAGGACATTCCACAAGGCCCCTGCTTCTACCCTTCTGGCATCAACCTCAAAATCACTGCAGAGACATCCTTCCTGGCACAGGCACATATATTTGAGATCTAAGTGAATGTGGTTGGTCAACACCAACTTTCTGGTCTTAATATTCCCCCTCACCCAGTGGCCCCAGAGGACAGCTGATAGAGCACATGACAAGCTGAGCATCAGAGATGAAAAAGCCTGTTGTTGAAGGACAAGCCAGCGTTATATTTTAATTATACCAGAAATTTGCATATCAAAATCTCGTTCGTTCTTTCCTTAGCCCGTGTTTCTGGAGCGGGAGGAAGGAGCTGTGGAACAAAGGGTTCCTTTGCACCGCAACATATGTTTGTGTCTCAGCTGAAGTTCTCGATCAGAAAACTCTATTTGAATGCTTAGCAGCTGCAGCAGAAGACTGGGTAACAGTGGTTGGTTTTTAA
This sequence comes from Cephalopterus ornatus, assembly GCA_013396775.1. Lineage (NCBI taxonomy): Eukaryota > Metazoa > Chordata > Aves > Passeriformes > Cotingidae > Cephalopterus > Cephalopterus ornatus. The sequence goes on along the minus strand of VZRE01007483.1, from coordinate 3,934 downwards.
GTTTGAGGATTCCAACTTCATACTCTCTTTCCCTTTTAACTGCAAGGTACACGCAAACAGAGGCCACTCAAATATCAAGATGAAAGAATGCATTACCAGTTCCTCCCAATATCGCTGTTGAAACACCTCGGGCACCTCTGGCTGTGGCTATTTCAGGAGAGGAGCAATCTCTGCCACTCGAGTCCTTGGGCATAAAGCAAAGGCTGCTGGAAACAAACCAAAACCTGCCAGCAAATATTTTTGCAACTATCACCTTTGTTTTCAAACCCCACATGGAATTAATTATTTGCCAAAAAAAAGATATGTACAGAAGCAAAGGAGGATTTGCTCTTTGTTTTACAGCTCCAGACAGTTTCGCAGCTCAAGGTAAGTTGTAAAGGAGAGACATAAAGAGAAAGGTTCTTGCTTTTGTTCTGCAAGAGCCTGTAGGGAGGGGATGAGTGGGTAGAGGGAAGTTATCATTAACTTATCTGTCCCAAACTAGCTCTATTAGATGTATTTTTTACCCTCTCACCTATTCAACACTCAAAACTACAAAGCCTGGCTGATACAAGCTCATGTCTCACCAGCCTGCCTTGACAATAAGCAGCTTTTACATCCTGCAAGTCATTTTAAAAATTGTTTAGAGGTAATACTGGTTGGGGGGTTTTAAATGTATTTTTAGTTTGTCCATTTACAACAAAACAACTGTGAATTCATTGTGTTCTCCAGGAAAGAAAGCAATCCATTTCCAACATTAGGTTTCTGAGAACTTCGTTTTAGCTGTATCCTAATGATATTTTTCAACAAGAAATGCACACTTCAAAGTTTGAGATAGAGGCATTGTTTGAGTTAAAGCCCAGCAGCTATTGCTATCCAAAATTAATTAATCCCATTCACTTTTAGAGGGAATAGGGACCCCCTATTCCTAGTAGCAATTTATGAAATTGCTCCCTTCATAAAGGTAACCTGTGATGCTTTAGACCTGTTTGTTTACAGGAATGTCTAAAGACAGATATTAAGAAAGAGAAACTACACACAGAGCCTCAATGTGACTTGGGCTGCAGTGATACACTAGCACCACTGCTGCATAAAGAGCGAGGCAATTTTTGGAAAGGTATAATACATCTTCCGTTAGACAAACCAACATTGATATAAGTCAACCAAAGAGCTGGAGACACACAGATTACAAACAAAAATTGCTTTGTGGAAATCATGTCCCTTTCAAGTAAATTTACAGAGACAAATGGATACACAACCGTTTTGGTGTTTTATTCCAACGTGACCCTTTTCTTAGTTTCTACAAAGGACCTGCTTATCTGCCACTGGATGCTTTATCCTGCTGCTTTGCTCCAGGCAGAGCTGGAGTGTCAGGGACTTGCATATTAAAGCATTAATATTGCTCTCTGATATGCTGAGGGAATTGCAAAAAAACACCACTAAATGCTATCCGCTCAGAATTTAAACGTGGGAATCAAATGCACAGCGGGATGCACCAGCCATAAGAACTACAGACAAATCTTCGAGGTCTTCCCTTAGACATGCTGGGAACATTTTTAAACTCAGCATTGAAAGAGCCAAGATTGTTCCAAGTCATCCAAGTAAAGCTAAATTGTTGATCAGCATCCAGAACAGACCTGCCTGTTGGAGCCTGCAAAAGAAAAATGGCTTTATTAGGGGCTGTCAAGGCATAAACGTGGTGCCATGCTGAAGACACTGCTTGGTGTCCATGATAAAGAACGTCTGTGCAGTGAAGGTTCTGCCCCAGCAGTGAGATAAATGGGCACCACAGCCTCACTGGGTGCTTGTTGGTTTTGGGGCCACTCTGTGTTGGGTGTGTCTTCGTCAGGGAACACAAGGGTTGCAGCTCTCAAAGCAGAACCTCAGCAGGGGTTTTAAACTTCCATGGGCTCCTACAGCTTTGATTTTGCCTTTATGCACTTCCCCCATGTCTTACCTGCCTTGCTCTCACGCAGCATCTCCAGGGCACTTCAGCACATGGGAGAGGTGCCCCCACAGAGCCGTCCTCACTCACGGGAACAGGCAATGCCTCCAGGCTGAGAACCTGCAGGATTTGACCACGGTGTGCTCAGCGGCATGGCCGACACTCAGCCAGAATCCTGAGAATAATTGAGCCTCCATGTAAGCCAGGAATCTCTTCAATTCCCAGGGTAAAAGAACACAAACCCCTGGAAACACCGCTGCCTCATGGAGAGAAAGATGCCTTTCTCAGAACTTCTGTTTTCACTCACATTTATTCCTCTCCCAAGTAGCTTTTCTACAAATGAATAAAGTATTTCAGGGCATGGGCAATACTATCCTAGAAATTTATCCACTTCTGCTATTTTTCTACCTCATCAGGAAGGAAAAATTGAAAGAGCACAAATTTAGGGTTGAGAGAAATGCAGAAAAGCTAACAAAGCCTTGTCTTTCTTTTACTGGCCACCAAGGCTGGGTAACGAGAGGTGAGAGCTGTAACATCATGATTATTTCCATTTACCAAGGTGTTTGGATGGTGTCCAGCCACAGGACATCAGAGCTTTAGTCTTCTTATCAGGGTAGGAAGAGGGTTCAGACCACCCTCAGTCCAATTCTGCCAAAACCGAGAGGCAGGAATTTTCTGCTCAGTGTCAGGTGTGTCCGAAAGACAAACTGCTTGACGTGTGTCTAAAACCCAAACCAGAGTCAAAATCTGGAAGGCAACCCTAGGCTATGTCCTGCACTTTTGGTGCTTCAGCAGGGACCATTCCCTAGTTTTGGTAGGGGGGAATCATTGAGGAAGGGATCTCAGGACCCAAAGTTGGGTCAAGGATGCTGGCACAGCCACAAACAGCTGCCTGTTATCACCATCTCTTCTCCAAAGAAGACAAATAGGAGAAAACTCTGCACCAGATAATCCCAATAGTCATGTTAAGCAGGGCACAGAGCCCAAAGTAACGTGCCAAGCCTCTCAGTTTGTTCCCCCACTGTTTATATGTGTTTATAATCTTTAAATCATAGCTCCCTCCCATACTGAAAGATCCCAAAAAGCTCCAACAATAAACTGAAATTCCACACAAACAGACTGGGAGGCAGAGCAGATTCATTGGCGGTGAATCACAAATACTGAAACAAAATAAATGAATCAGTTCTAAAGACTCTAATTAATAAAGGTTAATTTATTTATCATCCTGGCTAACCTGATATCTCTGAACTCATCTTAATTAATGCAGGATAAACAAAGCACAAAAAGGGCAGCAGTTATTGGAAAACCTCAGTAGATACATTTTCCAGGAGCTTCTTTTTCTGCTCCATAAGATGCATCCCAGTCCATTTGGTCAGGTGCACAGAAATGCTGGTAGGCAGCAGCATACTTAAAGGATGTTCATGGATTAACTCCTCCTGAGTCAGAGACAGATCTTTCTTCTCCTCCCTTTATCATTAAGGGCATCGAGGGGGGTCACCAAGAGCAGCCCTTCCCACTCATAAAGCCATGCCTCCAGCTCACAGAGAAAGAGTCCATTGCTCCCAGCAAATCCAGCCCGGGAAACTGCAAAATAATTATTTAATGACCTTAGGATAAAATTATTCCCCTCAACTGATAAAATTCAGCCACTGGATTAGTAAAAAACTCATTGCATTTCCTGGCTCGCTGCAATTGTCCCTCAGCTCTGATGTCTTCTAAAACATCTAAATCCAAAAAATTCTTCTTCAAGACTCAACACTTAAAGAAAAAGGATTTTCATGATTAGCAAGGATGAAATTCACGGTGTTGCCTAAAAACAGCTGAGGAGAAAAAAGACTCCAGGCCAATTTAGTGTCGGAGATAAGATAAGAAGGTAAAGGTTTTAATGAGCCTCCAGGCTCCTAAAAATACAGTTACACGCGCGCGCAGAATGCAGGCGTTACAAACTTTTATAATGATTTTCATCCAATTCCTGTCCAGTCACCCCCCGGTTCTGCCCCGTTCTGCCCC
>VZRE01007482.1:25959-62222 GCA_013396775.1 Cephalopterus ornatus | reverse complement strand
ACATTCCTAAACTCTTCCTGAGTAGCCATTCACTACAACCCTTTGCACCCGACCCATGAGCCAATTGTTCACCCATCACATGACATGTTTATCCAGTTGGAAGCTGGACATTTTGTCCAGAAGAACAGTATCAAAAGCTTTACTGAAATGCAAGAAGTTTACAGTATCTGGCTTCCTTTGATCAGCCAGGTGGGTTACCCACAATTACCTCTCTGCTATGTAAATTCCAGTGCAGCATGGAAAATAGGAAATTTGAGCTGAAACTCAGACTTCACAGAACCTTTCTTGACATTTCTACAGTGCAAAAGCTTTTCTTTTGTAAATGGCTCCACATTAAGAAGATAGATGTATCATGACTAAGTAATGTTTCAGTAATAGGAGTAGAGTAAGCAGTAAGTAGATTTAATGGAATGAAATTAATCGATGGAAAATTTGGTTTGCTTACAGGAGAAAACTCCTGGGAGACTAATTTATAACTGTCACTCAATAGCACTAATTTCATCTTTATATCTCTCCAAATTAGATGTCATAGATGTGTTTCTTGAGGAACAAACCAAACTGGTTAAATCACTAGCAAACCTATCCCACTAAGCTATGCTGGAAGACATGTTGGACTGCTGGAAAATTGTCTGGGCACTCTAGAGTTTATCATCATACTGTATATAATAGAAGAAAACATGACTGAAATTTTACAAAAGTTTTCAAAAAACTTGATTGCTTTACTGTGATGTATGTAATCATAACCTCTAAACAAGGGCTGCCAATGAACACTGAGCTTTATGAGCAAAAAAAAACAACACTGGCCTTTGTGTTGATCCAATAATATTTATTTTTCTTACAAAAGAAGTTGAAAAACCTTCAGTTAAATTGGGTAAAAGAACAGAAAATGTCTAAAATAAGAAAATGCTTAAATATATGAAAATAAGAGGGTACCTGAGAAAAAGTATTAGTCTGAACTATTCAACTTTCATGGCATAATAATGTATTTCAATGTGCTATCTAATTTATATGCTGCTGTATGCACTCTTGATGTCAAAACAGAAAAAAATAAGCTTACAAATACTCATGCAACTGCCTTCCAGTAGGGAAAATGCAATTACACATGTACTCACAACCTCTGGCTATAAAGAATAGCAGTAATGATTTGATTTTAAATTTCCTCACCCTTGCCTAAGAAACACAGAGATCTCCTTTTAGAGTGATGCGTGCCCACAGGCTGACTAAAATTCAGCCCAAAGAAAACCTCAGAATGTTATTGTTGAAAAGAAGTGGGGGATCTGAGCACTGAAAGCAGGAGGCAACATATTAAAACAAAATCTCACAACGAAAGAGGAAATAGAATTTCATTGAATGTTTAGTATCCTTGGGTAAAATGCAACTTGCTTCACAATTGCAACTGAAATGTCCATGCTGCGCTCCACCTGCTCTGATAAATCTCAGACTCAGCTTATTCTTTACAATTGCTGGAGAGAGCATTAAAACAGGAATTCCTCAGAGAATTTTGAAAGCATAATTTTTCTTTTATTAGTTTTGAAGTAATAATTTTTTATTTAATTTAGTTACCCACAGATGAAGCAAAGATTCAGTTTTAGGTTTTGGGGGGGATGTTTTTATGGACAAAGAAATATTCTTGGTCTGCCATAGAGAACATGTAACACTATTTTGGGCATGTTGCAAGACCCTCCTTTCTCCTGGGCACTAAAGGAGGTAGAATTTTTCTTAAGGAAAGAGTATGGGGCTGAGGATAGAGTCTTGTGGTGAAATGTCTAGGCTGATTGTTTGCCAAGACATGTTGTTGGTGTGAAAAAATACAGACATATGCATGCCTATTGATGTGGACTAAGGGCAAGAAGTTTCAGGAACAGACCTCCAGGACAAATTAACTGGCACATTAATGAAAAAGCACTGCTTCTCTGTAGGTCAGCTGAAACACCACAGGACATTCCAAGAGAACAGTAGCTCAGGTCCAAATTGCTGAGAAGCCATGCCACATGTTTTAGCTGTAACACAAAACTGGGATATATTAGGGACACATAGTTTTCTACAAATGGTTCATTAGGACAGGGCTTTTTGTCCTCCCTGTTCCAGAATGTCAAGCAGAAGAATTAATTAGGAGAAAGCCTTTAAGTTAGATGCCTATTTCTCCAGGAGCAACTGTGGGAAAAGTTAGGTCCTTCTTGTCAGTGTATCATGGAATCTTTGTTGTGTGGGCTTCAGACGGAGACTTTAACTCTTATGAAGTGTGAGGATATACACTAATTAATTTGAAGAAAAAGTCAACTTCATGTTAATAACCAAATTGAACTGGTGCCTCTCCACAAATTGAACTGGTGCTGGAAAGGATTATGATTATAAACAGTTTTAAGGTAGGAACTATCAGCTCTGTCATTTGCAGATCTTCAACAGTGTTTCTTCTAGAGTTAAATTTTGCAGAACTGCAAGAGTCTGAGAGGAGTTTTGCAAATCGAAAAAAAGAATAACTGAGGAACACCTCTTCTGGGAAATCATATCAGAAGATTTTTTTATATAGTCATGTCACCGACACAATATTTATTCCACTAGATTCATAAAAATCCTTGTCTTTAAAACATGCAATGTACCATGTCCTCTGCAGCTGTTCTCACAGGCCAGCACATTCAGGAACCTGCAGGATTCTAAACAGACTTAATATTATCTAGATAGATATAAGCTTTCTTCTGTTGGGGGGAAAGGGAAAGGAAAGGGAATGTCTAGTGTTATATGAAAAAAACAATTTCCTTTACCAGTAATCTTTTGAAATCCCATTTCTATTATTTGTGATGCTGGTGTTTGAATAGGGTCTATCTTTCCCTGTACAGCTCTTACATAGATGGAACTATTTATTTTCCTATTACAATGCCCATTTCCACCAAAAGTATCTATAATTCACCCTGATTTCCTTCACATGGTTAGTTTTGTTAAAACTACAGAAAATACAAATGCTTCTTAAAGTGAAGAAAAGCAGACTAAAACAAACAAAAAAAAATAGCTGGCCCCTTTGACAGTAGTAAAATGTTTGTCAACTTTCAATAATGAGTAAAAGGATCTCAGAGAGACCTGGCAGGAAAGGATCCCACACAGTAAGTCCATAGGCTTTTCTTGGCTTAGACTTGGACCCTGAAATTAGATCAGGTGGTTAGAGCATGGTGCTAACACTAAGGTCTTGGATTTGATCCCTGTACAGGCCATTCACTTAAGAGTTGGACTTAATGATCCTTGTGGGTCCCTTGCACCTCAGAATATTCTGTGATTCTGAACAAAACATCAAGGACAAACAGATAAATGGGAACCCTATGAACAGAAGTATTCCCAGACTTCAGAGAGGTAAGCAGGACCAGGATAATCAGGAAGTCCTGATTTGTTGGCACTGTTCACTGTAGTTGTCCCTCTCTTTGTGCCTGGCTTCTGAGGCACTGCACCACAGGTGGGGTTTTTTCCCATCCATGCCTTCCACCTTTCTTCTGTCCAACCACTCACTGAGGGCATCAAACAAGTGAACCCAATGGCCAGAAACCCAGTAGTCTGAGCTCTGTGCTAGGCACTTTTCTGGGACAACTGCTCCCGATGAGACACATCTCCATTTTGCCTTCAATGATACCCTAAAAATCACTTTATCCTTTCTTTTCTGCGGGCTATAAGGAATAGCATGTCATAAACACCTTCCCTAGCCTGAGCCTCCATGCCCTAGAAAAACAGAAGAAGACAAAGGAAGACAAAGAGCTTTATTGCTTTTTCTCTTTTAAGGAAGTATAAAAATTCTGTGTAGAGGACTGAACTGTGTACAAAGAGCAGGGAGAATTAAGCTGGGAGAACTCAATTGTTTGATGCTAATTTTAATACAGCCATGAGGACAGAGAGGTGAGAGTACAGGAAAAGGCAGAGGGGGAGAAAATAAAAGAGACTAGGAAGAAGGAAAAAGAGACCATATATAAGACGCAGATTTGAAAAAAAAAAAAAACACAAAAAAACCACACCAAAATCGAACCAAAGCAAAGTAAATATATATATATATATGTATATATATATATAAAGGAGAATTAACCTAAGGGAAAAGGAAACATGCACACACAAAACCCTAATCTCACTAAAATAAAATGCACATTGAAAATATGGACTAAAGGATCTACTTTGAATATATTAGGGAAAGAAAGAAAAGCTGAGCAGGGCAGGAAAAGCACTTTACTACAACAGCATGCATACCTTAAAAATAAAAGTGTTGAAAGTGTTCTGTATTTGCCATGTCACATGAGTGATGGGTTAAGCATTCCATGCACTGTCAAGAACTTCAGCTGCTATTTGGCTCATTCACTGTGCAAATTTTACTTGGAAGACACCACTGCATTGAACATTTACAGAGAAACCCCAACTTTTTCCTATAGACAGCAAGTCAGATAATACACCCAAATCTATCTGAGGTTTGGCTGGTCTCTCCAAAATATAATTTAACAGCAACTTATTGCCTTTTTCCCTTAAAGTTTTGATAGATATGTTTGCAAATACCCACTGATGGAGGTCAGCTGTAATGTCAGAAACAAGGGTGCAGGATAGTGTTGCCACTAATAAAAGCAGACATTTTGGAGAAAAAGCTGAAAATAAGTATAAGAAATAGTTGAGCTGCAGCTAAAACCTGAATTCAGAGGAAAATAGTCCCATTATTCTTCTAGGAAAGTTTTTTTGTTTTAAGACAATACGTTTTGAAGGAGTAAGGGTTTATGTGAGAAACCTGATAATCTTCAATTGCAGTGAATCTAGGTAATAAGCATGACAGTGAGGGCCAGGATACTGCTATTCTACAACTCTCTTCCTGAGTGACAGAAAGACTGATTCACTGGCTTAAAGCTGTCAAGAAGAAAGTGATGGATCTACGCTTATGTCCAATATCTCCTGAATAGCCCAAATGGAGCAAGAAAGCTACTTTTGTTGTCACTGAGGAATTACTTGCCTCTATGGGAGGCTGTTGCCCTGTGAGGAAGACCTACTCCATGCAATGGCAAATGAAGAAAGAGGTAAAAGCCAGGGAAATATTAATCTTGGAGTTTGAAAGAGAAAGAAAATTTCACGCAGTTCTTCTTACGATGTTTCCCACATGGAAAGGAAAGAGAGCAAGTAATTAGTGAAAATGTGCTGTTGACATGGAGCACAAGCCACTAGATTAAGCCCTGCCTAATTGTGTATCAGCTCCTTTATTCCAAAATAGATGGGGTCAGCGTGTGTGCTAAGCTGTTCTCTGAAGTCTGTTTCCACACTAGATTTTTCTCATCTCAACAAGTTTTTTTTCCTGAGCTAGTCCAGTACTATATCATTCTTGACACCAGGACTAGATCCAAGAAGGATGGCACATATGTAGGACTGAGTTGCCAAATTTGCAGACCTAGAAACTTTCGGTTGCGCATGCATTTTGTGACACCAGAATTTCCTGAGCACCAGAAAGACCTGCTGTTGAGCATGCACAGAGCTGTCCCCTATCTGGGGACAGCTGAGATTGCTCAGGTCCAGAGCTTAGCCAGCACTTGCTTTATTTGTTCTGATTTAGCAGCAATTTCAGGGGATGCCTGCAGACCTGAGATCCCCTCAAAATCCAAGTCCTTAGAATATGTTTTCTTTTCTATTTCCCAGACGAGCGCTCTAACCAGTAGTTATATTCTCTTTTCTGGGTTAACTTGCTCATGCCTGGAAAGAATGACTGTAGGCACCAATAATTAGGAGAGGGATCTGGATTGTAGGAAATGCTGTCTGACGCTTTACCTGAGGGATAAAATTTAAGATACATACTCACTTTCTGCCAGATAGTATGTTCATTATGCCTGCTTGCAACATCTGAAAATACAGCAAGGCAGTGCCTAACTCGAGATTCTGCATGTTCTATTTTCTGTTCTGGTTTCGTGTGCCTTATACTGTCCAATACATAAAGCTGTTCCTCTGGGCCATTAATGGCATGGGAAAATGTGAAACTATGAAGATACTGCATTAAGCCCCTAATTGCTGAGAAAACAAGAAAGCAAAGATTTGATAGGCATATTAGAGGAAGGTTGAAATCTAATTAGTCCCTCTCGCATGAAAGCAACATATTCCTTTACAACCAGATCACATCTTTAGGAGTTATGTTCAACAGTTGTGCTAATCTGCTCTCTGGAGAGGAGACCAAGGATAGTTCTTGTACAGCAGCTCATAGCCAGAGAGTACCTGATGCAACCAAACTGCTAATCCTCCTCCAGTGTTTGGTGCTCAACACAGGACTCAATATCAGAAGAAATCACTGTTAACCAATTTTACTTTGAATTTGCCATAAAGGTATAAGACACAGGTCTTGAAGTCCAAATATACACTACTCCACAGAAATCCCATTCTGTCTTGCTTACTCACATGAATAGCAATTACTTTCTTTTAATAAAAGTGGAAATTTCTTGCTTTTTAATGATTATTTTTAAATTCTGAAAAGGTATCTATTAAGTTCATTTGGGGGATGGAGATTAATTTTTGGTTCTATTCTTAGCCAATGGAAGCTTTAGAGTAAGAAACGCAATGCTATCTGAGAATTTTTGCCTCTCTTCAAAATTACTTAATCATCATCACTTTTATAATGCTGTGTTTTAGTTTCCAGACAGTGATAAATGTTATCAAGCTTAGAAACCCTGTATGGGGAAGGAACTTGGAGAGTCAGCAGTTCTGCTCACTGGGACAGGGCATTTGCCCGTCAGGAACTGGACTCACAGAAATGCATTTGGGTAGCAGGCTCCCAGGAAGCTCCTGTACTGTCACCTCCTGCCCATGGGTTTCACACCTTGAGAGTCATGAAAGAGAATGAGTTGATTTCTTGTGTTATTCAAAAGAGTGAATGAACTGCCAGAACATTTTCAGAAAAACTTTGTCCCTACTAGGCTTTGACCCTATGTTTTCTTTTAAATAATATTGGGTACATAATAGACTCCCTGAGGTTTCACTCGATTTTTAACAAAATTCACGTATGTGCATTACTGTGAAAGAAAGAAGAAAAGACTGAATACCCACAAGTGTGTAAATTCTCAGGTATCACCTTGAGTCTCAGATACTTCCATATAATTTGTACAAGGTAAAACAGAGTTGGAAATTATGGAAGACCACTTTTTTCACAACTTGAACTTCACTGGGGATGACTGTGTCCCCATTCTACCATGACTCAAACATCAGCTTAAGAGCCTGAATACACAGCAGTTCATGAAAGCCAGTCTGTGCTTCTTCACTTCAGTGACCACACCAGAATTACTACTCAAGTGGCCCTGGCTGTTTAGATGGAAGATTCAGAGGCTTAGTCTGGTCAGACCCATATGACACCAAAGACCCTCATCTAAAAAAAAGATGCATTTATGGCTTATATGAATTTAGCCAATTTGAATGTTTGCTTCAATGTTCAAAATTGAGCTGTAATATAGCATTCAACAGACAAAACAGTTTAATGTGGAGTCATGCATACAGGGTCACAGAAAAATCACTCAGAATACTTTTATCCACTGTTGATGCAAATAGTTATTAATTAGCAAGGCCAGAACACAAAATATCTCATTTAGCAAAGAGGTGATTTCATCTCAAGAAAGAGGAAAAATGTTTATTCTGCTTCAGAAGAAACTCCAAATTATCACCAAGTGGAGGAAAAATAAAATTTACTCCTGGAAGGAAGATGGTATCTGTCCAGAACTGACAAAGGATTTCAAGGGGAACATTAGTTAATCAGCTTGGAGCTATGGAGTCCTCACTCGTGAGCACAATTTGAAACATGAGGCAAGTGCAGTAAAAAAACAAGCTTCTGGCAGCCATCTCATCAGAGAGAGCCTATAACAGGTGAACTGGTTAAGGAAGATAGAGAAATATAGAGAGAAGCATCTTTCTAATTTAGTCTTATAAATAGATTAAGGTGGATTTTTCTTCTGTTTCCTCATCTGCATAATTTTTAAATATTTGTGACTGTTGTGTATTCTAAGTGATGTAACATGTAAAAAAAAGAAATTGAACTTGACTTGAGCAAGAAGTGAATTTGAGGTAGCGGGAAAATGGCAAGGCACCTTGCTTATAGGAATATTGAAGGTGATGCAAATGTATAAAGTTTGGCTCCAATATTCTCTACCAAGTGTCCCAAGTTGCAACCATCTGTCCTTTATGCTACTCAAAGCATAGCAGAGGAGCTGGCTAAACTGAATGAAGACCTAAATGGTTGGAGAGAAAGAACTGTTTTCCATTCCCTGAACGGCTCAAGATACCTAGGAGGCAGCATACTTGAACCCCAGGGACAATAATCTATATGAAGACATTAACAAGGTCAAGGCAGAGTCACAAGCACTGGCATGCAATGATCCAAGGTGTTGCCACTACTTCTGGCAAAGCCTGGACCCAGGCCAGGCCTGCAGGTGACATCTGAGCACTGTCCATCTGGAGACCGAGGTCAGAATGGTGCCTGACGTGTTTAGGGGTATCGATGTAGCTGGTTATAAACTCTCACAAGTCAGATGGCTGAGCCTTTCATTCTAGAGGCAAGTTGTTTCTGTCTCTTTGAGAATTTGGAAACAGTAATTTTGGATAGAAACAAATGAACGATGTCCTAAAATGCCAGACGTATCAACTACTTTCTATTCTTCTGCCATGTCTAACTATTGTATTCCTGAGAACACATTTTGACTATGTAAATCTAGCAGAATATTTTAAAACTACTTACAGCATCAGAATTTTAACAAGTGGCTCAGACTCATTTTCGAGTTTCTCTCAGTAGGATCATAAAATGTTTTTAAATACTACTTAAGCTTGAATTGTTTTCACAATTTTCCAAACCTGAATTATTCTAGACAACCAGTAATCATCTGCCTGGATTCTTTTCAAACTACTGTCCATGTGGGCCGCATTATCTCTGCACACTGGAGAGAGCAAAGCTTCCCTTGAACTTTCACAACATACAGTTTTGCTTCAGAAGTCTTCTTGCTCTCCCTATTATAATATCAGTTCCCTTTTGAAAAGCTCTGATGTCAGCTCTTAGTTCAGCAGATAAGAATTGAACTGCAGATTTCTTTAAGAGTTGAGCATTAACTTTGACTTCATAAGGAGCCGCACTTTGGTAGGTTTTAAAAATGCTCTGCAAGTAGCAGAGGATCTTTGTCTAAAATCTTAAAAATGTGTCAGACACTTTGACTTGCAGTGAAACTTCCCTGGCTGCTCCTAATCTTGCCTGAACCAAGGGCAATGTCTGAAGAGAAAACAGACCTGAAAATTATAGGAAGCCAGAAAGGAGGGTCAACTGAAACAGAAATTCCACTACGTCAGCTGATTTTTCATAAAGCGTAATAAAGGCTGACTTTACCAGGACATAATAGTAGCTCTCATTTATTTTGTTCATTTGTACATTGGAGTAGTGAAAGAGTTCTAAAAAGAAAAGGGGCTGTACTCAAACAGCATATGTCCACAAAGGTAGAATGGTTTAGCATCTCCTGTTTGGCTGACAAGAAGAGATACTATTGCCTAATGTAAATAATCTGTGTACTGCTGACAAAGCATTAGAACCAGCATTGCCTGGTAGGACACTGCAGAAGCAAGATTATGTGATTAAAAAGAAACTGAGTTAACCAAAGCTTCACATGACACAGGAAGCAACTTTATAAGTAAATTTTTAGGATAGAATATTACAAAGCCCCATTTATGGTTTTACAGTCATGAGCTGCCCAAAACCATATGTTTACAAAACAGTTCTGGTGCCCATGCTGGCTTAAGCATGTGGGTTTTTTCCGTTCCTGGCCTGATTCTTGCCTTTTTCACCAGAGCATTTCTTAGTTTTTAGGAAGTTACATTTTTTAACTGGTTTATCCCAATCCTAAAAGCAATAGTGCTTGTCAGGGATATCATGCTGCTATGGAGGAGCAATTGTGAGCCAACTGGCTAGGAGAAGAGATGGCAGGAGTCCTTAAACTGACATTACTGCCAAAGCTACCTTAACAGGAAAATACATCTGAATTTGGGAAATTAAAAAGAGATTTCATCTCAAATAAATTCTTATGTTTTTGATACCAAGCCTGAGGACAGGACTTGTCAATAACTGTATTTCAGTTCTGAAGAACTGTTTGAAATGCCCTGGCAGATAGTTAGACAGCAAGTCTACTTACGTCTGTAAGTCACCTAGAAGCAAAACTGTAATCATCTCTTTTTAAACTCAGTAATGTGTTTGTAGTGCCTTTGTCTGTGCCTTTAAGGCCTGATAAGTGTTAAGAGTGATTTCAGGAAAGCCAGCAGAAATACATGAGTTTCCAGGAAATGGTGATTCAGAGAAGAGCAGAAATGTTTACTTGTGTCCCCAGGATCACATAACGGGTCACTCTTTTCTCAAACCATGTGAGTCCCTCTGCAAGGATGTTCCTCCTACACAGGTTCTCTGAGTGGCACGTGCCAGGAGACACTCCTTCACATTCATCAGGCTATGGGGAATGCTGAAACTGTCCTCAAAATTATAACAGATGGCTTCTATGCAAGTAAAGATTACTGATATGTGAATATCATTGTATTGGTCTATATGTTCCATCCTGCTGCTCAAAATGCGTCTAATAAGGATTCCTCTCCTTGCTCTCAGACAGATGATGTGCATCCTATTTCTGTAGGGCATACATTTTTTATTTGTTTTCAGTTCTAACATTATTCCACGGCAAAGTAACAATTATCATCAAATATTTAATAACTTAGTCTTTCACATTTGGCAACTTCAGTAATTAAAAGGATGGTAGAAAAACAAGGTTTGCTGCCCAGCAACAATTTCTCTTCATAACAGATGTTTGTATGGAAATAGGCACATGGTGACTGGCTTACCTTCTGCTCAAAGCAACAGTCTCTTCCAAAGATGAAGGAACTTCATATATATAGGCACTCCATTCCCTTTGCTTTATTTATACCTCCACTACAATGTGAACCAAATGCTAAATGACTTTCCCTCAACCTTCTGAGAAATAAGAGCAAGGAACAAACAGAGAAGCAGTTAACAGAGCTGCTGCATAAAGCAGTGATGCTGCTGGAAAAGGAATTGGCTGTACTCAGTATTTACTGTAAGGAAGACTAGTCAATGCCCAGGAAAAAGGAAAAGAAGCAATATATAATGGAGAGAAAAAATAAGGTTCTAGTAGTTTTGCTTTCTGAATATTTGAAATGTAAGGAGTCACAAGACAAAGCAAAGGATTAAATCCAAGTAAAAAATTCCCAAAAGACCTAGTATTACCTCAGATGTTTGGGTCAAATGTGAATAGTGTCAATCTCACCCTGTAAGTGCCTAAACCATCACATATATTCTTTTCCTTAACATATTCTCCAGAGTTCTGCTTTTTGGATATCCTACTCTGAGTGTTTACTCCACACCTGACATTGTGTGTAGCTGACATGGCTATGGACAGAAGGTGGCTTTCTGTCTCAGTCATGAAGGGTGTTGGGTCAAGCCCTCACAACACATGTGTGACCATTTCTTTTGGAAAACTGGGAGTCCCAGGAGCTGCTTGGACTAACCCAGTGAACATGATGCCTCAGTTAAATGATCTCTGCAGCGTGAGAGAATGAAAGTCTCATATCCAAGTATATTCTAACAACCAGCTGTGCAGAGATGAGAAACCTCTGCTCCTTGCTCTTTTTCTATCCAGTGACTATTTGAGGCTTAAGTCTGAAAGAAAGACCTGCAACTAGTTCATTATCAGGGATGAGCAGTAATTCCCCCAATTCCAGATTCATAATAAAAGGCAACTGGGAACATTGTCTGTCAATGAGAGGTACTTCAGGCACTTTCCATGATCGTGGGAAGACTGTATTCTTGATCTCAAGTGCATATAGGCACCTGCTTCATGCCTAGGCTAGGACTTTTGCACATGGATCTCCTGTCCTGTAGGTGATTTCATCACCAGGGTGTTTCCACAGCTCGAACATGAACAGACAAACATATATTTCACTTTAAGCAGATAAGAACAAGTTGAAACTTGCAACTCTCAGAAGAGGTACCATTGTTTCACAAATGATTTAAAGAGTGACACTCAAGTTTCAATGTTGTTGCATTGCTACAAAGAGCAGAGAGGGGAGGCTGTGTGAATATGCGGTGGAAGTATAAACACAGACACCATAATGCAATCCCATAGTAAGGCTGCTGTCTGCAAAAAAATGATAGAGGACAGAAGATGCATTTATCATCTTAAATGGGATTTACCATCTTAATCTTACAGCATGCTAACTTGTCTGTCAGTCTTCCACATAAAACCTAGCTTGTGTGCTGTCAGCCCAGACCATGGGCATGACCAGCATGTGACAGCATTGTTCTGTATTCAACCTTTTTATACTTGTTTGATTTTATTCCTTTCCGTCATAGCCCCTTCATTCAATGTCTTTTTTTACAAGCTCAAGAATCCTAAATCTATCTGATCTTCACTCATAGGGAAATGATTTCACACATTTGTCCTTCATAGAGCTGTATTCTATGAAGATTTTATAATTCTAAAACTTTTTTTGGTTTTGTTGTTTGTTTGTTTTAGCTTTTTACAAAAATAAAAGCTTTTATGAACTGTCTTGGCATATCACTAAATGCATTCATTTTAAACTAAAGACAAAACCAGGTTTGTGTTCAAACTTGCTGTTTCATTTGCCTCTTAAAGCTGGAGTAGCTGGAGTAGAAGCAGAGTCTGGCATCTTTTCATCCAGTTTCTCCTGCTCTCTCTACCAGACAGCTGCCTCACATTAAAAACTGAGGAAGAAAAAGCAGTGTTTAGCCACACACTGTTTAATGAAGGTCTGAGAGTCATTTTTTTCTCTGTTGGAGGCTACCTCACAGAAGGGTTAGGGTATTTAATTTGGAAAATACACCAACAGTGTGTAGGTAACTGGTAACCGCGTCTGGATTGGTCTCTTGCTGAGAACTGAGTATGCGATTTTTCCTTGATTTCTGGGCAAGAAAAGTTTGCCAGTACAGTAGCTTAGAAGCACTTAATTTGTCTACAGATGAACATATTAGAGAGGCTGCATGGTAGATTAAGTGGAAGTTTGTAGTCTTTTCTGTCAAAAGGATGGCTTGAGAGACATCAGTTTTTTCTAGGAAAGAAATATAATACATGCCAGTTCTCTATAAACCCAGAGGTCAGTTAATTAGCAGTCCCATAAAGCAAGTTACCATGGAGATCAGGTGATTTAGTAATTCTCAGAGAAAAGCTTTGTCAAATATAAGTGTGAAATCATGAGTGTGGTGGTGAACATGCAAACAGAGAGTGAAGTCTAGAGGTAAAAAAAAATAAATTCCTGGAGCACAGTCTACTTGTCCAGTATTCAGAGGGAAAAGAAATGCTAATGAACTTTTTTAAGCATCTGGAGAAAAGCTGGTATGGCATACACATGTCCACTGATTGATTTCTTCCATAGTGGGAAAATACAGTTTAAGTGAGAGGACCTGTCTTTCCACTGGCCCAGGAGCAGTAAAATCTGATGGCTGTTGTTTCTTATCACTCCAGTGGTCTGCATCAAATACTGCCCCAACTACAGCAGGAAATCCCAGCTTCATTAACCAAGAGTGGCCATTCGAAGTCTGAAATTGGCTTATTTTCCTTTCTGTCTGGTTAGTAAGTGGGAAACCTCACAGAAGGGTCACACTATTTAAAAACTGCAAAAAGCAATGGGGCAAAAGGACTGAAAAACTGAGAACATGGAAGATAGAGCAATTGCCTCAGCATTAGAAGCTAAAAAGGGGAGGCAAAGTCTTCTGAATGATTTAATAAACTAAAAAAACCCCCAAAACAAAAGGGCAGTTTGTAAGGGATTACATTACCATCCTGAATCTTTCCCAAGTCACTCAGCACTACTGTTCAATTTTTTGTGTGGAGACTGAGAAATCAGATCACCAGATCTTCTCAGAAGCAGCTGTCCCTTAATTTCTGGTGCCTTTTGTAACAGAAATTGGTATTCCACACACCTCTTTGAGTACTGAATTTATTATTGTTTCCCTAGGATTCAAAATGGACCGCCCAACATATGTGTCCCCACATTCCTTCGCAAGGGCTTTGCAGTCAAAACTCACTGGTAAGACAAAGGAGTGAAGCAGTAAAGGAAGGAAGGAAAACAGAACCTAAAGCAGCTCTTTGCCTGACTTGCCTATTATTTTGAGCTATAGATGGAAACAAACCTAAAATGTAATTTCTCTGTCTCCTTACGAAGCAAAATAATTTTGAAGTTTTGACAGCAGGGAAGCAGGAAACAGTGAAGATGGCATGTCAGAGCAATGGTTTTCTCAGCTCAAACTTCCCTGTCAAAGGCAAGATTTAATTTTTACTTATTTTCAATTTTTATTCCATTGCAGCCAAATTTCCTTAACGCTTTTATTTATTTATATATTTATTTATTTATTTATTTATATTCCTAACTCCTTATTTCCTCCATTTCTCCTGAGGTTCTTGTATTGTCCCCTAACACCAAAGTGAATTTCTTCAGCCATGATAGAACGGCACAATTCCCAATTCTGGCAACATAATCTGCCTTGATGTTTTTTTGTAGCAGTATGTGAGTAGGTGATGGAGTTTCTAAGAGCAGAGCTCCCTCACTTTGTTCTTTTGAGGCTGTTGGAGGCAGTTTCTTGGGTGGAAGCAGCAGATTTTGAATTAATCTGGCAAGCAGTGTTGTCCTCCTCACAGAAGGATTGTATTTAATTCCCATTCCAAGCCTGAGAGTGACTTTCAGAGAGTGGGAATCACAGAACCCGGGAAATGTGGAACCATTAAAATACATGACACTGCAAGGAACTATAGCTTTATGAAACCATTACTCACCAGAGCCTTGGGGAGCAGCAACCAAGATTTGCTCACCCAAGTCACTCAGTAGGTAGGAGAGATCATAGAACTATAGAATGGTTTGGGTTGGAAAGGACATTAAAGATCATCTAGTTCCAACCTCACTGCCATGGGAAGTGACACCTTCTAGTAGGCCAGGTTGCTTAAAGTCTCATCCAAGCAGGCCTTGAGGTGAGAGATGGCGGCAAATGCTGCACATAAATGTAGGCATGCAGAAGAAACTGCAAGGAGCCTTTCCCCTCCCAAGCCATTTGCACCTTGGAGTCTCCTACCGGAGCAGGCATCAGGCAGTACAAGGGTGGTGTAATCATGCCATGCACCTGGACACAGCTGCCCCCAATGCTTAAAGAAAAGCCAATGAACTTACAAAACCTTAAATGGGGCAATAAGGTGCTCACCTCTGGACCTATCCACCATAATCTATGCCAAAGTACAGCTTTCCATATAAGTTTTTGGATCCTATCTATATTATCCTGAGTGCTTCTCTCCAGGTTTAGTTGACAAGTGCAAACTTGTCTATTTTGGGGACAACCCTGACTGGAGAGCAGCACAGAAGTTTTGCTAATTCCAACTGTCTCATTATAAGTTTTTTTGCGCTGCCTGTATCATTCACACAGGCAAAAAATTATGACCATGGAAAACAGGAACTATTACATAAAGGGATAGGAAAGCAGATTAAAAAAATCATCTTATAGTAATGGTTACATTTAAACTAACTTGCACACACAAACTCACTTTAGCTTTGCAATGATGAGAAAAGGAAGGGAAAAAAGGAAAATGCCATTAGAAATTATGGTACATCAGGTGCCCACTGAGGCTGAAATTCTCTTCTTGGTGGCAGTGGGAGAACTTCAACTGCATCAGGCATTAGTAGTTTTATAAATAGAAATTGAAATATTTTCTTAAATAGTAGGGCCTGTGACAAGATGCACTGAAATGGCTTCAAAAATCAGAAAGGGCTTGGTATTCTCATGTCCAGCATGCATTTGGATTTGCAAGAGTAGATTTGCCTGGCTTATGGTTCAGCTCTGTTAGATAAAAAAATCCACAATCTGTATTCAGTGAAGCACAGTGGATCCATGCAGTACTGGGGAGGGACCTGTGGAATGACTGCAAAAAATCCAACACAGATTTCTATCAATGTAGCAAAACACCAAATGGCATGAAAACAATATTCAAAGTTTAGCCTAATTTGTACCACAAATAGACACTAACCAAAGGCACTGCCAAAATTTCTTGATTTTTTTTCCCTAAACTGTGGTAGTTCTCAAATAAAAATGCTCTAAAATGTGGCTTAGAATGCAGTTTTCACTGCACATAAAGGACATAAACATTCAGTGCTCAGACTGAGAAGCTGGAATTTTGAAACTCAATCTTATACAATAAATAGTGTCAGCAAAACAAAGTAAACAAAAGTAAAACAAAGTAGAAAGAAAACCAGTAGAACGCCTCACAGTAAGGGAAAGACCTGTGTGACTCCAGCATCTGCAACTGGGCATAGCTAGATAAAATGCTGGCAGGTTTTGTTAATCTGCGAGTGGAAAAGGATGTGTTTTAATTGTTCCTTTAAAAGGCTGCGAGCATCTTTTGATGAAAGTAACTATAGCAAGGATTGCTAGAATTCATTAGCCACAACAGGTGTATGTAAGATATCTTCAAACCACAGAACACAACATGGTCCTTTAGAGTAACCAGCAAATTACTTGCTAATGAATGTTGTCAGGAAAACCCAGCTGTCAGGAATGCCCTGGAAGTGCCAGCATTGCCTAGACTCTATCAGCAGGAAAATAATGGCAGGTATAAATGTTAAGATTGATGGAGGTTAATGAAGAACCCAGCAGTGATGGACTAGATTCCCTTTTCCCCCAGGTAACCCTAGGGAGTTCAATGCAATTTCTGAGCAATGTTCTCTGGCAGCCTCGTTAGTGAACCTGAGCTAGGCCTTACTACTGTTGTTCCCTGGAAAAGCCCTTGGGGTTGGCAGTGATGAAGTCCCATTGCATCTCCACCTAGGAGAGAATCACATTTACAATATTTATGGCTGTCAATGAAGGAAGAACTGAGTTCTAAAATTAGAACGGAATGTTGTTGTCTTATGAAAACTCATAGCCTGCAACTTCTAATATTTTCTTACCTAGAGGATAGAAAAATGTTGGAAAGCCAGCAATGTAAGTGATTAGACAGGTCCTGGAAATTGTGTGATACCCTATACACATTTATTATTTTCACGCAAATTTTTATGTTATTTATTTGTTTTAAAATTTAGGATTCTGTACTTCAGGACAAGATAAAGATCTCAGATCTGGGATATAATCTCAGATCAGTCACACTCCAGAGAGTGACTTTTTATGCGGACATAGTGATAGGAAAAGGGGGAACAGTTTTAAACCAAAAGAGGAGAGATTTAGACTAGATGTTAAGAAGAAATTCTGTACTCAGAGGATAGTGAGGCGCCGGAACAGGCTGCCCAGAGAAGTTGTGGATGCCTTGTCTCTGGAACTGTTCAAGGTCAGGTTGGATGGGACCTTGAGCACCTGATCTAGTGGGTGAAAACCCTGCTCATGGCAAGGGGTAGGGGAGAGCAGCTAGGTGATTTTGTGGTCCTTTCCAATCCAAGCCATTCTACGATGATTCTATGAAGATTTTTTTTTTTTTAACCAACAGGTTTCCATTTTGTGAGATAAAATCTTGGATATATCTATCCAGATGGTATTCACACAGAAAGACAGGTTAAAAATGTTCTAGAAAAATGTTCTTATCTTTCAGGTACTCTCAACTCCTTAACAGACCTAAATGATTTCATTTTCCGGTGGTTGGCCCTTACTTAGTACCTAAAGGTAAAAGGCAGGATGTGGTTTTAAGAGACAAAATTAAATACGTCAGATGTGTTAAATATGTAAAATGTACTCATTTCCTATAGCTTCTGATTCTTAGTCCTAATGTTATAAGAGATTAAAAGTTTTGAGCCCTATCTGATGACGAAAGAGTTATCAAAATACTTCAGTTTCTCTTCTGCAGAGATTTTGCTTTTCTCAGTAGCAAGCACAGAAACAGAAATCATTGAGGTACCAAAACTACAAAACCCTCAAAATATAGTTTAATGGTAACAGAAGTGTTCATACTATCATATTTCACTGGATTCTGCAGTTTATGGAGAAACCTTGGAAATATTTGGAGAGCCTTTTTGAGAGGATATCAACCTTTCTGTATGGAAAGGAAATTGCTATAAACTTCAGAGTCTGGGATATTGAAATTACTCAGGTCATTATATGAAGATGCTCTTTAACCATTAATCTTGTCTGTAAAGCACAGAGACTGGGATTTCTTAAATGGCTTTTGCAACTCATTGAAATCATCAGCAGAGGCCAACAGACTTCAATGAGGACAAGCAGGGGACTGTTGCTGAGTGTTTTTAAAAATTCCACTCTTGTTTGAAGTAAATAAGTGTTGATTAATCTTAAACTTCACAGACTGATAATCTGCAGGCAGTTTTATTAAAACCAGACAACCCATTTAATTTCTGTGTAGAAAAGCCAGTGTGAAGTGAAAATTTTTCAACTGAAACTTATGCCAAGTATGTCATACTTGTTTGTTGTTTGATTAAGACTACAGAGAGCAACGGTTTTACCTCAAAAGAGAAGAAAGAATAAAAGGGTGACAAATGGGTTGTAATATAGGGATTAAAGATTTGTACAGCTTTTTCATCCTACTGTGTGAAGATATGCTTAGAGCTTTGAGAAAGACAACTGAAGTGACTGGATAATCTGGATAATGGACTGATTAAATAACATTGGAAAGACCATTGAGGAATGCAAAGATATTTTACTGTCCAATGGAGAGGCAAAGGCATTCCTTCCGGAACAGCAGTGAGCCCGGTCTTTCCAAATCTTTGCAAGTGGCACTAAACAGTGGGGAAATCTTTGCAAGGAAGGCATGAAGCTGCATGGCATGGATGTGGTGCCTTGACCTTGATTGGACGACACGTGCCCACCAAAGCTCTATCGCTCTCCTCCTCAGCTGAACAGGAGAGAGAAAAATAAAATGAAAAACTCCTGGGTGTTGAGATGAGGGACAGGAAGAGATGACTCAGTAATTACTATCATGGGCAAGCAGACTTGAACTTGGGGAAATTAGTTTAATTTATTACTAATGAAATGATAGTAGGATAATAAGAAGTAAAACAAAGTATTAAAAATGCCTTCCCTTCATCCCAAGCTCCTTCCAGGGCTTAATTATATTCCTAATTTTTTCTATTCCTCCCTTTCAGTGGTGCAGGGGGATGAGAAATGGGGGCTGCAGTCACTTCATCACTTGTCTCTCATGCTCCTTCCTCCTCAGAGGAAGGACTCACACTTTTCTCCTGCTCCAACCTGGAGCCTTCCCATGGCAGATCGTCCTCCATGACCTGCTCCAACATGCATCCTTTCCACAGGCTTCAGTTCTTCCTGAACTGCTCTAGCATAGGTTTCTTCCATGGGGCACAGTCCTTCAGAAGCAAGCTGCTCCATCGTGTATCCCCTGTGAGGTCACAAATCTTGCCAGCAAAGCAGCTCGGGTGTGGGCTCCTCTCTCCACAGGGCCACAGGTCCTGCTGGGAACCTGCTCCAGCTTGAGCTTCCCACTGGGCTACCACCTGCTTTGATGTGGGCTTCTCTAGGGGCTGGATGGATATCTGCTCCCCCATGGACCTCCTTGGACTGCAGGAGAACAGCCTGTCTTACTATGGTTTTCCCACTGGACTGCAGGGGAGTTTCTGGTTTGGCACCTGGATCACCTCCTCCCCCTGCTGTTTTACTGGCCTTGATGTCTGCAGAGCTGTTCCTTACCCATATTCTCTCTTCTCTGGCTGCACTTTGCTTCTGCACAATAACTTTTTTTCCCCTACTTAAATCTGTTATCCCAGTGGTGCTATCATTGTTGCTGATGGTCTTGGCCTTAGCAAGTGGTGGGTCCATCTTGGAGCTGGCTGGCATTGGCTCTGTCAGACATGGGGGAAGCTTCTAGGAGCTTCTGAATGAGGTTACCCTGGTAGCCCCCCCTGCTACCAAAAACTTGCCATGCAAACCCATTAGAATGGGTCGAACTAGGTAGGCAACATAAGCAAGAGAAAAAATTGGAGTGTGCTTGGAAGCAAAGACAACTAATAATGTTTCAATCTGGAGAAGTACCAAATGAGTTTAAGAATATGAAATTAATTTTCTCAGGGAAAGGTAAAAAAACCCGGCAATTCCAAAGTCTTTTAGCCCTTTAAATTAGGGATATCATCAATGTTAAGACTTCTGTGCTGCAAACAAAATCCTTTTCCAAACTTACTGATGACTACTGCAGAATGAAAAGCAGATTTTCTCTCGGAGAGAAAATGTTAGTATTTCTGTGGGGCAGAAAAAGAAGATGAGGAAATGATGAGACTTTCTGTTTGATATTTTCTATCAAAGCTACACACTTAGTACTTTCACAAAACAGAACAGTTCATGCTGTCACTTTGGGCTTAATACTATGTAACAGTTTGGATCTGGCTTTCTCACGGAATGCTCAAACTTTACAGTTTGCAGCCTCTCCTCCCCCCACCCCCTCCATGAACACAAGGGAAAGGGAGAAGGGAAAAGTTACTGAAACACTGAAATGATTAAACTAAAGTTGTATAAAAATATATACATGTATTTATACTTATATATAATTAGAATATTATGTACACAGAAGTAGGGACCCCGAACATGGCCCCCCCGCCCCGAAGGGAAAAGGGAAAGGGAAAAAAAATTAAAATAGATATGCACAATTAAAATTCAGGAGCAACTAATAAAGAATTAACAAAAGAAAATTTTATTATTCTTTTCGAGATAGCAGAATTGCACTAAGTGACCGCTGGCAATCTCTGCTTTTCAAGGTCTATAAGGTTTCACTAGGCTTCACTCTTTCACATGAGTAGAGCTGATAGCAGAGAATCTGCTCCCGGATCCACCGGAAAGGAAAGAGAGGGAAGAGGCTTCTCCCCCTTTTTATTTATACTCTGGTTTATGTAAAAAAATCGTATGGAATACTGGGAACATGACTACTTCTTCGGTTACAATTTGGTTACTAAGGAAGGTCTAGAATCAAAACTACTACATACTATTTCTGCCGTCTTCCTAGGTTTTATTTGAAAATGTTTCTTTTCTAGCAAATTCATCATTAATTTGCATCTTTGTTGCTGCCTCGTCTCCAGAAAGGTGGAATTTGGGTGGCAGTGGAAGACTGCATCTCTGCTGGTGCATCTGTAACCATGTGACTTGTAGGACACAGGATCAGATCAGACGTGTTTTTTAAGCCATGGGCCAGAGAGAATGTCAAAGAACCTTGATAAAAAACATCATCAAAAGCAAATGCAGAGTCAAGTAGATCAAACTTTATTATTAAAATTTATTTATTGTAGTAAAAATGTCAGAAAGTTTGAGGAGCATCAGTGGTAAGAGAAGGCCTGACAGAAATTTCTCGACCAACCAAATTATCAGGACACTGTATGACTGAGACATTTGAGGGTACCACATTGTTTTCCACAAGTTGTGATTCAAATTTTTTGCAAGGTTGTAACAGTCATCTTCATTATCAGATCATGGATGGTGCCCTGTGCTGCTTTCCAGTCACGATACACATGTTCATTGGTTTATATGGAGATTTAGATCTGCTTATTGAAGCATTTAAGTGAAAATGTGGAGGTATTTGAGTGGTTCTTATTTCAACTAATATTTCTGGATTTCTTCCAAAGTACAAATTTCCCCAATTTAAGCTAATGGTGCCCCAGTAGATGCATCATAAAATCTCAGCTGTGTTACTTCACTATAGCTAGATTTACTCTAGTAATTACATTGGCCCAATTCCTTTTTTATTAAACTCAGATGAAAAGGAAATAAGTAGTTCTGATAGCTATCATATAAGAGAGTATACTGAGGATAAAGTAATTAAACTGCAATTGTGGTAAATCATGTTTTTCATTAAAATTGTAGGAAAACTCTTAAATGATTAGCTAAAATGTTTAGGGTCTTTGAAATCCATTCAGCTTTTTGATTCTGCAAGCAGATGAGAAGAATTTACAACCTGGGAATGTATGTTTGGGTACTGCACTACCTCATGTTATCAATACCAAATTGTTTCCCAGCTTGTTTGATTTTACCAAATATTGTTCATTATTAATAGTGCTACAAAATGCGTAGGATAGTTTTTGAAAGAAGAAATGGAGCTGCTGTGAGGCACTCTGCGATCTGAAACCTAGCTATATATTTACAATCTGAGCAGCTCATTTACTGAGGGAGAAATTTTTTTAAAATACATAAATTTAACTCCTTTATTTTATCTGTCCTGCTTTCAGAACTATCTCCTACAGAATTGCTATTGTAAATAGATGCTTTCTAGGGAAACATGCTTGTCTGCTTTGAGTGGGGGTGGTGCTATACACCCAGTGACTCTGCAGCTGAGCTGTGACCGTGTCTCAGCCTCACTGGTCACTGTAGGAGATGCCTGAATACTCTGCTTTTGTTTGGTTTTTTTGGTCTGCTCTGTTTTCCAAAACCACTGAATTCATAGCACGTTCACCTGATAGACAAATAACCCAGGAGCTGTATTTTTAATATAGTATTAATTTCCTAAAGAACTTTAAACCACCAATTTCCAGCTCACTGGAAGTTCTTGTCTATATGAGGTGAATATGTAAAAAGGTAAAAATACCCCAATGCTCTCCAGGGAGTTGCATGCATCAGGCAATTTTTTTGTGTAAATAATCAAAATCTTTCCTGATGGCAACAAGGGTTACAGGGAAAATGCCAAGGATGTAAGAGCAAGTTCTCTACAGGTGCAAAATACGATAGGGGAAGACTTTGAGCATAAACCCTCCTGGTACACTCTGCTGTGGAGAACTGTAAAAATGTGGCAGTGCACAGACCATGTGGTAAGAAAGATGGCAGTGCTTTAGACAGCATTACCCTAGAAAAAGAAATAAAGTTTGTCTCAACGAGGACCTTCTAAACAAATTGGGAACGGACGTGTCTTAAGGGTAAGATGAAAGCAGCCAAAAATTACTGCATGGTGGCACGGACTGCCAAATAGACCTTCACTTTCAGAACTTCCTAAGGAGCTATAAGAAGAGCTATTGCACACACAGGTGCTTCTTGAGAGGGGTTTGGGGCTTAGGAGGTGGTGTTAAGCCTATGGTACTTAATGGCTAAAGGAATGAAGAGATTTTCTATTATTTGAAGTTCTAAGCTAGTTGAGAGGCTGCATTTCTGTGTGACGTCCTTTGGTGTAGACTGCTTTATTGGAAACAGCCAGTCATGTGTCTCCTCCAGTTAGCTAGAAAAGCATTGGATAACTACTGTACTGCTAAAGATGAGGCACTCTAATGGCACATCTCTAGAGGCTCCTTATTTGACCTTTGAGCTCTGGGCCCCATAGTTTCTTCTATATTCTTCCAGCCTTAAAGCTGCTTTATGCATCATGAAACAAACCACTGCCAGACTATGTCTCTAAAATCACAATTTTAACACTAGCTCGTCTTTGCTAAGGAAATAAAATGCAAGGCATTGCAATCCTGTAAAAGCACCAGGCTTTGGGTCATAGGGAGCCTAGTTTTCCCCCTAAGCTTTTCAGAGACTGAATTTCTTTGTGTGTAACCTCATAAAAACCGAATGATTTTTGCTTTGCAGTAACAAAAAAAAGTAATTTTTTTTTCAGAGGAAAGAAGATCATGCTAAACCACTGCAGGATTAAGGTAAAATTGGTAAATAAGAATTCATAGAGAAGAATAATAGTGAAGAAAACAACCTTTTTAAAGGATACTTCAGGGTTTGTGTGGGGAATGCTGGGCTGAGGCTTTTCCACTGTATTTTATAGACTGAGTGTGGGGATTTAATCTCTGCCGTGTCACTTAGGCCCCAGGAGCTGTTGCACTGTACACGTGTAGGTGTCTGACTGGTCCCCAGAACCTCTTTCCAGTTTAAAGTGCTTAATGTTGATGCAGCAGTGTATCTAGCACAAGTACACTCAGCAAGATTTATATCAGCCAGCTTGAGGAACCTCTGTTAACAACATCCTAAAACTGTCAGCCCATTCTGTTTCTTTAGCAAACAAACAGTTAGAAAATAAAACTAGGGCCAATCCAATATAGGAAAAGTTGTCTATTAAATATTAGATACAGTATCAGTCAAGAAATACTGAATGAGAGAAAAAGTCTTCCCTGTTAAGAGAGTATTTTTCAGACAAAGATGGCAGTTTACTTCAAGCTTCTAAAAGTTACATTTAATATATTTGTACATATTCATTTATCCTACAACTGTAGAATGTTATTCTCATTGTTCAAAAAAAAGCATTAGATGATGATATTAATGATTCTTTTGCCAATGTAGAAGTTTGAAGGGAAAATGAAAACAATTCCTAGCAGAACTGGGCCAGATTGTGGCAGAGGGAGATGAAATAGTAGAACACAGTATATCTGATATTTACAGTGACAGCTTTTGCCCTTTGGGCTTGACATCATTCTGCAGAAAGTTTAGAGTTTAGTTTCTCCCATTTTTTAAAACTATACTGGGCTGTGATCAAAGACATTTCAAGTTGCTAGTCCTCCAAATTAGAAAGCCACCATAAATAGGTGATAGAGAAATGTCAGTCTCACATTCTTATAGTTCCTTCTGTCATTGCTGTTCCTTGATAAAAATCAAAAATCTTTGATGACAAGTAGTTTTAAGTGGTTGAAATTAAATCAGACTTATTAGATCACTATCCCACTGTGTGGTAACTTAGTTGCAAATGCATTCTTTTTGAAGAAGTAGTAATTGAAATTATTATTTTATTTGGATTTTTATATATTGTG
The DNA here is from genome assembly GCA_013396775.1 of Cephalopterus ornatus. Lineage (NCBI taxonomy): Eukaryota > Metazoa > Chordata > Aves > Passeriformes > Cotingidae > Cephalopterus > Cephalopterus ornatus. The sequence continues at coordinate 37,574 of VZRE01007482.1, read as the reverse complement.
TTACTGTCTGGAAAAAACGAATTCTAACTCTCTTTTATTTTTTTTCCCCCCAAATCCATCTGTAAAACAGCACTAAAACTTAAAAAAAACCCACAGAAAATTGGAAGCATTGGACAATGGAAAATTGGATTTTTAGGTTTTCCCTGTACAGTAACTAGGGTTTCATGCTTAGTCTGATGAATAATTCCCTGCCTTTTTAACACATTTGGGGAAGATTTACCACTCTGAAGAGCCAGATACTGCGGAACATGCAATCTTAAATTGATTTAAAAGAAAAATTTAATCTTTTAAGTGGATTTAAAGAAACACTAACACAAAGTTTCCACATTTTTCCTAATGATGAAAGGTTTAATAAGCTTGTTGCTATTGTTTTTTCTCAGTCTTTAAAGTTTTATTGTATTTCTCTTTGTATGCAAATATTAAATGTCAAAATGACCCAATGTGACTTCTTCAAGGACGCTTATAATCTCGTACAAACAACAGAAAGGATCTTTCTGAAAAATAAAGGCTATTTGTTTTTATGTCAGTGTCAAAATTCAATCTGCCTTCAGTAGTGTTAAGATTTTACTGAACGAATCTAACTACCCATTAAGTACATAGTTTGGTATATTCACTGAAATTTGTTACATTATTTTAATTTTTCAAAAATGTGCAATTTTGTTAAGATGAAATTAGTGGACTGATCTAAATATCTTCCTTTTCTAAATGCAATTAGTGTCTATATTTCTATGTTAGGCAAAAGTTTACTGCTGAGAAATACTACAGTAGATGTTCATTTGTTTTAGATTAATTTTTATTGAATTGTGTGTTACTAATTTTACCATTATATGTTGCTAGTTTTTAGTTCATCTATTTCCATTTCTAACTGCCAAGACATTTTAGATAGAAAGATTGCTTTCCTTATTCCAGTTTTCTGAATGGAAAGAATCAGAGTCAGAAATATGGCATGAATTCAAAATGGCCACACAGAGGACCAGTGACTCTGTGTACAAATCACTGTCAGTCCAAGACTACGCACACAAAATACGCTTTTAACACACTCAGAAATTCAAGGTATTTCATTATATAACAGGGGAAGGCAAGATTTTATGCAGGGGTGGTTACTGAATTACACCTTTTTTTCACAGAATCTCATTCTGCAATCTGAAGTTGTGAGAGAAGAGGCTTTCTCAAGTAGTAACTCTATTAACTTCTCATTTGTACCCTTCAAGTTGAGAAAGGATAATTAATTCAGGAGGCTTGGTTTACAACTCTCCTGCACTGGAAACAGGAATTTGGGGAAAACTTGTCTGTAATCCTTACCAGTTATTTAACTAAATGACATTTCTCAAGGATGTCACACCAAAACTCTGAATACCTTTGATTATTTGAAGCCTAACATGTAAGGAAAATGTGGCACTTTCTGGTTTTTAATTTTTCTTTTCTTTTGAATAGGGAAAAAGAAGCCTGATAATATGTATATAATAATATGCATGTTTCATATATTTTTTCCTGTAAGTCGTGTCTGTGTCTTCCTCATGTATTTACTTAAAGATCAAGAGGTTTTCTAAGGATGTGGGATAAGAGTAGCATTTTTCCATGTTCAGAATTTTTAAAAATAAATATTTTGAACACCTTTGAGATACTTCAACTTCTGGAGGCCACAGAAGTTCTTTCCTGTCACACCATCACATCCTATCACAGACTCTTTCCTATCACACCAGAATGTCCTTACTTCTTAAGCATGTGCATTTTTTCCTTCACTGATTTCACACAAGAATTTACTGTCTTTGTGAATAGCCTGGTTCTATGAATTTTAGCAATCCTTTTCACTTGGCTTGGGCTTAATTGCCTCAAAAAGAAGGCTTCAATGAGCATTTCATAACTGGAAACTATCTTTCTGAAAGGCTTCGGGAGGTGAGGAGAGAGGAAATATCAAAACTTATCCTTCTCTCATGAGTGCATTTTATTTCTTAAAAGTGCAGAAATCAGGAACTCCGTCTACGTAAACTATCACGGGTGAACATCTGTCTCATGCATAAATATTGTCGTTCTGGTATATGTGACAGAACAAATAAAATGTCCCCAAAGCTCTGAAGTCGTTATTTACAACACTCATTTAACAATAAGCTAATTTTTAAGGCAAGGGTGTAGAGAATGTAGTGAACAGCTGGTGCTTATGGTATTTACTAAAGAACTTTGGAATAACATGTTTTGTCAAGCACAATCTGATATATACACATACATAGAGAAGGGTTCGTTTATGTGTCAGGTTAGAAGACAGATAACCACCCAGAGAGCAATGCTCACCTATCAGTTGGCTTAAAGATGTCAGTAAATAAACTCTTCACGGTGGAAATTTAAAAGGATGGCTGTGGAAGAGCCCTGGATTATTAAGGGCTTGCCTAAACAGCTCTTATTAAATCAGGAGTTCTAATAAACTAGACAAGAAAAATGTGTAGGAAGCAGTCTGCTCGGCTTTCTGAAGTGCTATGAGCAGTGGCTTGATGAGCTTTTCAGACCTAGTGCCCTAAGTCAGACACCTGAAAAGAATCCCCTTCCAGGCATACGGGGTGGGGCTGGTAGTTCTGAGCCATGTACCTGGCAGCCTGGTTAACACAAGATGCCACAATGCTATCAGGAGACAAGGCTGAGCCCTCAGGTCAGTCCCTGAGTACAGCATCATGGTCCCTTGTGCTGAACAAGTCTTTGTAAAGATGTGTTTCCATCCACACTATAGCCATGTCAGCTTTAGAAAAATTACTGCCTGGGGTCTTGGTTTAATACAAATGCTGTGGCGGAGACTCCAACAAATGAGCACTCTCCCCTTTTTTAAAACCTCTCTCCCTCTTACCAGTATACAGAGACAAAATGTTAGGAGATATAAGTGAAAAAAACCAACAGTTTACTGAAAAGAAATATAGCACCTGTAACAATACAAATAAAACAGTTTAAGCCAATAATAGACAGAAATTGTTCCTAGTCTCTTCCCACTTGGTGCACAGACAAAATGAGGGCTAGAACTTTTTCTCCTCCCACCTTCTGCCTGGGAGAACAAAGAGAGTAGTGTGGCAGACAAGTTCCCGTGGTTTAACACCCTCCCCAGCTAGACAAAAACCATGTGGAAACAGGAGCAGAGTAAAACCAGGGAAAATATGTTTGTCCACAAAAAGTTATACTATTAAATTTCTCAGTTACCATCACCCAGTCAGGATCAGGTCCCGTTCAACTCGGTTGCAAACTTGCAGGCCGTTGCTAAAGAAGGTGACTCCTCGTGGCTCAGCTGTGCTCGGACTTGGCTCTGCTCAGCTGGGACTCTGTGGTGAGATTTCATGGTGTGGGATTCGTGAGGTGCTGGCAGCTGTTTCTCTGCACTGTTCGGCTGGGCTTGGCGTAGCTCTAGTCCAGCTCAGCCAAGGTGTGCGGAGCCACATGGCTAGCAGGGCTCATGTGGTTGCTTCCCTTTTATTTCTCCTATGCCAAGGAAAAGAAGTGGTCCCCAGATGGAGAGAGTTCCGCTTCTGCCCCAGCAGACGGGACTGTTGGTGTCCACTCCTCCCTACCCATCCCCCTGCCCTGGCTCTTGAAAGGAATAATTTCTCCAAAACAATGCTGCAAAAAGGGAATAGAATACAAAATCTACTTTAACCATGACACCTGGGTTTACCTCCACAAAACTAACAAATTGCACCTGGGTAACTAGGAGATACCTGTTCTGTAAGATGCAATCAAACCATGATTGGTACATTTTAGTCTTCATAACAAGCTTGATGCTATTTTCCAGTGTCCACACAATACCTTATTAATTATTGACAGTGGTTATAGCTCCTTGTTGCAAGGAAATCATGGGTGTGTAATCACTTTGTTTGCTTCTGTCAACCCCCAAATACCACATGGCCCAGGCAAAAAATGGGTCAATAAGATACAGTACAGGAAAAGCCAAGATATAACTGCCAAAATGCCTCATCAAAACTTCTGAAGCTGGCAGGCCAGTTCCTCTTGCCTCCAGCTCATCTCTGCAGATCTGGCACTGGTGAGGGCAGATATGTCAGTACTTGCCAGTGTGTCTCGACAACAGAGCCACAACACAAGTTTAGAGTTGAGTATCACACCCTAATTCTGCCAGAGGGGAAAATTGCCTGAAGCAGTGGTCTGTTGAACAACAGCCTGAGATAGGAAAGGGCTTAAAAACATGAGCCCATGGATCTAGCAGAGATGTCCAGCTCCAAATACATTACTTTGATGTGTGCAGGTCAGAGAATGGGCCTAGGAGTCACACCAAAAGCCAGCATCATGAATCAACAATGAAAGAATTTAGTGCTTTTTGAATAGAAGTGGAACTGCTTACTGAGCAAAGTTCCAAAGGCCATCATGAAAGCATTTCTGCTGCTTACTGATAAGGCTCTTGAGCTCATACTGACACATTTCTGATGAAAATATAAATTTTTGGTCAGAAGAGATCCTCCCTTACTGCTGAGAGGAGGGTCTGGAATTACCTGCCCTGTTGGTCTGCATCCACAGAGCCAAGGCAGAGTGAATTGGGTAAGTCTAGGCAGGCAAGCTGTAAGAAAACTCTACAGTTAGAGTCAGCTAACTTGTTGAAGTTCTTCTTGTTGAAGAACTTAGCCCATACTTCCCTTCCAGGGAGTAGAAACTGGACTGAGCTTTTATATTTTTAATTGCTACTGGGTTCATATTTCTGCTGGAATAGGGGCTGTAGGCTTTTAGACAACAGTGTTAGAGATATCCCCTCCCACTTGTATTCAGATGTGTCATGGGGCAGGAAACTTCCAATAAGCTAGGATATACCTTGCCTTGTTCTTGCACAGCTGGCTCCCGAGCAAAATCAACAGTACACTGGACTGGTTTTCTGTGCTGGGACATGACAACAGGAGAATCATAGAATATGTTGAATTGGAAGGGACCCACAAGGATCATTGAGTCCAACCCTTAGCCCTACACAGCACCATCCCCAAGTGTCACATCATATGCCTGAAAGCATTGTTCAAATGCTTCTTGAACTCTCTCAGGCTTGGTGCTATGACCACTTCTTTGGGGAGCCTGTTCCAGCACTCAACCACCTTCTGTGTGAAAAACCTTTTTCTGATATCCAACCTAAATTTCCCCTGACTTGGCTTTGTGTCCTCTCCTCAAGTCTTGTCACTAGTGACAAGAGTAAAGAGATCAGTACTTGCCCCTCCAGTTCCCCTCCTGAGGCTTTTGAATTTTTTCATTTTTTAATTTTTTCTGCAAAAACACTACTTAAAACACCCCACTCTATAGTGAATATAATGATTTGGGAACACAGAGTGGTCTGATTTCTTGCTAAAAACCATCTAGACAGTTTCACACGGGGCACTAATATTCTTGGTTCCTATAAATTAAGCTCTGGGGATTGAGAAAGATTTTCTCAGAGAACAAGCTTCAGTCTAATTTCTCATCTAGAGCCAAGACTGAGTGACTAAAAGGCTCATTTTCCAATTCAGATGTCTTCAATCTCTAGTGAGCAATTGTGGCTCTAAGTAAATCAAAAGGCATATTATTAGTAGGTTAAGTGAAAGCAGAATTCTATAGTCTGTGATATAATATCACAAAGGATGTCATTTTAAAGAATTAAATATTCTTTTTTCTTTAAATGACAGTAAAATCTTCTTTATCTGTCTTAAGAGACAATTAAAGCAACTGTCTCCCATTGCAGAAAATAACCTACTCAGACAGAAGAAATGGTAGCATTTATGGGTTCTTTAACAGTATTTAATGCTTAAATAGTGTATAATACTGCTTGGCTGAAGTAGCTTTTCTGGGAAGGACCAGGGGATCCTGGTGGACAATCAGTTGACCATGAGCTGGCAATGCATCCTTGTGACAATGGTGGCAAGCAGCATCCTGGGCAGCAGAAGGGGGATCATTTCTAGTGGGTCAAAGAGGTTATCCTTCCCCTTTGCTCAGCACTAGTGAGGAGCACCCGGAATGCTGAGTCCAGTTCTAGACTCTCCAGCACAAGGGAGACATGGATGTACAAATCAGTCTAGCAAAGGGCCACAAAGATAATGAAGGGCTTGGAGTGTCTGACATATGAGGAGAGACTGAAAGAGTTGAGACTGCTCAGTCTGGAGAAGAGAAGACTCAAGGCGCAATCCTATCAATGAGTATAAATTCCTAAGGTGGAGAGTAAAGAAGTAGCCAAGTTCTCAGTGGTATTCACTGAAGGAACAAGAAACAATGAGCACGAATTGAAATACAGGACGTTCTGTCTGAACACATCAAAACATATTTTTACTATGAGGCTGGTTGAACACTGGATCAAGTTCCACCACCTTCTGTGTGATCCATGGAGGCATTTAAAACCCAGAGGCATGGCCCTGGGCCCCATTGTCTAGCTGAGCCTGCTTAGGTTCAGGCAGCGAACTACCTGGTCTCAAGATGTCCCTTCAAGACTCAATAGCTCTGTGATTCTGTGATTTCTTCTGTATAGAAAATCTCTGTGTGTGTGTGTATCTGTAGAGAGAGGGAGAACATTGTAGGATGGGAAAGGTCAACAGAGTGACATTACTTTTAGAAGTCCCATATCCTTTAGTCTCATAAAGGATTTAGAAAGATTTAGAGCCCAATATTCCAGCTTGAAGCATGCACTGGAAAGGAAGTAGGCAACAAAATAAATGGAGATGGACTAACGAGAGGCATATCTCTTGCATTTTGTTTTCTCTGACCCTTCACTTTACAAGAAGCATATCAATACCATTTCGTCATGCTTTGATTATGAAACAAAGATGTCACTTTTCTTCTTGATGTTTCTGTACCCTGTAGCTTACACTAGCAGTCAAATCTGGTTTCTCTTGATTAACTCCAGAGTGTGTTTATAGAGCCTTCTCCTCTAATATCAGTAAGAACTTTATAGAGTGTTGAAACACACATTTATTGGGAAGATGAGATACAGACTAGGTAGAATGGCTTATATCCAGTGATACATTACAACCTGATATGAACATACATAGGCACAATCAAGAAATCCTTCAACAGTTTGAACTTGACTTCAACATTTTTCTTGACCTCCAATCATGACACTCTATCTTGCCTATAAATCATGAGGCCTGGAAAAAAAATAATTTGCTAGATTACTTGTGAACATCATGCATATTCTTTAGTAATTAGGGCAAACAGACATGCTGGATCTAAGTCTCTTAAATCACAATACAGACAGATGAACACTTAAATGTCTTTAAATTGGAAAAATACTTGTTTTACCTCTGAAACTATCAGATTCAATAGACTAACTATAACCTTTAAGCACAATCAATCTGTTATGAAGCCTTACCATGCCTCTATTTCATTGTTCATCTACTCCTCTCAGCTCAGGTACCACAGAGCTTTTACCAAGCTGCTGCAATCAATATGTTGATGAGGATAAATAAACAATAGGGTGCAACAATAATGTACAGTCCCAGTCCTTGCAGTGCTTTTAAACTTATTGAATTTCATTATAGCAGTTTTTATTTTCAGGTGGAAATACTTTCTGAGTGAATGGTGAAATTTTTGGCTCAATAATTTCAAAGAAAATATTCTGTTAACATAGTAAATCCATGCAGGAATTCCATTCATTCTTGGCCCTATGTAGCAGAGAAATTGAACTTTGGCTACTTCAAGTTTGTTTCCTAAATGGGAAGGGAAACAGCAACGCAATGATCAACCCCCTTTGCTTCTAAACTTGCAGTAAGGCTCATTATAAAACCAAAGAACATTATAAATCTTGTGTACTCCATGATTTTTGTAAGGTTTTCTAAGATCACATGTTCATGTCAATAAGTTTTTAAAGGTTTTGGCCAGGGCACTGATATTGGCTCCGTAAGGTTGTTTATGTTCAGAAGAAGATGATGAAATTGTTTTTCTCTACTTGAAGGGCAGCACTGCAATGGATCTTTCAACACCTGCAGGTTGTTAATGATGCATCCAGAACACTGGGTTCTTCAGACACATCATTCATTATCTATCATGATATATCATTCCAGGGTCTGAGCACTCAAACTGCCTTATCTTCCATCTTCTATATCACAAGTTTCATTAGGTTAATTTACAAAAATACATGTTAAATGGCATCAAGCTTTCTGTATGTTTTTTGTAAAATAAAGTAAATTGTGATCCCCTGCTTTAATTTTCTATAAAAATGCCCTTTTGGGAGCCCTCTGCTGCAATTTTGTTCCTATCATAAGCATAGTGCTTTACAAACACAGCTCTGAGGAAGCTCCTTTGCACACATCATTATTAACTGAAAGTACAATTACATGACTGACTTGCTTTCTCTGGAAATCATAATAACAATCGAGTCATGCATGGTTCCCAAGACCCCCCTGACTGTGGATTCACCTCATTAAATATGCCTGTTATTTTACTGTCTCATAGATTTGGTATGAACCACCCTGGCCATGTTAAAGACATTTTGCTGTAATTTACTGATATGCTTAGTGCTACAGCAGCAATTTTCATTAATTTTTCCTCTAAGCAAAGACTGTTATTTGTGGAGAAAACCAGAAAACCATGATACCCTCACTGTTTATCTTAATGGGAAAATCCTATTCATTTCATGTGTGTTAGTATTTCTCCAGTAGAGTGTGTGGGATCATTTTGAGCATGAGAATTTCACTTATTCTCAAGTCATGTTCTTCCCCTCTCTCTTTGCACCTGGTATTCCATGAGTGAATGAGGCATTTCTCTTCTCATACAGATTGTACATACGTTGCTTCCAATGTCATTCCTCCAGATCTCATCCAGCCTTTGTGAAATCAGTGATATTACCCGGCTGTGAGCTGGGGCAGGATTTGACCCAGCATATAAAAAAGGTTATTAAGCATTTTACAATCCTTTTACCCAAGTACTGCTGAAGTAAAAATCAATTGGGCTGCCTTCTGTAACCATGTGAATTATTGACTGAAAACAAACAACAGCCACTGAAATCGAGGAAAACTATTAAAAATTCATCAGTCACTTCTAACCTTCTTCTCAAAGTACATGGACTGCAGCAAGACCTTGTGCAAGAATATAATAGAAATGTTATTCCTTAACTCTCTATTTGTTTCTGTTGACCTCTAATGTGGTTACCATACTTGAATGAAAAACAGAAGATTTTTATAGTAAAAAAATGATGTATTTTTTGGGGTATTCAGTGCAGGAAGGCTGATTCATCATATAAATTTAGAGTTATTACAACATCTTCATTGTTAGTATTTATGAAGTCCTGATTTAGTGTCATTATTTAAGAAGTGGAAAAGCTATTTCATGTCCTACTGGAAGGAAGAAAAAAAGCAATACTGCTTAGTTTGTAAAGAAGGCTTTTCCTGATATTTCCATCTAAATGCCGATTTTCAGTTTTCATCTCCGTACAATCTATGTAAGAAATCCCTCAAGACAAAGATGCTGAAAAGAAATGAATATTTAAATGGAAAAATTTTTTTCTAGAAGGAAGACAAATTTCTCAAGTATGTTTTGTATCGTTTTAGGAATGAGTTGAGCTTTCTTTATCTCACTGAAAATGTGCAAAATATGAAACAGGGAAAAGAAAGCAAGCATAGGATTGTGTTTGAAATGCAATTCTTCGTTCTTTTTTTTCTCTACTTCTGCAAGCACAAAGGCAAAGTGCTCCTTCCAGCATTTAAACAGTCTCATTTTTCCCTGAGGTTAGCATCTCTTCCAGTTATGTGGTAGCTAGTATTAATGAGTCTGTTCAAATTGCTCTCCATTTGGGTAAGGATTTGGAGTGTAGTTTTACTTTCCCACAAGAGGAAAAATTAAGAAGGTAAGCCATACACTAATGAAGAAATTTAAAAGAAAAAAGAGCCTAACAATTTAGATCGTAAGGGAAGATTTCTGATTGACTGTCATTGTTGTCAGACTCTTGACAGTGAAATGTGAAAACAGTCATGGCAGCTCACTTTGTCACATAGGGACTGTGAGGTGGACGAACTTCTTCCATCTCTTATGGATTACTGTAAATGGAAGGGACAAAACTCAAATTGCTCAAATCCTGTCAGGTGGTCAATCAATATCAATATTTTGTTTCAGATTGCTCTCCTTTGAAGATTTTTCTTCCTAGTCATCTAGCTGACATGGGACTTACTCTTTAGTCTGACACCAAGGAGATGGGAGTAGCTGAAGACCCTCAAGAAAGGTCAGATAGCTCAGGGAGGAGGCAGCTGCAAGTGTTTAGAATGACACAAGCAGAGAGGTGTTTGAATTCCTTAGGATAAGCACATAGCATGAGGATCTTGAAAGTGAGACTAAAACCTCCCTCATCAATGTCCGCATCTCCAATAATGTTGCTTTCAGAAACTGTAGGCAGATACTGACCTATAGAGTAGAAGGCAGGTAGAAGATGTAAAAGAGGACCTGTGAACCTTTAACATATACTGCAATTTGAAGCCACATGAGTGCATATAGTAAGCCACTGTAAGGGTATGGGGAACCCAAGCAGAAATAAAAGTTTCCAATACAGTTGACTTGACACAGTGTTCAGGATGACTGGAATTGTGCTTTATGTCAGATCTTAGTGAAAGGAGTTTTCCTTCAAGAAAGTAAAAAATCAAAATCATTAGTTACATAGATAATTATTCAGCTTTATTGATGGGTGGGTTGACTCTGACTGGCCACCAGGTACCCTGTAAAGCCACTCTATCCCTTCCCTCTTCAGCTGGACAGGGGAGAGAAAATATAATGAAAGGCTCATGGGTCAAGATAAGGACAGGGGGAGATCACTCATCATCAGTTACTCAGTTATATCACTCAGTTACTGTTATAGGTAAAACAGACTCAGTTTGGGGAAATTAGTTTAATTGATCACCAATCAAATCAGATTAATGAGAAATAAAATCAAATCTTAAAAACACCCACCACTCACCACTCCCTTCTTCTTGGCCTCAACTTCACTCTTGATTTCTCTCCCTCCTCCTTCTGAGTGGTGCAGGGGAATGGGGAATGGGGCTGCAGTCAATTCGTTACCCATTGTCTCTCCTGCTTCTTTCTCCTCACACTCTTCCTGTTCTCCAGCAGTGGGTCCCTCCCATGGGAGATAGCTCTCCACTAACTTATTCGACATGAGTCCTTCTCATGGGCTTTGGTTCTTCATGAACTGCTCCAGCAAGGGTCTCTTCCAGGGGTACATTCATAGAATCACAGAATCATAGAATCATACGAGTTGGAAGGGACCTCTGAGATCATCAAGTCCAACCATTGATCCACTACTACCAGTTACTATACTATGGCACTAAGTGCCACATCCAGTCTCTTCTTAAATACCTCCAGGGACGGAGAATCCACCACTTCCCTGGGCAGCCCATTCCAATGCCTGATTACTCCATCTGTAAAGAATTTCTTCCTAACATCCAACCTAAACCTCCCCTGGCAGAGCTTAAGACCATGCCCCCTTGTCTTACTGCTGGTTGCCTGGGAGAAGAGACCAACCCCCACCTTGCTACAACCTCCTTTCAGGTAGTTGTACAGAGCGATGAGGTCTCCCCTGAGCCTCTTCTTCTCCAGGCTAAACAACTCCAGCTCCCTCAGCCTCTCCTCATAGGACCTGTGTTCAAGTCCCTTCACCATCCTGGTTGCTCTTCTCTGGACCCGCTCCAGCACCTCAATATCCTTCCTGA
>VZRE01007482.1:722-25835 GCA_013396775.1 Cephalopterus ornatus | reverse complement strand
TTCCCCACCTGGGCCACTGCTGGCTCATGTTCATCTTCCTGTCAATTAGTCCCCCCAGGTCCCTTTCTGCCTGGCTGCTCTCCAGCCACTCTGTGCCCAGCCTGTAGCGCTGCAGGCGGTTGTTGTGACCAAAGTGCAGGAACAGGCTGTTCCATTGTTGGTCCCCCATGGGGTCACAAGTCCTACCAGCAAACCTGCTCCACCATGGGCTCCTTTCCATGGGCGCAGGTCCTCCCAGGAGCCTGCTCCAGCAGAGGCTTCCCACATGGCTGTAGCCTCCTTTGGGCATCCACCTGCTCCAGTGTAGGCTCCTTCAGGGGCTGCAGATGGAGATCAGTATCCCCATGGATCCCCATGGGCTGCAGCGAGACAGTCTGCTTCACCATGGCCTTCCCCGTGGACTTCAGGGGAATCTCTTCTCTGGTGTCTGGAGTATCTCCTCCCTCTCCTTCTTCAGTGACCTTGATGGCTCCAGAGCTGTTTTTCTCACATATTCTCACTCCTCTCTTCTCTGGCTGCAATTTGCTTCTGCAAAATAATTTTTTCCTCTTCTTAAATCTGTTATCCCGGTGGTGCTACCAACTTTGCTGATGGGCTTGGCCTTGGCCAGTGGTGAGTCCATCTTGGAGCCAGCTGGGCTTGCATCTGTTGGACGTGGCTGAAACTTCTGCAGTTTCTCACAGAAGTGTTTGGTTTTTTGTTTCTATTTCTAAGAGATTTTTACCTGAGACCCAGTAATGAATGGCAGAATTACCCACTAACAGATGCCAACACATCATGTCAGAGAGAAATATGGGAAACAGGGATATTGTCCTGAGTATTTTACCAAGATGTTTGCATTGTAGTGGTCACGTTTCACATTAGGATGTTCTCAGATTATTATCTTTTGCTACTAGAAAGAATAACATAGCCTCCATTGGAAAGGGGTATTTTTGATGTAATGTAAGAAATTACAGAAGATGAATCCTAGGAATTCTAACCTACTAGCTGGATATCTGAAAGTATAAAGATATAGAAATTAGCTATAGAAGAAGTACTGATTACTACCATGATGTAATTTAAATAGTTGCTTTGTTCTTCCTTTGTTCTCTGTAGGTTCCCTATATCAATAACTTCCAGTGCTGTAACACTAGCATGCAGCTGTCCTAACATTAATGACTGTGCTGATTCCAGCGTGCCCAAGGTACAGAAACTGTCCTTTATTTTACAACAGAGCATTTAAACTTTACACCCAATCTCTGTAGCAAGACAAATAGTTTCTGCATGAGATTCCTCTTCAAAATTGTGTGTCATGGTGAAATATTAATAGAGCAGTAAGTATGACCTTTGTCACATATCAACATTTATTTCATGAAAAAACCCACCCAGCAGCAGATGGCATTTGGATATAAACAGATTTTGAAGTAAAATGCTTTTGCTTAGTCTGATATACTTAATATATGAAAAGCAATTTTCTTGAGGCAGCACAGTATGGTTCAGAACAACTTGATATTTCAGAAATTTCCAAGTGATAAGCCTCAAATAGATCCCTCATGAATAAGAGGGAGAGCTGCCACAGAAACCCTGCAGACATCCTGAGCCACATGATGCAAGGAAAGAGGGACAGCTGGAGGCTTGAACATGTGCTGGCTGGATAATCCCAAGATGGGGAAAGATGGAGAATTCTGACTTCTGACAGAGGAGCAATGCTTCTTCTGTGCTCTCAAATTTGAACTTGTAGTATTAGTAAAGTGTCCTAACAGACAGTGGAGAGGTTTGAGTCCATCAAAAGAAATTACAGAAACCTGCTGGGCCTGAACCAAAAGTTAGCATCAGGAGGAAGTGGTTGGTGAGGGTGGATGCAGGGAGACAACATCAGTTTAAGCAAGCGCATTGTCATTGGTGGTCTGGTGCTTTCTGGAGGACAGGATCTGCCGTGTTACAGAGGCTGCCAAGGCTTGTCCAGATCTTTATCTCATGTTGCTCAACATGGGCACCAGTGAGACTACCCAGGATGATATGGAGCAAATCAAGAGTGCCTACAGCGAGCTTGAGGTGGGGGGTGGGGAAGTGAGATGCATGGACTCAGCTGATTTCCTCCTTAGTTCTTCGAGTCAAGGGGAAAGGCTCAAATGGGAGTATACATACATTGCAATTTAACAGTTGGCAGCATCATCAGTGCTGCAGACAGTGTCTTTGCTTTTATGACCATTTTGTCTCTTGTTTTTATTCAGGTAACTAATATGGGATCCCAAGGAGTATAGCTCTGAAGCTCAAAGGACCTCTTTGAGGTCAAAGGTATCTTTTGTCAAAGCATAAGAATGATCCATTCTGATACTCTGGAGACTTCAGTGAACACATCAGGAGACCAGTCAGACTGAAGAAAGAACTTGTGACAATACTCCAAGGTGAAAAGGAAAAGTGAAAGGGAAAAAGAAAATTGAAGAATATTGTCCAGGCATGCAAGGATAGTATCTGGAAAACTGGCAGGGGCAGGAAGAGGTTCTACCATTACCTCAGTAGGAAAAGAATAAAAAAGCAAAAAATGTGGACCTGATGTTGAACGGGACATATGATTTAGTGAGACCAAATGCAGATAAGGGCTTTGTCATACTCAGTGTCTTTGCCTCAGTCTTCAACGACAAGGTTTCCCATAGTTGTGTGCTTAGGAACAAAGAGGAAAGGATTTTAATTTTACCAGGGACTTTGCCAATGTCGTTGCCTTCTGTGATAAAATTACTGGATCTGTGGATGAGAGAAGGACAGTGATTGTCATTTATCTCTGCTTTAACAAGGCTTTTGACACTATCTCCCATGATAGTCTTATATCCAAGTTAGAACATTATGGCCTGGATGGGTGGATGACTGGGTGGGTAAAATAAAATTATTGGATGATTGAGCTTACAGAATAATTAGTGGGTCATACTTTACGTGGATGGCTGTGGCAAGTAGACTAACACAGGGGTTATCTTGGGATGTGCCCTGTTTAACTTCTTTGGATATTTTCAAAGTTCTGATCAGAAAAAGACCTCAGCAACCTGATCTGAATACATGATTGAAACTGCTATTTGATCAGGATGTGGGCTTAGAGGTTTCCTGAGGTTCCTTCCAACTTCTATGGATCTGTGGTGCTATGAACCTCTGAAAATACTTTATTTAAAAAAAAATAATTGTACAATCTGTCTTGTCCTAAAAACCTTTAGTCTGAAATTCTCTATATACCAGCAGACAAACTTTTACAGAGCAGCATGCTGAAACCTCAGGGCAAACAGTTCTTTGTGTTGGATCAGTATCTATAAAAAGGAAATTTCTCTATCTATACTCATCAGCATCAGATCAGATAGAAAAATAGAAATTACAAACTAGGTGTTTCGAACAGGCCTTTTGGTACCTGAAAGGGGCCTACAAGAGAGCTGGATAGGGACTTTTTACAAGGGCACAGATCTGATGCCTTAAGGTGTATAAGTATATAGATTTTAATGCAGCTTTTAGCATTTTCATAATTTTAGGATAGAGTTTTCTATCCATCTAAATACTTTGGTACCAAAATCAAAAAGATTGTTTCATATTTCTCATCAGGATTTCAATAGATAGAGATTTTTTAGCAAGCTAAAAGGCAGCTAGTCTGTAGAGAGTATACCAGAACAAGATAAAGCCAGTGCATTCCTTGATATAACTTTAGTCAAAACTATTTAGAAAGCCCAGAATCCTTGAAATGGTTCCAAGCAGAACAGAAGGTGTTGGTGAAGAAGAAGATGGCAGAAAGAAGGGGTCTTTGCAATCCTCACCTCAATTTCAGAGAGGTATGTCTGAGGGTGAGCCTGAGGGATGGCGTGAGGGATGAACAATTTTTGGGCTAGGTGTAACCAGGATGTAATGGTTAGGTATGATAATTAGTTAGTGTTATAAAAATTGTAGGACCTATGTGGTGTGCTTGTGCTAAATGTATTTTGAGCACCTTAAGGCCATAATCAAAGACCTGTTCTCTGCCTTACTGTACTAAACTGCCCAGAGAAATTTTCTTTGATTTAAGGCAACAGAGTGATAGGACAAGGGGGAATGGTTTTAAACTGAAAGAGGGCAGATACAGATTAGATATTAGAAAGAAATTCTTTACTGTGAGGGTGGTGAGGCACTGAAAGAGGTTGTCCAGAGAAGCTGTGGATGTCTCGCCCCTAGAAGTGTTCAAGGCCGGGTTGGATGGCGCTTTGAGCAATTTGTTCTAGTGGAACGTGTCCGTGTCCATGGCAGGTGGGTTGGAACTAGATGATCTTTTAGGTCCCTTCCAACCCAAACCATAATATGATTCTATGAAAGGAAGAAGGATAAGGTATCTAACCATAGATGGTTAGGGAATAACCAGGGAAATACAGTACGATGTATTTGTGGTGAATATTATTTAATAACACACATTGGTCAAAATTACCCCTTTGTTGACTTTTTTTTTTTTAATGGACCATCATCATAAAAATCAGTCCAAGAATGGAATTACTCTAAAGTCACCCAACAGTAAACTATCTACCTGAAAAACAATACCTACAAACAGCATGCTCAAAGCAGCTAAATTCTCCCCCCCAAATTGTCAAGGAAAGTCTTACACTTACTCTTAGTGCAAAGTCATCCAATGTTTTGACATTACTCTCAATGGTGCAAGCCTTCATTGTATATATGCCATGGTGTCAGGAAGATGTTAATTTTTTTTTTGTCTAACTGGCTCATGACAGGATAAAGAGGAAGCTGCCATCAAAAAGTTTTGAGGAAGACTTACTTTTATATATGTTCTTTTGTACACTTCACACATTCTGGGAAATCTTCCTCAGAGCAAAAATGTTTCATAGGCACTTAATGTTTTTTTTGCCTGTTCATCTGTTCTAGGCCACACAGGCTATTAGTAATGAAATAATGAATGTTACTGAAACAAAGAAAAAGAAAATAAGTTACTGATTTTGATACAATACCAAATACAACATCACTCCCTGCAACAATATCTCCTTCAAAAAGAGAAAATTTGAGGTGTGTTTGAGACTGCTGTCACTCAGGGAAAGACTAACAAATCAGAGCTGCTAGTCACACTCTCCAATAAGGTGATGTTAATGCCAGTTTTGTCCTATGTTAGAAATTACATTGTTTGCTAGAAACGATTGTAAGGAAACCAATGTCAATATCATACTTAGGTTAATGAATCCCCTTCTTTGATCTCCCAAAAGTGGCAAGAAAACAAAAGGCTGTTTCCTAAGTGTGAATTGTCACGCCCTTATTATCAGCATGTACAGCTCCATCTTTTGGTTTTCATTCAAAGATCATTTACATTTACATCTGGAAGGGAAAAAAAGGAAGACATGTTCATGGGCTCAGGAACTTGCTCTTGTCAGGAATGGCAAGTTTTACAAGCTATTTGAAGGGCATGTCAAATAAATGAAATAACTATCAGTTTTAATTAGCACTCCTGCAAGCAGTAATGCTCTGTATCTGAAGCTGAGTGACATCAAAGAGATATGAAATTCTTTCTTGCCTCTGATTTTTTTTTCACATAGAACATTTCTCTTCTCATCCATGCAATTCTTATGTCAATTTCATAAAGCAATTGAAGGAAATCAATGGGAAACAATCCTTGGCAATGATGTACCTAAATAGTCATAAACTGAATTACTGTTAAGAAGAATATTTTAATGCAGTAAATATTAGTATTGTTCACATGGCTTTGAGCTAGTTAATTCTCAGATGATCTGTCATGAGGAGAACACATTTTCAATGTTCTTGCATTCAAAGTGGCATACAGTTAAATACAAGCAAGGACACAAATAGACACAATTATTTTCTTTACTTTTTGAGGGCACAACCCAAAGACGTGTTTTTCATGAGTCTAGAGTGAGAATGAAGAGCAGATTCATCCACACAACAGTGTGAAGTTACCATAAAAATTTCTGTAATGAAAATTTTCAATACTATGCGCTTTTGAAGATGTTTGATATTGCAATACACATACATTTGAAAAAAAAAACCCAAGAATTCTAACTCTATTTAACACTACTGATATACAGAATATCAATAAGGGATTAAATCAAATTACTTCTCACTTATTTTTAAATTAAAAAAAAAAAGTAATACAGCCAGCTTGCTGTAGATTGAGTGTCAGAAAAAAAAAAGAACAATAAAAGTAACTTGATGAGCTTACTTCTATGCTACACTTCCATAAAATTTATTGTGATTGTCAAGGAAAAAATCAAAGACTTCAAAATGCATAGATTTTACTTATGCAAAATTTCTGACAAATCTGAAAAACAGTTTACTTTTGCTTTAAGTTGTTCTAGAGTTACCAGTATAAAGTAACATTCATTCAGTTTCAGATGGGTTAATTATTTAACAACAAACTTTTATGCAGACAAGTTGCAATGCATGACTTCTTGAGTATTGCTTGCACTCAAGTTAATTTAAAATATTAATTGAATGATAAATGAAAGCCTCTTAGTGTCCAGTTATTAATAATCTCCTTTATTATTTAATGAATACTTCACAGCAATTATCTTGAAACTCAGTGGGTTTGACCTTGCTTTCACTGAAATCAATGGCAAATCTCTCAAAGAGTTCAATGGAGTATGACTTGCCTTGCTATGTAATGAGCTATTATTAATGCCTGATTTTGCTACCATAATAATGTCCTGAAACTAAGCACATAGTTTCTTACTTATAGGGGAAAAAAACAACAACCAAAAAACCCAAAACAAACAAACAAAAAAAACAGAAAGAAAAACCAAAAAAAAAAAAAAGAGGAAGAAAGAAACCCTTAGATAAATACTCCAGTAAAATATAAAAGCAAATCCAGAAATTTTACCTTTTCCATAAGCATTTTTCCTGGACTATTAATATTTATATGGTGTATTTAATAAGATAGAACACAAAGGTCTTACCAAACAGGTAACAGGATTAATTACTTTCCATGGATGATTTATATTTATGCAAACCCTTTAATGAACTCCATGAGTTATGGAAACTACACCACAAGGGACAGGAAGACTTAATAACTTGGTATAAGTTATTTAGGTATTTTCCCCATGAACAGAATTCATTTACAGTCTCTCTGGAACTTATGCATCCTATTGATACCATTTACATTTGTATTTAAGTCGTTAATTCTTATCTTTATGGTTATCTGCAGCTGGTTGAGGAGGAGAATAATAAATAGTGGGTTTAAATGAAACTTCCAATGCAAATTCAATGTGGGTCTGCTTAGAGCTTTGTTTCTTCATATCCACAATAGGAAACTACAGAAAAATGTACAATGTAATATGTTAACAGATGATATTCACTTATAAAAGACTAACTCAGAGCACATCAGCTGATACAAGTGGGACACATGGGCAGATATATTGTTCTTGGAAATCCTCAAGCCTTAAGTTCTTTGTAATTTTTTTTAAAGCACTATGGGTCAATCTCATCAAGTTACAAACATCTTGTTTTACAAGTGGTCCTTGAGGAATGTAGGTGTCTCAGAGAGAATGTTCCATATTCTTTTAAAAATTTCATCATGCTGAGGGTGCTTGTAGCGCAGTATCAGAATGGATACCATATATTATTTCTCCTCTGGTTTAATGAAGCTGGGCATCCATATAATGAATATGGGCATTAATTTCATCCATATTCCAAAACATAAGTGGAAAAGGTTACTGTATTTATGTAAAAATAAACAAAAAACTCCCTCAAATCTTAATTTAGACAAATTCAGTGTGACTTGGCATGAGGAAGACACATTCTCACTGCAAATCTTAGGAACTTTATGGCTATGAATTCCATGCTGGCTAGCAAGATAAAGGATTTTAAAGTCACTTGTGTGCTCTGCTCTGGCTCAGAAGTACCATGCAGCCTCCTCTTGCAGGACACCACCAATGTGGGTCACCCTCCCCTGATTACTGCCTTGCTTTGGCTAAAATCTTGCACACTTGTTGTTTTTCAGGAGTCTTTTATCTGTGTTGTAAAAATTCAATGCAGGTTAGAAGCAGACTATTATTTGTGAAGAACAAAGACACTGAAGAAGAATAATGACAAGTTACTTTATTTTTCAGGGTATCTAAAGTAGGTTTTTACATCCTTTGACCAAGGTGAAAAAGAGCCCTGAATTGCCAAACAAAGCCTGCTCACAACACCTGATATTAGATACACAGAGAGAAAACTACCTCTAGAAAAGCAAATATTTAATTGGTGACCTATAGCAAATCAATTGTATATTTCAAGTATCAGAGACTGAAATGGTTAATGGCTTAAACATTGCTAAGATCACCAAAAGACTTTTGTCAAATTACAAAAAACCAGCTGCTCATCCAGCAAATCCTACCCCTCCCTGGACTTCAAAAGGATAAGTGGCTGCCATTGTCCAACAATCCCAGGTGCAGAAGGGTGTGCATACCTGAAGCTACAAACTGGATTTACAGATAAGGGAAGAGGCTAAAAAGAGAAAAATCTTGTGAGATGGGATAATCCTTCTCATCGTGCCAATGTCCTTCCTTACATGATGACTCTGCTGTAAAAATCCCACTGGGGAACCTTGAACACACACAAAGACACACCTAGCCTGCACTATTCATCTCAAATGTTGGACCATGATGGACCATGATTGGTGCTGACATAATAGGCAGCTGTAATGTCTTAGGAGGTGTCAGAGACACCATGACACGTCGCATGACACCATCCACTGTAAAACTTCCCGCCCCAAGGGTGGTATAATATGTTACCACCTGAGCTTGAAGTGTATAACCCATGAAATCTTTGAGTTTGTTGGGCTTCCCCCACCCCCAATGGATCAAGATCATCACTTCAACCAACAGATAAGAAAGCTGCAATTACCAGTTTTAGCATCCAGCGGGTGGTGACTATATATATATATCTTTCCACTTTTATCCTTTTCTCGTTTTCCTTTCCTTATATATTTCCTTAAGTGTTATTTTTATGGTTTAGTATTGCTGTATTACTACACATGATAACACCCAGCATGGCAACATACCTGTTTACCTTTGAAACAAAATTGTTCTAAAATAAACCCTATATATGTATATTTACGAACACTAATTATTCAGTATTGTTTCACTCTAATCTACCCCAAGGGATTTATTAACAAGAACCTGGGTTACCCTCCCTTTCTGGGGCAGGTTGTAACATCAGGGTGAGCCATACTTGATATAATTATTTGTTCAAGTCAACAGAGTGTGGATGTATTTTGTGTCTGGAATTTACTAAATAAGGCCATAATAAAGATGTAATGATACTCGCCTAATAATTCTAAAACCCAATGCAATCCAATCCACACATACCACATCGAAAAGCATGCTCATCTGAAAAGGGGTGTTTTGGAGATCCCTGTGTCCAAAGAACTCTCACTGGGAGTCTTCATTGTGGTTATTTCAATTGTTCATAGAAGCATAGAATGGTTAGGGTTGGAAGGGACACTAAGCAACCTAGTGTAGGGAGCGACATCCCTGCCCATGGCAGAGGGGTTGGAACTAGGTGGTTTTTAATGTCCCATCCAATCTGGCCTTGCACACTTCAAGGGATGGGGCATCCACAACTGCTCTGGGCAACCTCTTCCAGTGCCTCATCACCCTCACAGTAAAGAATTTTTTCTGAACATCTGATTTAAACCTGCCCTTTTCTGGTTTAAAACCATTGTCCCTTGTCCCATTACTATCTGCACATATAAAATGTCCTTCTACCTCCTTTTTATAAGCCTCCTTAAGGTACTGGAAGGTCACAATGAGGTTTCCCTAGAGTCTTCTCATGTCTGGGCTGAAAAGCCCCAGCTCTCTCAGCCTCTCTTCATAGGAGAGGTGCTCCACCCCTCTGATCATCTTTATTGCTCCTCCTCTGGACCCACTCCAACAGGTCCATGTATTTCTTGCATTGAGGACTCAGAGTTGGATGCAGTACTCCAGGTGGGGACTGATGAGGTCAGAGTAGAAGGGCAGAATCACCTCCCTCGACTTGCTGGCCACATTACTTTTGATGCAGCCTGGGATGCAACTGGCCTTCTGGGCTGCCAGTGCACACTGTTGGCTCATGTCTGGCTTTTCACTTATGAGAACCCCCAAGTACTTCTCCACAGAGCTGCTCTCAGTGATTTCTTCTCCCAGTCTGTTCTCATGTCTGGGAAATCTTGGAAATCTTAGTACTTTAATGTCTTGGCATGAACAAAAGCATGAATTTGCAAAAGCAAAGCCAAAATATTTTCCTTACATTTTCAAGCCCTTCTCTGTGATCATATTTTCTATATAAATAATTTTCGATTCAAGTTATTCAGATAAAATTCTCACTTGAGTCACAGAATTATAGAATGGTTTGTTTTACAAGGGAACTTTAAAGGTCATGTAGTCCAACCCTCTCTGCCATGGAGCAGGAACATCTCCAACTAGATTGCATTGCTCAGACTTTAACATCACCAGGGATGGGACATCTACCTGGGCAGCATGTTCCAGTGCTTCACCACCTTCAACACAAAAATTTTTTTTCTTCTAGTCTAGAGCTGCCCTCTTTTAGTTTAAAATCATTACCTATTGTCTTATGGCTACAGACCCTACTAAAAAAAAATCTGTCTTGATCTTTTTTATAAGATCCCTTTAGGTACTGGAAAGCTGCAATAAAGTTTCTCTGGAGAATCTCTTCCAGGCTGAACAACTCTAAAAATCTCAGTCTTTCCTTACAGGAGAGGTGATCCAACCCTCAAAGTATCTTCATGGCCCTCCTCTGGACCATATCCAAACGGTCCATATTTTTAGTATTCTGAGAATAGCTTCTTCCACTAGAGATCCATTGCTTTCACTATGACTATTGATTAAATCTTTAAAAAATAACTTTAAATATATGAATGCTGAAGCCAAACATTAAATATAAAATTGAAGCATTCCTTGTGTGTTGTTGTCAGTAGTTACATTAGGGAGTAATAGAATAGCAACTCCTTTATGACGTATTGCACTAATTCAGCTCACTTATGATGGATTGGAGCGATACATAACCCAAAAAAAGAGGCATTTTGCAGATTGGTTCCTCAAGAAACAGAAGAGTCTGGAAATAAAGAATCCAAGGTAATCAATAAATAGTAATTATAAAACTTAATGGAATATTTGAGGAGTAGTTTTGCTGACCATTAGATGGAAGAAAGAGACTATGAATAAACAAATTGGTAAATTGTTCGTCAGCCATTAAAATTCTTCAGTGAGATGGTCTGTGAAGGTCTAAGCTTCAATTATTTTCATCCTTATTTCTCTAGAGATTGCAGTAAATGTCCTTAAAAGAAGAGGTTCCAAGACTAATTGAGTGGATGGGCACAGAAATATCTTGCCTTGTACACTTCACACATTTCTCCTTTATGTCATCAGAGAAGATTGGAAACTTTCCATTACTTTGCTATGTTTTTTTCCACTTGTTTTCCTGCCAATATTTTTATAGGCACTGCAGCCTGGGTTTTAGAGTCCTGACTACTACTCCTTTCTTTGTCAATGGCTGGCCCCATGACTGGACTAATAACTTCTCCACAATTAGTTTCCTTTTTTTTTTGTAGAATCACAGAATGGGTAAAGTTAGAAGGCAGCACAGTGGGTCATCTGGTCCAACCTTCCTGCTCAAGCAGGGTCATCCTAGAGCACATGGCACAGGACTGTGTCTAGATGATTCTTTCCCGTTATGGGGGATGAAAACACCTTTCTGTCCTTTATCAGGTCAGAGCTTCTAGAGTTGTAGTAAATATTGACTTACTGATGTAGTAAATATTTAGAATAATTTTTACAATAATGTAGCTCTGTTCAGCAAGGTCAATGGGCACTTTTAAAATGAGGAGCCATAAAGAGTGTTCTGCTTAACATTGTATGCAATAAGAATTGAGGAGAGAACAGATTTTGTACTGTTAAAAGAACACAATCAAATGACTAATGATGTTGAAATAATACTAGCATCAACTTAGCATGCTGGTTTGTTGGCTTAAGGTTATTCAATAAACGAAGAGTGATACTGGAAGTCATTGCCAAAACAATCTCTTATTCAATGTGCTGAACCACTCAATCATGGTTATGTCTTAGATTTAATGCACAAAAGCAGAGAATTCAATTCCACCTTGGCCTACCCCCTTTACTGCACCCTGAGCTTTTCCCTGCACCCAAAGGAGTAGATTTTGAAGCATAGTAATGCTTATCATCTTGTAAGTCAGTGTCTGTAGGTAGGTGGTAAGAGCTATTTTAGATGGACTTCTGATGCCAACAAAAATATAAAACCCACCATGTGAAAAACTGCTGAAAACCTCTGAGATATGAAGCAGCTCAGATGAGTACTTCCCATACTCCTTTCATCTCATAGTCACAGCAAGTTATTGTTAAGTTAATAGATCCATGTTCTGATCAACAGGACTACTGAAAAGAAGTTAACACTAGTCTATCGGAAAAAGGTTACAGGAAAGTCAGTAGGTCAGACAGAAAGTTTGCATGAATTTCTCTGAGCAAAGAATAAATATCATGTTTACCACTCCAATTCTTTGTATGAAAAGAAAAACGGTATCTTTTTCTACATCCTTAGTTCTCATCCTTTGGCTTCACTTGTAACAACACACATAGGCTGTGTCCTGGACACCAGCAAATGCATAGCTGAAAGCTCCCTTTGGAAGAGAGTTTGGCTACACCCAGGATTAAAAGCAACAACAAGAAGATTTCTAAGCTGGGACCTAGGCAGAATGTAGAAGTGTGAAGCAAACCTGAATAAGCTTAGACGTGAGCTTGGTTCTGGAGATCTATAACCTAGCAATAAACCTGGGAATAGCAACAAGTGTTCCAAACTTTCTGCTTTTCACCAGGTGCCCTAATTTCCAGGCTACAACAGCCACATCCCTCAGGCAGCCTCTCCTTGCACATGATCATCAGGTCAATACTGCTTTCACAACACGGGCATATATTCAAAAGGAAAAAATAGGAGTTCCCCCATGACCTAGCCATGGTGAGCGTATACTTCTGCAGATATGCGTTTGAACTTCTGCAAGTGGAGAGGAGACACAGTATGTAACCACCTGAGCTTTCACCACAAATGTACCATGTTAAAGGTAACTACTGCTGTTTCAGAGAAAGAAAGCACAGTTTTTAGTCATCTGAAAATTAGTGCTAAGTTGTCCAGTGGTTCTGGCTCTGAATGGGGCAGAATTGCCTGCTGTATCACTGCATACATCTCTGAAGCTTTGGGAAGAATGCAGTGCTAGACAAAGTCTTTCATCATAGTCTTCAGTCCAGAGTGAAAAATTCATGTTGCCTGCACTCTTTCCTAGCCCATAGAAAAGGGACAGTTCTCGCTTAACAGCATTAACAGCTCCCTCTGCCCCTTACTTGTGTCTTGAAATGATTGAGAGTCCTTAGGCCCCACAGGGTGCCATGAGGGTGTTGTCCTCCTTCCCATGATGTCTGCATGTTTCACCTCTCAAAGCAGTCCCACTTCATGCAGGGGACCTAGAATGAAGAAGTGAGATGTAGCTGTAGGACCACCTTGTCCCTAGCTCGGCTCAGCTTGCAGCTGCTTTTGGGCACAAAGTCATTACAGTCTAAAGGATCACAAAGCCAGTTTCTACCTGTCCTTACTCCTGAGTTATATCTCACCACAACAGTAGAAAATGGAACACTTTGAGCTTGAGCAATTGAAAACAAGACAGACAGAAAAGGACTTGCCCCCAAGATGCTAACTTGTAGAGAATAGGAGTACAGACTGCCACTTTTGGGCTCTACTTGGAAGGGAAAGGGAAATCAACCAGGTTGACATGTCTAACTTGCAGACCTCATGTGGCTCCATCACTTCCTGAGACTTCTCAGCATATTCCTCTTCATGGCTCTTGGAGATACTCCAGGAGTATTGTTCGTCTTTACTACACTGTATGAATTGAACTTTATTGAGCATGCATTCTTTGCAGTGGTTTTCCCAATTAATGATGTATTCAGAGAGTGCAATTAATGATCCATTTCAGAGAAAGAAGTTAGAGGTGGTTGGGCTGCTGGATGTAGAAAATTGCCTGAGTTGGAATTGTAACTCTGGATTAGTTTTTTAAAAAGTTAGGTGATGTGTGTGGATGTTTATGAAACTTCTTATTTACATTACAAAAGTCTCTAAGTATGGAAATAGCATTAACAAATTCTGCCAATCCTTTGAACATTTTAAGGAAGGGATAACAAGATTTAATGCTTCCATTTCTTCATCAAAGTTTAGGCAAGATGCAAACTGTTCTTATAAATATCTCTGGTATGAAAGAATGCAACATACCTCATAGGTTTCTAGGTCACTGGTGGATAAACACATATTTAACTCCTAAAGAGCAAAGTAAACAAAATCTTTAAAGCAGCAATGAACTAATAAGATGCTAACAGTGACAAAATGAGCATATGACTTTGCTAGTTTGAGAATTCCTAAACAATACTCAACAATTCTGCTTCAAGGTACATGCACCTCACCAATAACATTATCTATAAAACATGACGTGGTGTAAATTGCATCCCTCTCACAATGTTGACTGCTTAATTGCCCGTATCCATTGTGACAGTGCTGCCTTGTCAGCATACTAAGTAATTGAAAAATTGTTTGGTGGAAGATCAATACAACTTTAACAAGAAACAAATATGATACAGTACTGAAAGAAAGCAAATAACCAAATTTATCTCCTGAAGACACACAGGCATTGATTGGCATTTCATGGGCTCAGTCACAAGTTTTCAAATGTTCATAATTTGACAGTACTATTTCTTCTGGCAGGACCAGACCAGAGAGATAGGTGAAGTTGTTGAATTTTTTACTTGAAAGCCATCTATTGTCTATTTTTAATTAAAAGAGCTAACGGTCTTTATTGATTCCTTAAATGTGCTATACTAGATAAACCATTTGTACTTATCCTTGGTTGTTTATGTTTAAGCACTTCAGAGCTTCACTAAATGCCTTAACAGAAAATATTTGGTGGGGGGAGATCAGCAGAAGTATAATAAACTGCTTAACTTTTCTGAATATTTTAAATGTGTGTTCAAACACAGAGAGATGAGTCTTTCACTATTTATACTTGCAAAGCAGTACGCACCATTGTTCATCCAACACTCTTCCTATCAGAAGTCAGACCTGCATAAGAAAATGTAAAGATGACTTTAAGGTAATTTTCCGCCATTATGTCCCCTAGGTTTTGAACTTTATCTCAGATACACTGTGTTATGAGTTTAAAGGAACATTAAACATCAAGTATATATACATATATATATATGTATATTAAATTTGCCTGGGATTTACATTATTTTATAACTTAGAAACATCATAACATTGTGTCATGTGCTCAGACAGTGGCCAACAACTACATTTCTTGGTGAGTTAAAGCTGAGGATTTAAAAGGCATTCTGCCCCTCTGAAAGTAGAATGTAGGTGCTGACACATATACAGAGAAGGTATGATCACAAAACGGAGATAATTTCTGTCAAATTTTATGTCAAGTGCATATTTCTTATTTAATTCTAAGATACTTATCAATCATGTAAATTGCATAATAACAGATGTATTTTGAGAAAATATAAAAACAGGCCCTTCCAGAAATTGCTATAAATATCAACCCTTTTCACTCTGCTGTGTTTTCAAAAAGGTTTATTATTTGGTTTAACAATCCCATGGAGTTCCTTCTGTTTAGTTTTGTTTCTGTTTGAGAACACTCAGACTAGTGTATATATTATATGATAACTTTCAGAGACAATTAAAATAATTTCGTTTGCTAAAGACAACACAAGATATGAGACTAAATTCAGTATTTGGTTATTAAAAACAGTCCATGGAAAAAAATTAAGATATATAGCTTGTATTTTTTCTCCATAGCAGTCATTAAATTGTAACTATTTTTTCATAAACAAATAGGAAACACTAGCCTCTTAATCTAAACTTCCAGTTCTTCACAGTTATTGGTATGTAGAAAATCCACATTTCTCTTGTGTCAAAACAAGCCATCCATCTTTCCATCAGCAAAACCAAATGAAAGACAATGTATTTACAAAGACCACCGAAAGGATTTATTCTGACTTAGCCTTTGTTTTAGAATTCTCTACCTGAGGACATACTGAAAAATAAAATTAGGAAATTTAGCATAAATAGACTTGAAAAATAATTGGTCTATGACTACTCCTATCTAGCTCAGATTAAAACAATAGCATCAGAGCAGAGATAAATTGCCCATGTCTACTTGTTGTGTGTGGGGCAGATATCACAAAATCTAATGCTGCCTTTATCTGAGTCTAAAATATGTCTTAGACTATCTCTTATTTCCCATATAAAACAGAACTCCAGAAACTCAGGTGACTGTAAAGAACTGATTCTTGTGGGCAAACATCGTAGTGATTACTCAAAACAATTGCAGAAGTGTGGCAGTTCCTCTTCATCACTCAGGCAACTTCCATATTTCACAGACAGTAACGGCAGAATTATGTAGTAAAAAGGAAAAAAAACCCTGGTCTTACATGTCTTCACAGGAATTGTGCTGACATTTATTTCAGTTGTTGCAGAGCCAGATAGAGATCTTCCACCTGCAGCTGAAGAAGGCCTTGGGATGAGAAAGGCGGTGAACTGGGAGTTCAGATCTCTGCCTCTTCTCCCATGCAGCAAGGACTCCTTGGAGTGGGTGACTTACTGTTTTGTCCCATGTGAAATTCCTGGCCACATTCTGCATTAGCCAGCAAGTCCTCCCTCATGTTGATCTGTTTGGTCTTGGTCCAGGATGTGCTGTAACCGTGGCAGGCACAGGCTGTGGGTTTGCTGCCTCTGGCATGACTGCATTTTCAGCTGCCACCAGCAGTACAGTCTAGCACAGAACTCCGTGAAGCTCAAGACCTTCACTTGGAGACTATGGCAACAGTGAAGAAAGAAGAAGGAAATAAAGGGAGGGAAATAAAATGAATATGGGCCTGAAGATATGCCAGCATCCGTGAGGGTGTAGTTTTACAATCAACATGAAGCAGCAGCAGTTGGATTCCTGGGAGACCATTAGGTTGTATCCCTCCCATTTTTAGATAGTCAGATTTTTGTAATATATTCTACAGTTTTATCCCATATCTGCAAAATATGTGCATGTGTGAATCTGTGAATTATTTCTAGGGAGTAAAATAAAGAAGAAAACCAAGTCTGTTAACAGTAGTCTTATGTCCATCACATGTTCCTATTTCCTTCAGGATGCTGTAAGGATCTGTAACCAAAAAGAGGTTAGAAACTGCAAGGCTGTGGCACTATTTGCACTTCTGTAAATGTTGTAATGCATCTCATTGTGCCCCTCTCTGCTGCAAATCTATGCCCTAAGCCAACTGAGCAGAGGTGTGTGTTCAATATTACACCAAGGTTTAGCTAAAGGTTTCTGTGTCATGTTAATTTTCAAGTAAGGAGCGAGGAGAACATACAAACAATGATCTACAAAATCATATGAGGTGAGCTGCACCTCATTTCACATCTAGTTTTGTTGAATGAAATATTTAATTAATATTTCAAGAACTTCCAAGGAACTGATAGAACTGTGTTTTGGTTAATGTTCATTAATCCCAATCAACATGAGCTCCTGATCTTCCAACTGCAGAGAGGTTGAACTGATTAAACAGAAATCTTGCAATTAATTTTTTTATGAAAAAGCGAACCATCATCATGTTGATTAGGTTGATGACTTGTTGTCATATTTTGAACTGAAAAATTGACTTATGCCATATTTAATTTGATGACCTCTATAACTTAGCTTGCATATACTGATTTTTTCATCCCTCTATTTCTAAATCACTATGAGAATACAATTTTTTTGGTGCTAGTCTTACTGTGCGCACTTTGAAATGTTCAGCTAAGCAGTATGATAGAGCATTTTAAGAGACAAATAGAAGTATTTATTTCTCCTATTTAAATGTTAAGAAGTGATAAGCATGACTATTTCTTATTCACTACGAATTACTTCAAATCATTGACATTTCACTTTTCTGAGTACATATTTTCTGGATAAAAATCAGGCAGTATGCTTTCTATGTGTTTTCTTTCCATTCTACTGCCATATTTTATCTGACCATTTTATATCTCAGTTTTAGCTGTCCGAAGTGGGGTTCTTTTTCAGTGCAGAAGACAAATCTGTGTTGTGTGAAGAGTTCTCAAAAAGTTAGATGATAGCAGATGGAAGTTATCAATAACGATCTAAAAGTATTTTTAATAGTGAATGAATAAGAAAGAATACATTGAGCCTTCTCTTGCAGAATAATCAATTATTTGAGAAGTATTTAATGAAATATGTTTTACTCAGTTTCACTGTAGCATGAATTATAAAGCTTTGAAACATGAGTTTGATTTTCCGGACTGTACCTAAGAGAAAGAACTATCATATTTAAGAGGTAATAAATATGAATGCAATGTACAAGGTATAAATCACTATGACAGTCATCCTGTGTAACTAGATCTATTACGCACAGGAATATGCAGAAAGCAACCTGCTGCTGAGCCTCCCCAATACATAGCACTGACCTTAAGCATGGCCATCAGAGTCTGGCTATTGACACTTGATTTTAGTCATGTTAAAGCACGAATTTTCTTGCAGCTTTGAAGAAGCTTTCCTAGCTAAAGCCATTCAATAATTTATTCTTACAACTCAACCATTGTCTTTCTTACACTTAACACAATCTTTTCTCTGCGTTACATCCCTTCCAAAGACATTTCTGAGTTTCCGTAAGAATTGCACTTTTTGCTAATGGTTAATCTGGCATACATAAATCTGACATACCATACTAAGTAATATTCAGAAAGATACATCAATCAAGTCAAAATGTGAGCAAGCATCCTATGACTGGATTTAAAAGCTACAGATATTACAGAACAAACCTGGGGCTAACAGGAAAGGAAGAACTTCTTCAAAAAGCTCCAAGCTTGTCTTCCAGCACACTGTTCAGCACAGACCAAACGCAGTTTGAGAAAGCTGGGAAGAAGCATTACAAGTGGTGGCCCTGTCCCTGCCAGGGCTTTTCTTTCACTGCTTTTGTCTGAGCCCAATTACAGGCAAGTTCATGATGGTTTGCTGAGAAGTGTATTGCAGTTTTCTTTCCTATATAGATCTTAAGCAAAAAAGCCTCTGTAAAGTACTCCATTAATTAGGAATTCAGGAACTTTCATCAAGATCTATTGAATTTTCCCTAGCAAAGCATCCTGTATGTGCTCTTAATCCATAAACATCACTATTGTAATATTGTTTGGCAATGCTTCAAAAGTTCAACAATAATCCCTACCATCTGAGATTTTCAAATTCCGTGTAACATATTCTTCATGATCATTTTTATCTTTATATCTTTTATCTTTTAACAGCTGGTATGAAAAACTAGTTTCAAAACATGTAACAATATATTGACTACACAGATAAACAGAAAAAGGAGCTAGATGAACTAGTCTAGTTAGCAAATGAAAACAGAAGATCCTAATAATCTCACATTTCATATTTATTAATGCATAAAAAAAATTTCGAAGGTCTCCATCAGATGAGATGTAATTTCACTGTGTTCTTCCATGAGTTTTCATTGGCACATAAAAATTGTTTCCCCCTCATCTTTCAGTAGTTACCATGATCACTAAGATGATGTTCAGTGAAGGTCTTATAAACCCCATAAACACACACAAACACTTGTTCGCCATAAACACATAAACCATGTCACTGCCATAGTAAAATGACAGGCAAAGGTGCAGCTCCTACAAATGACCTTCCTATTAATTTCCAGCCTTTTCCAGTTGTGATAGGAAAAGTAATTAAATTTATAACTGAAGTTGTTACCCTAAACAAATCTGAGTTTTTCGCAACTTCCTGATAGATGTTATTGTTGATGTAGGTATTGTTATGTCACCTCAGAGTATAACTTTTCAGCATATTATGGTTTCTAGCCATTACCACTCACAAGTCTCTTGCAAATATTTTGTTTTAGACACAAGGTAAAGGCTGTTCCTTCTGAAAAAAGAATGTCTTATAAGCCAATGGGTAAATGAACAAGACACATTAGGAGTACAAAAGAGATGTAATGAAAGTAAATGAACTACAATAAATTAAAAAAACATAGTATTTGAAAGGGACTTTTGAGCTGAGAGACCTGTTGCCAAACATGTGTTCATATTTGTGGACATATACTGGATGAGTCTGGCAAACTCATTTTGAGAAACCTTGGTGGGCCCATGTAAACACACCAGGTTTTTACCTTAGAGCGTGATCCAGCTCCCAAAACACGGCAAATACATTCAGGAGATTAACTGATCCCCTACATAGTACCGAGACCAAACGTAATCCTAATGATGGTATTTTAAGGCAACTGTAGCGCGTCCTAGAGTAAGGTAGTGCAGTGCCATTTAGCAGTTATTCAGAACCCCTTATACTGTTAGCTCTATGATTTAGATCTTTGTAACTCAGTCAAACAAAATCAATCTTTTTAATCAGAATAAAAAAGTACAATCAATCATTTTTACAAATTTCAGGAAGATAACCTAAACTAACATGTTGGGCTTATTCAGAGGAAAATTAATGCAATGAAGAAAGTGGATTTTTCAGTCCCTCTCTTAAAAGTTGATCACCTACTTTTAATTCCATTTTCCTCAAATTCACCAGATACAATCTGTCTATGAATGTCAAAGAGAGTGAAAAATATTCCACTCCTCGCCTAACAGGATTCTCTTTGAAAGAGAAATTGAAAGGTGTGCTAGATTTTGAGTGAAGAGAATCAAGAAGCTAATATGAAGACATAAAACAGAATACCCCTCCAAAAGATCAAGCACACATCATTTGGCTTGGATGTGGGAAACACTGTATGAAGTTCTATATCATGTGCTCTGCCATCAGTCACACCAGATGATCATGAGGCTCCCTTTTATTCCTAAACAAGTATGGATTTATTGTCACTATAATAAGTCCTCTTCTCACTACTCAGGCAGTGTAAAGTGCCTTTTAAGTGTGCATAAATTACATTTACTCTCACTTAAAGGACACTTTATCCTGCTACAACTCTGTTAAAGACCTGTGATTTATGTCAAAATGAGGCCCTTAAATATTCTAGTTCCAGGTCCATAGATTTTAGATCCAGGAGGTACAGATAATGGTCCCAGTCTCTTGTCCCATACAATGCACAACATAAAATTTAATTAAAATAATTTTTCATTCAGATTTGATTAGGTAAATCATTTATACTTCAAAGACACATCTCAAGCTGAGACTTATTGAGACCAAGTAAGTTCATTTTGCTTCCTACAGAGTGGTTGCAACAACTGCCTGCCTACAAACCTGAACCTTAATTTCAAATTGAATTTATCCAGTGTCCACTCATAACTAGAGAATTGTATTATACATTGTCTTCTAAATGACAGAGCTCTTCATCATGAAAAACCTCTGCAACCTCTCTGCACAGAAAACTCCTATTTCCCTTCTTAACTGTCTCTTTGGTTTGTTCTGATTTAAGGTCTTCATACAGTGTAGGATTCCAAGGTCTTGAACAATTTTTTAAACTCTTCTGAATTTTCAACACCTGCTTATAAGGTGATCACAACAGAAATAACTGCCCAAAATAATATTAATCTCTTCTACATGGTGTAACCTCCCAGTTCCTGCACCTAATTCCCCCAACATTTGTATTCCAGCCCTGTTATAACTAGTATCTAACCATAATTTAAACTTTAATGGACAGCGATTGGAAAAAAAAAAAGCATTATTCTCTGTTCCAAGTGCCCCGCACTTTATTGTGATATCCATACCAAGAACAGAAAAGATCATCCTGCAGACCATATTCCAAGTGCTTAATTCCACTTCGAGATGACCTACCTGGTGTTCTTCCAAGAAAAGATTAAGTAAAGACTCCTTATGGTTCTTATTTTTATTTATATTTTGGGTGATACAATTATTACCCTGTATACAGAATTACTGTTATAGAAACATCAAGCAATTTAACATATTGAGCACAGACAAAATGCTTAGTAAGGATGTGTGATTCTGGGGAGGTGATTGGTTTTGACACCTCAGATCACATTTCAGAAAAGTCGGAAAGATAATTCTGCTCTGTACCACTGGGAGTGTTAGAAAAGTCCTTGAAGAATTCATTTTTACTGAGACTAAGTGAAAAAGACAAGATGGCATCACATAGGGCAAATGAAACATCCAAGGTGAAAGAAACAATTAAGGAAGTAAAATTTCATAAATCCCCTGACAAGGCAGCAAAATTCTGCTGGCACAGCTGTTTTGGTTTTTTAAAGAAATTTGTTCTCTGTTTCCTTTCCCTGCATATATCTGCAAGAACAATGCCAGTATCACTTATCTGAAGTCATGTTGGAGACGTCAGCCACTCTAACACACATCATTGAGAGAAGAAATTCAGTGAAGTACTTTTCACAAAAAATCAACTGCACTGTTACAGCATAAATCTACATGTTTTTACTGGAGTGCTGGTGGCAAATCAGGCAGTAAAGATCCTCAATTATAAAGTGTTTTTGGGAAACACTGATTTCACATTGTTCATTGCCATCTGTCAGAGTTGCAGTGGATATCATCAAAAGCAGCTGCTGTCTTTTCCATTTCAGTCTCAGAGTATATTAAGAAGTCTAGAAATGTGCATTGTCTCGGCACTGAAAATGGAGAATTTAACTTGTGTGTTTGATACTTACGTTTTCAAACCATTCCATACACAATGTTAATGCACATGTGCTGTCTACTCCAAGTTACACCACCAATGAAAATTTATGATTACATACAGAGAAGCTCAGAAAAAAAGGAACATTTTCAAATGAAAACATATGCCTTTATTTGCTGACACACTCTGATGATTTGAAATATTCTGAATGTTGGTAATAACCTGCTGCATTGTTCCTTGCTGCCATTTAAAGCTATAAAGCACCATCTAGATGAATTGTACTCCTTCCACCTCTTGGTTCTCATTTTTATTCACCATCAATATTTGAAGGAATGCTTTATATTCCTTTAGGAATGTCTTTGCAGCTAAAAAGAATTGTATAGTTCTGATGGGAGAAGCACAATGTGACTTTTCACTTTTACTAGAGGAAAGCAAGGTGGAAAGAAGAGAGTTAGTATTCATTAAGAACTGCAAAGGGCTGTTGCAGTTGCAACTTTCCATCTAAGATTAACTCCATCCCCACAATGTTTCTGAACAAAGTAACTTGCGACATTGCTCCAAATTGGTCCAATTCAAGTTCTGAATTAACAAATGTTCCTCACTTCTTTCAGGCACATTTTAGTTTACTGTCTGGGTTTTCCTGAGACTTCTTGAAGCACCTTTGTGTGAGAAAAACCTTCCTTAGATACCACTGTGACGGTCACAGCATAAGATTTTTCTAGACACTGAGAATAACTGGCAAAAAATAAAGGCTCAGAGACAATGTCTATATTTAGGCTGAAATGCAAAAGGAAAAAACCAACTTTTTTAATTCTGTGTTATTTACACCTCATTATTTATCTGCAGAAATATTTTAACTGAACTATTTTTAACAGTATGCTAAGCCTCTCCAGAGCACAAACCCTGCTGAGACATACTGCTCACTGGCTACAGATGTTCTGCTGCATACCAGGCACAGCAATATCCTGTGTGTTTTCATTGCTGGAAGACTGTGCTTTAACCAGGCAGTGTTAATTAAATGATGCTCTTCTAAATCCATAAGGATATTGGAAAGTCATATACAAAGTGGGGAATGTAAAAAAAGATTTTATCATTTCTTTCTCCAGGGAAATTGAATTTCTAGCAGAAAGTCCATGAGGGGATCCTGTTACAGACCATTATTTTTAAATATTGCAGTTCCTCTAGTTTGTACAACCCTGTACAAACTATACTATATACTATGACTATATACAGTGAAGTCAAATTGAAATTTATGCTTAAGGAACAGGTAGGATAATTTTTTTTCTTTGACAGTTTGTACTAGTCACTGAGAACTCTATAAGAACCCAGGTAAAACTGATACAGGCATTTAGAAGCTAGGAAAACAATCTGATCCACAGACAGAGGTGGCTGTTTATTTTTTAACCTGAGTTCTACACAGAAGAAAGAAGAATTATTATGCACAGAAAAGGCAAAAAATTCCCCCTGACTCTGGTGCAACTCAGCATTCATATTACTGTATAAACTGTAGTGACTGCTGACCTGGTGACCAAGGTAAAGCAAAGATGAAAAAAAGTGATGCAAAGAAGTCTGCAGGTATTATTACTTTTTACTCCGTAGGGCTATATTCTCATATCCTTTCATAGCTGCCAGGCTAATGATTTGCAAATCTCACTGGATATGGATGTTAACTTATTTGTCTTTAAATCACTGTACAGAAAAATAGTTTAACTTTATTTGCATCTTGTAAGCAAATCAGTAATGCTAATACAGCAACAGATTCTTACATACAGTCTCTGATTTTGCAGTGCTTACAATGACCATTTAGTCTGTGGCCAGGAATGCATCCAGCTTTCTCTCACCGGCTTCTCACATTACACTAGAGAAGCACTGACAGCAGTCCACCTGCCATGTCTAAGATGGTTTTAATGAGACAAGAGCACAGAAAAACAACAAGGAGAAACCCTCAAGGAATGCAAGTCCCAAATATTAACTATTAAAATCAAAGAGATTTACACCACCACACATTTGAAACATTCTGTTAAACCATTTTCTCTTGGTATTCATCTAGCTAAAGTGGATTTAGTCAGAGTTCCTGAGGCAGAAATGGGCTTAAAAAGACTTTGCATTATAGAGTTGCATAAATGGAGAAAAATGTGAAGGCAGAATGTAGAGCCAAGGGAGAGTGACATTAGCATGGTGCTAATAACACCAGTGTTGCATGTTCAATACCCATATGGGCCATTCACTTAAGAGTAAGGACTCGATGATCATTGTGGGTCCCTTCCAACTCAGAACATTCTGTGATTCTGTAATTAGAACTAAATACAGGGAAGCCTATTTGCTTTCTGCAGTATGTCCTCTGCACAGCTTCATGACGGTATCAACAATATACAGGTGTGTTGGTTTAAAGGTAAACCAGCAGGAGAAATGAACCCAACTGAAAAAGATTATAAGTCAGAATTACAATTTAATGAAAATAATACAATAAATACAATTTTGGAGACAGTTGGTTTTTTAACCCACAACACTCAGTGCCCTGGGGCAC
>VZRE01007480.1:29320-49400 GCA_013396775.1 Cephalopterus ornatus | reverse complement strand
AAAAAGAGGGGGGGGGAGTGGGATGCTACAGGGAAACCTGGGTTGGGAAATGGCCCGGGTAGGTTGGGGCAGGGAAGGGGGCGGCAGGGGCCGAGCCGCTCGTGTTTCACATCACGTCAGGGCTGAGGAATTTCCTCTGCTCTGGGGGTGCCTCGCAGAGAAAAAGGGGGAGGCTTTAAGGTTAGCTGGGGATGAATAATAGCCAAGAGGAGAGGGATTAGAAGTGTTACCCAGCGGCTGCTGTTTACAAGCAAACCCTCTTATCGAGCGAGAGGGGAAAGCGGGATGCTTTGGGGTGACGGAGGGGACCCCGGGACGTGTGTCACCACATCCCTTCCCCGGAGAGCACAGCGGGGAGATCACCCCCAGCCCCGGAGTTCCTTCCTACCTGACATCAGCAAGGTCCCAGCAGCTGGTCCCCTGCACACGTGGCGTGTCCTGGGGCGCCCGGCCTGGCTTCCCTGCTGTGTCCTCCCGTGGCCCCAAGGAGGTTTCCCATCCTGTCCCCGTGAGTTGCAGACACCCAGATCATCCCTGTGCACAGGCAGGAAAATCCGCCTGTCCCAGAGGGNGGTTTCCCATCCTGTCCCCGTGAGTTGCAGACACCCAGATCATCCCTGTGCACAGGCAGGAAAATCCGCCTGTCCCAGAGGGTTTGTGTCACCCACTGGGTGCTCTAGAGGGGCAGGGAGAGGGGGCACAAGGAGTGGGGAGGGGGCATGGAAACACAGGGCTCTGTGCAGGGACACCATCTGGGTGCACGAGGCTTGTTCCCTGCTGGGTGACAGGATCAGTCCCCAGACATGGGCATCACCTCCATTGTCCCTCCATCTCCTGAGCTGGGGCCCAGGTTTTGTCGCAAAACCACTTCATTTCTCTTTTCCCTTTAGCTACTTTGGGTGATGCAAGGTCAAGGTGGGGAGGACCAAAGGGAAACACGTTTCTCCTGTATTATTCCACGTTATACTCCATCTCTGTTGGGACAGCAGGGAAGGGACTCCTGCAGGGTGGAAGTGCAGCCCAGGGAAGCTGCAGGATCCAACCTGGCTGCCCACCCTGGGATGATGGCAAAGACACTGGGCTGTGGGCAACTGGGCTCCACTGGCAGGGGGTGTGTGCTAAAGTCAGGCTGTTGTCCCCAGTTTATCTCAGGGAAACTGAGGCACAGGGGGGCCACAGAGCACCTGTGGAGCTGGAGGGGGAAAACGGGTTTATTCCACCCCAAAATGGGGATGAAAGGGCAAAAAATGGTCTTCGAGCCAGGGAAAATGTGGCTGGAATCAGCCTGAGTGCTGTTTAGAATAGGCTGAGCTGTGTACCTGCACTGTTGGCTACTCTGGGGGAGACCCCGGGCCCAGGGTAGACCCCTGACCATGCCTGGGGACTCGGGATCTGGCCTGGTGACCAGCACCGCGGGCTGGCACCACTTGAGGGACACAAAATAAACCTATGCCTGAGGCTCAGGCTGAGTCCAGACCCCCACCCGCCCCAGCTTAACAGGTTTCTTCCTGCAGAGCATTTGCACAAGAAAAACACAAGGTCATAAAAGGGATTTTGGTGGCTAACTGGGGACAAGAAGGTGCTTGGCTCTACTCTTCCCCCCTCCGCCCTGCAAAACCCTGCCTATTCCCAGGTACATTCCTGGCATTGCTGCGTCCTGGAGTGCAGGGAGGGTGCTGACCCCCTGAGCATGGGAAAAATGCCTGTCTGCATGCGGGAAAGGAGGTGCAAATAGTGCGGGGTGAGGAGGTCAGCCGGGAAATCCCTTTCATCTTCTCCCGGGCCTTTGCCGACACGCGGCCGGGGAGCGCGTGGGGCGAGCGGGAAAGGGTTTTGTCTGCGCCTGGAAAAGAGGAGGCTCCCGGGAGGCTCCCGCGGAGACGGATGCCGTTTCCAAGCTGGAGGGGGCTGAATTGCCACGTCGGGTGGACGGTGCGGAGATGTCACAGGACAGGTCACGGTGGTGAGCCCCGGGATGGGCGATGGGCAATTAGGTTTGTCCTTTGTTTGTCCTTTGTCCCGTTGTGCAGCTCAACGGGTCGCAGGGACCCCCCACACCCGAGGGTGGTGGGGCAGAGGGGCACGGCCACACCCTACAATGTCCATGACACACAGGTATCGGTTCTTAGTGCTGGTGGCTCAGCCCAGTTTGGGACATAAAGGTTCCTGGGTACCAGTCACTGTCCCAGCATCACCCCAGAGAGCTCTGGGTGCTGGAGGGACCTGGGCTGGGTGATGTCCCCAGCCTGGAGAGATCCTGGTGTAAACCCAGCCCTATCCCCATGAGACCCGGTCCTGCTGCAAAGGCTGGACCTGCCCCAGGCTGCTGCGGCAGGAGAAAGTCTCTTGGCAAGAACATAATAAAAGGCAGATCTCACTCTCTCTGCTTGGCAAAAACTCTCCAGTGGAGGAGACGGGGGAGCCCCTGAGGAGCCCAGGAGATGTGGGACCATCCCCTCCTCTGCCACAGATTCCCTGCATGCCCTCAGTCTTATCTGTCTGTGCCTTTATCCCACCTGGACTATAATAAACCTCTCCCTGTGGTTTGAACTGTCATCTCCCTCCCAGCAGCCCCCCGGGGCCATCATCGTCACCGCTGTCGCTGTCGCCTGTCCTTGTTGGCCAAAGGAGGAGTCGCAGCACAGCCCTGCCCCACGCCGAGCCGGATCCAGTCTGGCTTCCAGGAATGGGGCCCGGGCGGGTGGCTGTGGGTGACAGCTGCTGCCTTGAGTGGCATCCACTTGTCCTGATGTGCTCAGGTCCCGAACTACCCGTTTCCTAAAGCACCCACTGCCCTGTGGGACTCCAGAGGTTCCTGTCACCTTTCCTTGTCTGTGCTGCAGGGCAAGGGCTTCTCCTGCCTGCACAAAGCAGATGGTAACACACAGACTAACAAGATCAGAGATTAATCTGCACTTTGCTTCCAAATCGCATAATCACGTAATTATTCCCGGTATCGAGGAGGAGCAGGCTCCAGGCTCCTGTCCCTGCTCCTTCCTGGCCACTTTGCACGGCAGGATGGCATCAGGGGGTCAGATCCTGCCTCGGTGCTGCTCCAGGGCCCTGTTGGTTTGGTGGGAATGCCCGGTGTCCTGCTGGTTTGCTGCCTCCAGGGTAATGTCCAGTGGGAGGTGTTGGGAGAGGACCGTGTGTGCAGGAGCAGCAGCTCCCCATTGCACCCTGCATCCCAGTTCAACCTTGCACTGGGGTTACGTGCCTCGAGCCAGGGCAGCCCAGCAGGAAACACATCCCTGAGCACCTTTCCACACCCTTTGGCACAGCACAGGAGAAAACCCAGCCCAGTGACTCCCAGTTCCTACCAGTAAGAGTCACTGGGGCGGAACTGGGGCACTGCTGATTCTGCTCCATACCCCACACAAGAGCTGGGAGGCTTTGGCACCACATGTCACTTTTTTGGGAAAGGAAGTGGGGGAAAATCCCGCATTTCAGGCAGAGTGTGTGGCCGGAGGCCCTGAATTCCTGGGTGCCAGATGGCACGGCCCCATTATCAGCAGGCCTGGGCTGTTTGCTGGAAAAGGGCGGCAGCGGGGCTGGGTGACCCCACACTTCCTTCCTTTCCTGGAAGCCGCTTGCTCCGAGCGTGACGCCTGCTCTGATAATCAGCTGCTTTCACAACAGGGGCCAGGACTGGGTTGGCTCCCTGCTCCGTCACCGTCCTTCCCGCCCAGGTTCTATCACCCCACAGGCACCCGCTTGCCCTGCCTCAGTTTCCCCCCATCTCTAGAGGTGGCAACACATCCCTGAGCACTTCAAACCCTGGCTGCAAGAAGAGTGAGAGTGTGGCAGGGTGTAATGAAGTGTGCCAGGCCTTAGCCTCCCTCTCCATCCATCCATCCATCCATCCATCTACCCATCCATCCATCCACCTGAGTAGCGAGGGCTGTGCTGGAAACCCCCTCTGCAAAAATTGGAACAGGGGAGTGAGGAGAAGTGGGGGTTCCTTCACCTCCTTGGTAGCACCCAGGAAAGGGCTGGTGGGTGCAGTGGTGCTGAACTGTGGGGCTGCACTTGTGGCCGTGCACTCGCTGGTGCCCCTGTTCTCTGGGGTGGATGTAGGACCTCAGTG
Organism: Cephalopterus ornatus; assembly: GCA_013396775.1. Lineage (NCBI taxonomy): Eukaryota > Metazoa > Chordata > Aves > Passeriformes > Cotingidae > Cephalopterus > Cephalopterus ornatus. The sequence goes on along the minus strand of VZRE01007480.1, from coordinate 45,313 downwards.
CAAGGTACAGGATGGGACAGGAGTGGGTTGGTGGCTTCTTGGTCCCTCTGTGCCCCGAGCAGCCAGTGGCACCCATTTGCACCGAGGGGCTGAGCAATCCAGGTGGATTTGAAGTGGGCGGCAGGGAATGGCAGGCAGGGTCCTGCCCAAGTCAGGCGTACCCAGCACGGTCCCCTCCCTGTGTGGTGGCAGGTCCCTGCACGCCACAGGAGCCACCGCTGCAGGTCAGGGAGGGACAGGAAAGCCTGGCTGAGGGGGAAACTGAGGCAGTGATGGGAGTGCCATGACCTGCTTGATCCTCCTGGAAGGGGACCTATCAGCCCTGTCTGCTCCCTGGGCTTGCAGTTCCAGGGTCTGCTCAGAGCCAGGATGGTGCTACAGGGTTTGGCCCTTGGGTCAGGGACCTGGCAGGGCCTGGGCTCTGGATGCTCAAATCCCCCAAAACCCCACTGGGACCCGATCTGCACTGCCCTGTGTATGGGCAAAGGCATCCCTAAGGGGATCACCATCCCCTCAGGACACCCAGCTCAGGGTCTGTTGTTCCAGGGTCCTCCCTGCAAGACCAGTGTATGGCCAAGTGTGGCTCCTTGGCCTTATCTGGACCATCCAAGGAGGAAGTTTGCAGGGTGGATTCCAGCAGGCAGGTAAACAGCGGCCAGATGGGACCCAGATACCTGGCTGGAGTCGCCCGCCAAGCTGGGTTTGCACAGCCCAGATGCTTATTTGCTCTAGGGAGGGCTTTTCCCTCCATCAGACGTCAGTGGCAGTGCCAGGACGTCATCCCAGCAGCCCCGCCAGGCTCCTCCGTCACGCTCCTGGCCAGGTGCCTGCATCCGGGGCGCGGGTGCTGCTGTGGCACGGCAGGGCTGGGAGGATGCTCTGTGCCACCCACCCGGGTACTGTGGCCTCATCCCCTTGTCAGCACATGCCCAAGTCTTCTCCTCTGTGGCCAAAAGGGCTCAGATGGCCTTGGGTGCCCAGCAGTGCTGGGGTTGTGGGGCAGGATGCACCATCCTGTCCCTGCTGGACCCCTTTGCTGTGGGATGAGGGGTGAGGGGCTGCTGCTGACTGCCCTGTCTTGGGTGACAGAGGCGGTTGGGCAAGACCAGGCTGCTGGCAGTGGATGCCAGGCATGCCCCAGCACACGTGTGGGTGCACCTTGGACCCAGCCCTGGTCTGCAGTGCCACTGGGATGCTCCCGGCTCCAGTTGCGAGATCCTCTCTTGGCTTATCCAGCTTGCCCAGCTCACCCTTCTGCCACCACACCCAGAAAGCTGGCACCCTTCCCTGCTCCTGGGGGAAACTGAGGCATGGGGATGGCAGGATTGATGCAGGGACATGGAGGGGAGCTCTGGGGAAAGGTCACTGAGCATCACCCACCCATGGGACCACAGCACCCTCCACGCCAGGGTGCTGCTGCATTACCCAGAGCCCCGGGGCTGCATCGCTCCCATCCAGTGAATGCTGCAAGGCTGTTTCATTTCCCAGCTTTCCGTCTCTGCCCCCATCACTTCCCCATCCCTGCAGCCCAGGTCCCTGTGGTGGGACAGATTCAGGGCACCGTGCCCACCACAGCATCACCCAGTTTCCCTGCCCTTTGTGTGGTGATGAATAATGCAGAGCCCAGGGGGCTCCTCGCTGCCGCAGGACCAGCACCCTCGAGATGCTGTTCCCTTTGCCTGCCAGGGGCACGGAGGGGAAATGCCAGGTCGGGACCCCATCAAGCGTGTGTTTACTGTGTCAGGAGAAGCCGTAAATTCGCTTGGTCTAATTGAAAGCCGGTGCTGTGGGTTTGGCTTAATCCACCCTCCTCCTCCTCCTCCATTAGATAACGTCTCGCTGAAACCACTTTGCAAACTCACGGCATTCCTGTGTGCTGAGCACCGGGCAGCCGGCGGGACACGGCCACGGCGGGGGCTCACGTGCTGCGGGGCCACCTCGCTGCCACCGGCTCTGCTCCTCCGCACTCATCCTACCCTGGTCCCGGTCCCACTCCCGGCTGGGAAGGGGTTCCGGCAGCAGCGAAGAGAACTGACCCACTCGTGACATAGAACATGGATGGCAACAGAGCGGGATGGCTGCGGGTGGTGGGATGCAGCTAGACCCAGGGTTTTGCTGGGGGGAGGACCCCGAGGTGCCACTGCCCAGGAACGGATTCAAAAGGCTCAGGTTGAAAAGATAAAGGGAAATGTTTTGGGGAGGGGGAAAATCCAAGCAGTGAATGGGCTGGAATGTTCCCAAAAAGAGCTGGGGGGGGGGGCGTGAGGGGGAGGAAAAGCAATGGGAATCCTCTCTGTGCGTTAGAGGGGTCAGCACACCTTCTCCTCTCCCCAGCAAAGGGAAACTGAGGCTCAAGGCCTTGCGGGGTGCTCGGAACTGGGTCTGCACTGGGGGTGTTTGTGGGCAGCCTGTTCCTTTTCGGGGTTCTGCAGAACTGGAAAAGGAAGAGGAAACACCCAGGCCACGGAGAGGTCAGTTTGCCAGCGTCAATACTCACATGATTTCTCTGTCCCCTGTCCCCGTCCTTACCCGGGGCCACCTGGGGGGACCCCTCTGCCTCCCCCTGCCCTGCGCAGCGGCGGGGCCGAGGACCCCCGGCATCTGGCGCGGGGGGAGTTGCTTTGCCGGCGAAGTTCAGGCAGAGGCCAGGGGCGGCGAGGGCTGTCGGGGTGTCCTCCGGCCGCCGCTGACCTGCGAGGAATGCTGTGAGTCACCGGGAAAGCATCCCCACGCCGCCAGCCCCTCGCCGAGCCTCCGTGCCGCTGGCGACCGGAGCCTGCGAGTCCCGCAGCCCGGCTTTTGGGGTGCGCAGCGCCCCGGGACACCCCGTTACATCCCCCAGAGGCCCCCAGGGGAGATGCTGTGCCCACCCAGGGCACGGACCCAGCCGAGGTACTGGCGCTGCGGTGGTGGCCATCACCCCGGTGTCTGGGCACGGACGGGGCAGGCAGGCCAGGGGCAGTCCCCAGCTCCGGGGAGGCCAGACATGAACTCAGCCTCTCCGAGAGGGAAGGGATGACGTGATGCTGGGAGGTCACCCGGGGCCGGGAAGCCGTCCCAGCCCAGCGCTCAGGGCTCTCCCGCTCGGCCACCTCCAGCCAACAGGAGGGGAAGGGGAAGAGATGCTCCCAGAGGCAGCTCCTGCTCCGGTCCTTCCCCCAGGGAAGCCGGTGTTTTCGGCTTTATCAGCTCACTGCAGCTTCGTGCCCGGCATTGCAGAGGAGAGAAAGGCTTTTCCCAGTGGTGCCTTATCAGGGACGCTGCTTTGTTTCAGGTCATGTGGCATCTGGGGGAAGAATTGCAAATTCCTGGGAGATTATCTGAGCACAGCACCTGCCCCTGGTGTGGAGCAGTGGGAGATGGCATGGGGCCTCCTGGGAATCCCAGGAGGGGACAAACCCCAGAGCATCCATCCCTCCGTAAATGAGCACCCAGAGCTTGTCCAGCTGTGCCCTCGCAGCCTCCACAGCTGGATACATCCTGAACTGTGAGGAACTCAGCCCTGGGCTTCTCCTGGGCTCTGGGAGGATACTGGGAGGACACTGGCTGCAGGAGGGAGCTGTGATGATTAGTGAGGCACCAGCACCGGCCGCTTCACCAAGAGCAGCTGCTGCCTTTGCCTCTGCACAAAAAAGCACTGCCGGTTATTGAAGGGACAAGTGTGGGACAGCAGGAACCTGGTGCCACCTCCTGCCTGCCCCCAGCGCCAGGGCAGAAGACTCAGGAGGTGACAGGGAAAGGGACAGCCGGGGTAGGAGGATGGTGACCTCCAGGGATGACAGTGGCATCATGAGGGACTGCACCTTCCCTGCCTGGGGCTCCGAGGTGCCACCCACCTCAAGGGCCACTTCACCATCCCGTCCCTCCTGTCTCATGCCACTGCTCATCTTCTTGGGAGGAGCAGAGACCTGATTCTCTTGTGACACCTAATGGCAGTTACTGTTATCAGACCCAGCGCTCTGCCAGGAAGGCTCAGCTTGCCATGGATTGAGGGATGCTCTGGTATCCTGCCCAGGCTGGTACTGCTGGGCCTGGACAGGGCTGCCAGAGGGGTTTGGGAGATGGAGATATCAGCCCAGGAGCTGTTTTTTCCCCTCATTCCTTATGGAGATGCAGGCTGCGATGTTCTGGTTGTCCTCTTGCCTCCTCCCAGGGACTTTTGAACCTGCTGGCCACTTCCAACCTCAACCTGAGCTGTGCCTGCAGAGCCAAGAAAAACCAGACAGGTGCACAGACGTGAGAAGCTCTGACTGTTGCTCCTCAATTCTCCCCCCACACAGAGGGAGAGGCAGGAGCGTGCCCACAACCACAGCACAAGACATCAGAGAATCCACACCTAAACACCACAGAGCAGCCTCGACTCCCCAAATCCTGCTGCCGGGGGAACGCCCTGATAAATCCAGCCCTGTCCCTGGGGAGAGGACGTGTCCCCTCGCGCCACAACACCGAAACCTCGGCTCAGGGGTTGCCGCAAGGTTGCATCACCTGGGATGGATAATTCCTGGATGAGCCCTGAATCCAGCACTGAAGGGATCAAATCCTTTCAGTTACCCAGGACCAACAACCCCAGACCCTCCTATGCCAAGTCACATCCCTCATGTTCCTGTTTGCTCAGATCCTGCAGCGCTCCAGCTGCTTTCCAAACCCTCATCCCAACAAGCACAGGGAATTTACCTGCAGCCCCTCAGACCCCACGAAGGCAATGAGGGCTCCAGGAACCCCTTCCTACTGATGGCAGAGTAGGATCCTGCCCTCCAGATCCTGTTATTTTTTGCTGGTTGCATCCAGCCCTGCTAAGAGATCAGCATCCCAAGGGGTTGCAAGGCCCTTTACCCTCCAAACCCTCCTTCTGCCAACCCGGGGCCATGCGGGGCCATGGAGGGTGTGGGTGACGCAGGAGGAGGCGGTGGCAGATTCCTGAGAATTTATCTACCAGACCACACACCATGCTCACCACTACTTCTCTTCCTGGGAAGAGGTGATGGGGGCAGAAGCAGGACCCATGGGTGGCCCCAGGCAGTGCTAAGGGCAGGATGGGGAAACTGAGGCACGGAGCAGGTACCTGGGCTGCCCACAGGGGACACCAGCCAGTGTCACCACAGCTCTCTGAAGCAAACACGGGTACTGAAGGAGGCAGCAATCCCAGGAGTTGCCCCTGGAGCTGGGAAAGCATCTTCTGGACTGGGCCAGACTCCAGAGGATGCAGCCCCGGAGCCTCCTCGCTGTCCCCCCGCCCCCTCCGGGTTTCCACCCACCTTCAGGCTATTTTCCCTTCCTGAAGTGGCTCTTTGCAAGGCGGCTGGCAGAGGGGGGCACTGGCTTTAAGTGTATTTGATGGATAATTCCTCATTACTCTAATGCATTTGCAAGCTGGGATAATTGATGGATGTTTAACAGGATGCGTTTCCGACAGTCGGCTGGAGAAATGGACTCCCATTACTCCGCAAACGTTTCTTTTTACCATTGAACTCCTTTGTTTCAATTGATCCTCGCCTTTCCCATCACTCGCTGCTCATTAATAATCCCCAAAGCAGCTGCTTCCCCCCCTCCAGCTCCTCCCGACCTGAGATGCCGGAGGCTTTCGCAGGGGTTTGCAGGCGGATCTGGGCACTGCTGCAGGTTTTATAATAAACAAGAATTTTTTTTCCCCCAAAAGTGTGGTCAAACCCGAACAGGAGCAGGGAAGGGCACGCCTGGGGTATCACCCGGGTCAATCAGAGCGATACAAGCTGCTTACTGGGGGGAATTTGGGGTGAAGAGGGGTAGTTGGCCGGTCTGTGGGGCTGAGCCAAGCCCAAGGGAGAGGTTGCCCTTCAGGGCTGGTATCAGCCCAAACCAGGCCTGGAGCTGAGCCTTGGTCTGCCTGTGGAGCTTTTATCTGCAGCTCCCTCTGCTCGGGAAGGGCAGCCAGGCGTTATCGGCTCTGCCTGTGCCCCGGCCAGGCCCCATTCCCACCCGGAGAGGGGTCCCTGTGTCCCCACCCTGCAGAGCCATCCAGGGGTCTGAGGGGTAAGGGACCACCCAGGGCTCTCCCACTTGTGAGGAGCAGCCTGACGTTCAGTTCTCCTGGGATTTCCGGGCATGACTGTACCAAGTGGGGTTCCGGTGTCACCCAAAGCTGGGGTGCACTGAAGCCCCCGTGTTCCAGCCTGCCAGGAGCCAGCAGTGCTGGGGGGCTCCCAAGGGGCTTTCTCCAAGATGCTGAGCTATCCCCACTCCCCATCCAGGTGCATCCCAAACCCAGGTGCTCCCTTGACGCTTCCCCTGCACTCTCAGGCTCCCACCTGTATCCTTGCTGCAGCCCCGTCCTTGGCCACCCTCACCCTTAAACCTGAGTTGGAGCTCTCTCCTCCCCTCCATTCCCCAGCAGACCTCAGCCCTGCACAACCATCCCTCCCACCCTCATTTCTCCTTTCCAGTTCCCCCCTCAGCTGCAGACAAACCTGCAGCCCCTGTTCTCTCTCACTCCCTGCCATCACCCAGCCAGGACATCACCGGGGCAGGAGATCCTGCTGCTGCTCACACCATTTATTTGCCATGGTCCGACCCGACCCTGCAGCATCCTTCATCCTTTCAGCCCGTTTCCCATCCACATCTTGCCCAGGAAGAGCAGAAGAGTCTTGGCACAGCACAACAAGCATCCACAGGCTTGGTTTCAGGCAGAGTTAAAGAGAAAAGCACAGAAAAAATATTAAAAAGCCCAAAGCCCAAAGAGAAGAAAATCAGCTGGGGCTGCTCAGGGCTTATATAGACCACGGTGGTGGTAGGGGATGGGAGTGGAAAGAGGGGGATCAGGCTGGCTCTAGGCCAGCTGGGGAGATGGGATGGGACAGGGCTGTGGGACCTGCAGGGATGGAGGTGGCTGGGATGGAGATGTCTGAGGAGGAAGGTGGAGAGCAGGGTGTCCAGAGGGGATGTTCCTGCCCTGGGGTGCACTGCCCCACCCAATGGAGCCCACAGTGCTGGGCTGAGAGAACAGGGAAAACCTCAGTCCCAAATGTGCTGCTGCTGCTGTGGCTGAAGCTTGAGACTGGGCCCCAAAATATGGGCTGCACCCTGTGCTCCAGAGCAAATGGGTCAGAGGGATGTGGCTGATACCTCCAGACTCCTGCGCCAGGGAGCAGCTGGCTGCAAACACCCCCTGCCCATCTGCACAGCCTGGGGGAGCAATAACCTGCTTTTTGGGGGATTCTGCCTCTTGAGGTCTCAGCTCAGGAGGATCTGGGGCTGTGAGAGGATCCCACAGGCTTCTTCTATAGGATTAACACTCTGACAGTAAATAACCCTCTGAGAAGGGATGAGCTCCATGGGCAGAGACGGATGAGAACCCTCTTGCTGCAGATGAGGTGCTGAGCAGGGGGCAGGGGGGCACAGCAGGGACCAGAGCTCACCATCACTCCCATAAAGCACATCCCAGGGCAGATGCCTAAACCAGGCTCGTGCCCTGGAGATGCCCCCAGTGACTCTGTAGCTGCCCCACAAACACCCCCAGCTGGTCCCTGCCCGTATGGGGCATTTCTGATCCAGGACCAGGCAAACCCTGGGCACACCTGGGGGGTCCCGCCGAGCTGCCAGACGTGGCTCTGATCCCCTCCTGAACTGCAGAGCTGGTCTTAAATCATCGCAGGAAGGCTGGTAAAAGCCTCAGTGCCTTCAAGCATGAAATACAAAGCACTCACCACCCCCTTTCAGCCTCTTCCCTGAGTGCCCGGCTCACCGCATGAAACCTTTTATATCCCCCCTCCCCGTTTCCCCACATCAGCCCCGAGAGCGCCCGAGCGCCCCCNGATCCCCTCCTGAACTGCAGAGCTGGTCTTAAATCATCGCAGGAAGGCTGGTAAAAGCCTCAGTGCCTTCAAGCATGAAATACAAAGCACTCACCACCCCCTTTCAGCCTCTTCCCTGAGTGCCCGGCTCACCGCATGAAACCTTTTATATCCCCCCTCCCCGTTTCCCCCCCTCAGCCCCGAGAGCGCCGGCGCGCCGCCAGCAGCACAATCCCAAATTGCTCCCTTTATTAGTGAAAAAAAAAACAAGAAAGAAAAACGGAGGAAAACCAAAGCTTCGATTTCCCTTCTCACCTCTGAAATGGCCTGGAGGGCTGAGGAGGAGAGTGGGAGGCCAAAGCCACCCCATCCCCAATGTTGACCCCAAACCCAGACATGCCGAAGGGTTTGATTTTAGCGAGAAGGGATCAGGGAGGCATTTTGCAATGAGGGAGGGAGTGACTGCAGACGAGCCATGGGTATGTGGAAAGATCCCTGTCCCTGGATCAGCCTCTGGCAGAGCTGGCACCCAGCAGGCACCACAGCGAGAGGGCTGGTGGACCCCAGTGATGCATCGGGATGCACGGTCCCACTGCAGTCCGATGGGCATGGAGGCAGCCAAGGGTGCCTCGGGGTGCTGGGAGCATCATCCCTACCTCCTGGTGGTGGTGGCAGGGTGGGAAGGGCTCCGTGGGGCGATGCCATGGGGGGCAGATGGGGCTGCGGGCGGGCGGGTGGCCGGGGCTGGGTGCAGATGGCGCGGGTGTGATGCTGTCGCGCTGCCATCAATCAGCGCCGGCTCTGCCGAGCGCGGCGGCGTCTCCGGGGTGTAAATCAGACCTGAACAAGGCTGAGGATTTCTCTGCAAGATCTGCCCTCGCTGTTGGCACTCGCTCTGGCGACAGCGGCGCGACGGGGAGACCTTGTGTCCCCGCCGGCTCGGCAAAGGGCGCCTGAGGATGTCTGCGAGAGGATGCTGAGCGTGCCACCACTCTGCTGTGGGGGAAAAGGGCCCAGGGGACCCCAAACAGCAGCTTCTGGCAGGCTGAACCCCTTCTCAGCGTCTGCTCTCCCATGTCCTGATGGAGTCCCAGCCAAGCAGGCGACTCCCTGCCCACCGTGGCCCTGCAGGTGTTTGTAGGGAGCAATAAGGCACCTGTGGCTCTTGCACTTGCACCTGCTCCCCCCCCAGACCAAAGTTTGTCTGTGCAATACCAGTGCTCGCCCCCAAGCTGCCCCAAAGAGGGGCTGAGATGGGGACAGGGGCTCTCTGGAGAGCTCTTGGGTGTCCACAAGCAGTTTGGCCTCCACAACTGTTCCATCCCTTTGTCCCCATCCCACCTGGGACAGGACAGGGAATTTGTATGGTGAGGTTTCATTCTCTTTTCCCAGAGCATCCCTTGGGTATGATGCAGTTCCAGGTAGCACAGCATCCTTCCCATGTGCTCTGTTCCCTCTCCTGATGCTGTAGGTGCCCAGCGAGGCCAGTGCTGCTTAACTGGTTCATGTCTGTCCAAATTTCTCCCTCCTGGAAGCCAGTCCAGCCCTTGAACTGTGCCACGCGGGCATTCCCGTGCCATGCCATGCCTAGTCCAAGCATCACTGGCTTTGCTGCACTCTTTGCCATCAGGGTTTGCTTTGTGGGGTTTCGCCTTCCTTCCCCTGCTGCTTGTCTCTTCTGCCTCAGGTTTCCCCCACCGCCCCCACGCTCCCTCCTGTCCATCCAGGGCTGGGTCATGTTCCCTGCTCCCAGCAAAAGGCAGCTGGATCTGTTCCTTCCCTTCGGCGAGGGGAGAGCAGGCGAGCTCCCTGCCTCCGCTCATGTGAGCATCTTTCATCCCTGCACGAACGTGCTCACATTTAAGGCGTAATTACTGCGTGACTCAGCCGTTCTGGCAACCACCCGATGGCTCCGGCCCCGTGCACTCCGATTCCTCCTGCAGCTCCCCCTGTTACCCCTCCAGCCCTGGGGATGTGAGCTCAGGGCGTCCCCACCAGCAGCAGCTTTAGTGGGAAGCAGGGTGGGGGATGCAGAGCACCGTGTCCCCCATGAGATGTTCAACCCCTGGGGACAGTGATGCTGGAGAAGGAGATGTGGTCCAGCATCCGCCCGACGCATCCCGGGCTGGGGCTGCCAGCGAGCGCCCGGGAGCAGGGGAGGGCTGGGCGGCTGCGATTATTCAATCTGGAGCAACCCTGACCTGCTGACAAAGGCAAAGTTATTTTTAAAAAACAACCACTCAGCAAAATTGGCCTCCACCGCCTGTCCTGCTGCTGCTGCTGCTGCTGCCTGACACCGGGGAGAAATCCATCCCAGGAAGCGCTGCCCTGGGATACCTGAAACAGGGTAGGAGTGTGGGCCTTGCTCCTCACCCATCCAGACCCCTCACCAGGCCCCGCTGGCTTTTTGGGCTGTCAAATCCTCCACGGAGTTGCAACCTGCTTTCCATCACTATTTATAGTCCCACATGGGGTGAGCCCAGGGCTCCTGGCACGGTGGAGGGGAGGGCACCCCTCGTGCATCCCACTGGGGCTCCCCTGCATCACCCTGCTCCCTGCACAAGCAGCAGGGTGGATGCTGCATGGCCCAGGGATATTTTTCATGGCAAGGATGATGCTCACTGCAGTGATGGTTGTGGTGCAGGGATCGGAGCAGCACGGCAGCAGAATCACCCGGTCCGTGCCCTTGCACAGGGTGGGAGCACGGGGGTCCCCCATCCTCACTCCACCTGGGCTCTGCCCATGCTGGAGAGTTGCCTTCTCCATGCCAAGGCTGGTTGACATCAGAGAGGGATGCAGTCAGAGGAGAGTCTGGTGTTTGCAAGGGGAGAGCTGGACCTGCTCCAAATTTCCAGGGTGAGAAAATCTCCCCAAGTCACGCTCCAGCTCCAAACAAATGCTCGGCTCCAGGGGCCGGCGATGATTCACCAGGGCGAGACCTCAGTGTTCCCACCTTGCAGCCGCCCCCTTTCCATCCGAAAACACCCAGGGGGGGTTAATTCCCAATTATGGGAGGGAGAGAACTCCAAGATTGCCTGGCTCTTGCCCAGGGTTGTGATCCCAGCCCCACTGGCCTTCACTCCCCGAGGCGGTCACGCTGCCCAGGAGCCCTCCTTCCCTTTTATTGCTACGAGGTGAATTAATACCCATTTCCTGAAGCTTTTATGGTTTCCTCCCATCAGGGGCATATTGGGTTACAGCAAATACCAGCAGCGAGGAACGAGCCCAGACGCTGCTGATCCTAAATCCACTGGTGCATTTGGGGACCATCAGCCTCCGGTCCCGCTTCCCCAAACCAGCCCCTTCCCCCAGAGCTGGACGGATGCTTCCAGCAACAAATGACCCTGTTGGGATGGTGGGAAACAATGAGGACCCTTGTGAGCCTCTGCACGGGGAGCACAGGGCTGGCTGAGCCCCTGGGACGTGGGGATTTGGGGGTGGCCCCTGGTTTCAGGCTGGTTTCGGCGTGCCTGGTTTGGCTGCTGAGGCTCCTGTCTCCGTCTCGCTCCGAGCGCACGCACACCTCTTGGGCTGGTTACTGTAGAAACGAAATTAGCACGGGGAGGGAATGCAATCCCAGAGCTAATTAAGGTAATTACAGCTTCACACCAGCTGCTCACGAGGTCCAAGGACCTTCTGTAACTTGTGGAGGGGATCAACCGCTCGGGGGGACTTTGAACTCCAGCTCCCCAGGACCACACGGCTTCCTTGGTGGCACTTGGGATGGACTGTGTCACTCAGCTGTGTGACACTGCGCTGGGGGGATGCTCCGCTCCAGATGTGCCTCCCAGATGTGCTGGTCTCATTGCAGCAGTGGGGTTCAGGCTGTGTTTGGGGTCTGGCATGGGTTTGGTGTCCCTGGGGAGTTGCTTTGGAGGGGATTCAGTGCTGGGGGACTGGCACGAGGTACCCCCCAAGCCCAGGGCATCCTGCCAGAGGCTGTGCTTTACAGATGTGTCACTTTGGCTCTTCAGCTGGGGACAAAATGACTGGGTAGGGAGGGAAACCACAGCTAGGTGGGGGTCCCTCTCCATCCCATGGGGACTTGCTGGCCAGGGCCAAAGGGTGCAGGATGGGTGCAGGCAGCAGGGAGGTGGCAGGACCCAGAGCTGGTGGGCATCAGGGGTGTTTGTGTAGGGGGGATATGGGGCTGGAAAATGTGACATCTGCCCCAGAGTTGGATTAGCCCACTGAAACCAGTTAGGAACACTGGGAACAACGCAGGGATGGAGTGACTGACCATGGGGTCTGGCATGGGGCCACCCCAGCATCCAGAGGGCGGGAGCATCCCCATGGCTCCCCCAGCCTCCCTTCAGCTGGTGAAATGTTACTACCTAGCGAGTGCCCTCTCCCAAAAAAAAAGATGGTTTTTGGAGCCGATTCCCGGCACTGGCTGAGGTGGGAGCCAGGGGAATGTGGCCAAATGTGTTCGTGCCATGGCCGAAAGTGCCCGGTGGCCTGGCTGTGGCGTGGAGGCGGAGACGGTGGGGGCTTCAGTGCCCGCAGAGCCGGCAGGGTGGCGGCGGGGGCAGGGCTGGGGACAGAAACGCCGTGTGCCGCGGTGGTGATGTGTCAGCGCCGGGAGCGGGCGGTGATTCACCGCTTACCAGCAGCTGATATTTATTACTCAGCTTCGCTACGGGGCCGACATGAAATGTGGTACGGGGAGGGGGAATAAACACAGCGCTGGAGCGGGGGGCGGCAGCACCGCCCGGGAAACGCGATGGGTTTCCCCATCCTCCCCCTCCCACTGCTCTCTCCGGCTGGTGGATTTTGATAGAGGGAAATAAACGCGCACAAAAATCACTCTCTCTCTCTCTCCCCTGGCTTGTCCCCGTTTGCCCTGTGCTTTGGCAGCTCCGCCGGGGTGGGCTGGGACGTGGCGGGAATGGGAGCGAGGAGGGAGGGATGGCGGGAAGGGGCTCCCCTGGGATGCTCAGCCCCAACAGGGTGATGGGACTGAACTGGGACCCTGTTCCTGCATGGGACCCCCGTCCTGTAGCCTGTTCCCCATGGCCTCAGAGGAAGCCAGGCACGATGTGGAGCTGCCCAACGTACACGGGCATGAGAACTACTGCAGCTCAGAGCGTGGGTGAGAGGCAGGAACGGGGCCCCGTGGGATGGAGGGGTGGGAGGGAAGGAGGCACATCCCCTGAGCTGGACCCCAGAGCTCCTTCCCCACCCCGAGGAGGGTGTGTGGAAAGAGTTCGAGTCCAGGGCTGGATCCGATGGAGAGGGATGGATCCACAGCAGCAGGATGGATCCATGGCAGCAGGATGGATCTGGTGCAAAGCAAAGGAGCCAACGCGGAAGGATGAAGCTGGGGCAAAGGGACAGATCCAGTGCAGAGGGACGGATCAGATGTGGGCAGCTGGTTCTGCTGCAGGGGATGGAGCTGCTGCAAAGGGACGGGTCTGATGCAGAGGGATGTGACTCAGAGTGACACGAGCACAAGGGTTTGTGTGTCCCCCCCCCAGCCCTGCCATCAGCACAGGGCTGATCCCCTTTCCCTGCCCAGCACTGCAGAAAAATGGGTCCCTCTCCTCCCCTTGCCCCCGCTAGCAGAGCCCCACCTGTGCCTCAGTTTCCCCGGGCAGCCGAGGGGCAGAGGCTGCTCCGTCCCTGTTTCCCCTCATGTCTCCGTGTGTCCATCCACCCCTTCAGCGGCTCGGCTGGGACGAGGGGCTCCGACCTCCTCCCTGAGCATCCGGAAAGGGCCAGTGTGAGCTTCCCCCCGGGTTATTTATAACCAGCTCCGAGTGCCGGTGTGCGGCGGCAGCTTCCGGGGATATTTTTAGCCCGCTGCAGGGAATCACGGCGGCGAGTACTCGGGAGCAGCAGGAGGGAGGGAGGGAAGGAGAGGTGCCGCAGCACGAAGCCCTGCCAGCATCCCTGCTCCAAAAACCCTTTCCAGGGAGGAACACCCCTCCAGGGGCCACGCCTGGCCTTGGTGCTGTCGCATCCCTTCGTGGCTTTTTGGGATCCAAGGGACCCACGTTCCTGTGACACCCGTTGCCTCTGCGCTCCAAAAAGTCAGATAAAGGCTGTACCCTGGGACGGGGGCTGCACCCTGGGGCGGGGTGGGCACCGAGGAGCGAGGTGCAGAGGGGTGGCTGCGGCACAGGGGCCGTGCAGGCTCTGCTGTCTGCTCGAGACAGGGAGACATTAGAGAGCAGCACTGTCTGCATCCCTAATCGGCCTCGCTCCGCCGCTGCCGCGCCCGCTCCCCCTCCCAGCGCCGCGCCGGGGGCTGCAGGAAATCCGGGCCAGGGCCCTCCCGGGATGCGCGGCTCCAGCTCCAGCCCCTGCCGTGGGGGCTGCCACCGGCCCTGCTGACAGACGGGTGGGTGCTCCGTGTGGCACTGCCACATGCTCGTATGTGCACACACATGCACACAGCACGCGTGTGTGTCACTGGCACAGCAAGGAAGGGGCACCCACCGTGACTTCTGGGCACAGAGGTGCCAGCTAAGCCCTGCTGAGCAGCGAGGGACCCCTTGTGCCAGCCGCCCCACCAAGCACAGGGACACCAAACGCGACAGAGTTTTCATTCTGTGCTGGCGACACCACTCCCATTTCCCATACCCCTGTGCCCACTGCAGCCTGCAGCAGCTGCAGAGCACCCAGTATCTGCTTCCAGACACCTCAGGATATGGGCATATGGTGATCTGGGCACCCAGGACCAGGGCTGGGGACCAAAGGGTGCAGAGCTGAGTGCCCAGGACTAGGGCTGAGCACCCCAGAGTGTAGGGATGGATACCCAGGACCAGGGCTGGGCACCCCAGGTGCAGGGCTGGATGCCCAGGATCAGAGACAGACACTCTGGGGATGAGGGACAGACAGACACACCCCCCCCCAGCACTGCCAGCAGGGCGTGGGGTCGATGTGTGAAGCGCCGCCCTCCTGTTCCAGGCAGTTTCCCAGTTTATTTTCTCCCCTATTAGATTCCAGCTGGCAGGACGGCACCTATAAATATACATAAGGGCTCATTTACATGACGGTTTATTCGGGAGCAAATTCCACAGCTGCCTGGCAGACGGCTCAGTGCAGCGGGCGAGAGTTGTGCCTGAAACCAGCCCTGCCTCAGTTTCCCCATCTGCAACCCAGGCGACAGGGAATGGCTTTCCCCACATTTTTGACAATCCGTTCCTGGAAAACCCAGGGTGTTATTATCAAGGCTATTTATAGCCTGGTAAATGGGTTATTAATATGATTATTCGCAGTCTGGCAATGGATAATTGCCCTGGGTGGGGATGACACCCTGTGCGTGTGAGGTGCTGCACGGGGACAGCCTCAGCCCCAACCTGCCTTTATCCCAGGGGGAAACTCAGCCCAAAACCCCAGGAGGGCACTGGGATGTGCCTGGTGGGCAGTGGGATCCCACAGCAGAGCCGGGGGCTCATGGCAGGTGAGGGGGTTTGGTGGTTCCGTGCTCCGGCACTGCAGTCCGGCTCTTGTTTCGATCATGATGATTAGCTGAGTCACAGCTGGGGTGCTGCTAATTAAATGTATTTCTTAATTAACAAGATCACAGAGAGGGCCTGCCAGCCCAGCTTGGCTTTCAATCACGGCTGACAGAGGCAGCTGTGGCCGTGGAGGTCTGAGCTGTCACAACCATCCCAGTGCTCAGCGCTGTCCCGTGACTGCCTCCACTGCTCTCCTGCTCCAGGAGCCTATTTCCACATGGAGCAGGAGCATGAGGATGAGGAGGGCTCATCTCAGCCCCGGGTGAGATGAGTGGGGCAGCCTCAGCCCCTGGCTGTCCCAGCCCTTGGGTGCATCGAGAGTGTCAGGCCTCAGGCCAGGGCTGGGCCACCCCCTGCTCCTGCCCTGTGACTCAGGGCTGCTTCAGTCCCCCCCATCCCTCTCCACCACCTGAGCTATTAATTAATATTAATAATAACCCCTCACAGGTGCTATTCACTGACCTCAAAGCATCACCTGAAGTAACCCCTGTTCCGCTCCCTGATGGGGAAATCTCCACTCCCCACCGGATGGGGAAACTGAGGCTCAGGAACTGGGGCAGGAACGGTGCCAGGAGCTTTCCCTGCTCACTCATAGGGCCTTGGAAGATGGGGAAGCAAAACCCCTGGGAGATCTCCACAGCTCCATGGCGTCCCACGGATGGGTGAGCCAGAGTGGGTGGAGAGGATTTTCCTGGCTGGGATAAAATACAATAAAATAAAAATTAGAAAAAAAAAAACAAAAAAAAGGAGCACACTCTGCC
>VZRE01007480.1:16226-28771 GCA_013396775.1 Cephalopterus ornatus | reverse complement strand
GCCCGTTGCCGGCAGCTGCGGGGGCTCCCGAAAAGGAGGTGGACGCTGCCCCCCCCCTCAAAGCTCCCCCAAAGAGTGGGGACACCCCGACAGCGAGGTCCGGCCGGTGCAATGCAAAAATGGGGTGCGGCTGGGGGGGATCCTGGGGTCCCCCTCCTGACTGGAATTGCTCCAAGGGGGAAGAATTGTTCCTGAAAGGGGGTGCGGAGCAGGATGGGGGTACCCCAGTCCTAAGGTTACCTAAGGGGTTATTTTTTGGGGGGGGATCACAGATATTTTGCATCATTTGGCATTATCTCCCATCCTTAAATCCCCCCACCCAGGGGGTGTTCCCACCCTCAGAGGACATGGGGGTCCCACGTGCCCCCACAGTCCCGGGCACGGCGGGGCCGGTGGCGGGGCGGGGGATGATGCTGCAGGGCAGGGCTGTGTTGTGTCTGTCTCCGACCTCGGTATATTCATTATTTAAAGCGCTCGGCGGGAGCAGCGGAAGCCCCGGTGGGCTGCAGAGGCTGCGCGGTGGGGAGAGGCCGAGCTGCTGCAGCTCCGGTGCCGCGGCGCTGCGGCGAGGGCTGTGCTGCCCTGTGGTCCCACGGCAAGGGATGTGCTGCCCAAAATCCCCCAGCGAGGGATGTGCTGCCCAAAATCCCATAGAGAGGGCTATGGTGCCCAAAATCCCATGATAAGGGATGTGCCACCCCATGGCCTCACAGTGAGGTCCATGCTGCCCAAAATCCCACAGTGAAGACCGTGCTGCCCCATGTCCCACAGCGACGGCTGTGCTTCCCAAAATCTCACAGTGAGGGATGTGCTGCTCCCTGTCCCACAGTGAGGGATGTGCTGCCTCATGGCCCCAGGGGCTGCACATCGTGGAGCAGGGACCCTGTAGGTCACAGCCCCTACAGGGCAGAGAACACACTTGTGGAGCCCAACATCTCCACAGCAAGAGCCCCCACCACGGGGCCTATGGAGCCCAGATCCCATACAACCCAACCCAGGTGCTGTAGAGCAAGAGCTGCTGCCCCAGAAATGCAGACCCCTAAAGACCATAAAACCCCATCCCACAGAGCAGAGTGCAGAGGGACTTGCAATAAGGAAGCAAGAGAATACACCCAATGGAACAGTCCCTATAGAGAGGGACTGTAGAGAACCCCATATAGGGCCTGTCCCTACAGATCAAGAGCCCCCACCCCACAGAGCAGCTCCTAGAGCAGTCCTGAAGGCTGGGGGCGTGGGATTCTATAGACCCATATGGTTCTGATCCCACCCCACACCTGGGGGGCACCAGCTCTAGGCCCTGTTGAGCCCTTTCCTGGGGAGCAGGGGGTGACTGAACCCTACAGAGCCCTGCAGAGGGGTCCACAATGCACCCCCCTGGTCCATGTCTATGATGGTCACCTCCCTGCTCGCTCATGCCCTTGAACATCTTTGCATCCCCCTTCTCACAGCGTGGATGGGGTTTGGGATGAGCACGGGACAACGAGCAGAGCGGGAGCTGCGCAGGGTGCTGTCAGTGATGGGTGTCCCGGCCCCCAGCACAGCCTCTGTGGCTTTCACAGCGTATTTTGGTCAGTGCTTACGAGAAGAGGTGCTGGGGGGGCCGCGGGGGGGATTCCGGTAAGTGGCCTCCGAGCCTTCCCCATTCTCGAGAATAGGAAACTGTGACTTCTGCTCGGGGTTTCACTTTCTGCCGGGGGAGGGGAGAGGCCAAACTGCTCCGCTTGACCATCACTGCAGGGGACTGAGAAAGGATGGGGAGAGCGAATTCAAATTCATCAGTGTGTTCTCTGCATTTCTTGGGTGAAAAAATATCATTTTTTTTCCCCTCTGTTTTGTTTTGGGGTTTGTTTGTTTGTTTGTTGTTCGTTTGTGGGTTTTGTTTGTTTTTTTTGGGTTTTTGTTTGGGTTTTTTTTTTTTTTTTTGGTTCTAGGAAAGCAGAGTGGGGGCACCATGAAAGCCCCCTGTAATTTCGGTCTTCCCCTGAGAGATTGAGGATACTCAGGGCAGCAAGTGATGCTGTCTCCCCATCCTTGAGTAAGGCACGATGCCAAAGCCATGGCAGTGACCTGCCCTGGTGCCCTGTCACCCCCTCTGCCCCCAGGCCACCTCTCTTCCCTGACAGCCCCTTTCCTGTGGCACACACGGGTCCCCGAGGGTGCTGGGGGTCAGGAAGGACGAGGGCAGGAGCTGGTAAAAATAGCCCCCAGGTGCCCTCTGCCCCAGGAGCGATTCCTCCTTGGGTAAACAGGAAATCTATTCTTAGGCCCATTCAGGGCTGAGGGCAGGTCCCTGCTCTGGGCTTGTTTTGTTCCTTGCTGACACAGGGGTGACGCCGCACACAAGGGCCACCACGCAGAGCCTTCCAGCCCTGTGGGCTTCCCCTTGCTCACTCTTCCCCCTCCAGCCAGCAGCTTTTCCAGGGCTTTTCCGGTGTCGATGGGGTTTCCCCTTCCCACGAGGGCTGTTTTGGGGTGTCCCTGGAAGGCCTTGCACTGTTTGCTTCTTCTGGGCTCAGCCCCATGCTGGGTGGCACCCTGAGGGGCAGCTGCTTTGGCAGAGCTCTTGCCCTGACATCCAGCTCCTCTCCCTCTTCCTTGATGGGATTTCTTGAGTTGCAGGAGATAAAACCACCATGGGTTTGCCCTTTCCCAGGATGAGCTGAGCTCAGTAGATGGAGCAAGGACGATGCTCACAGCTTTTTCCTGTCTCTCTGAAGCCCCCCATCCATATTTATTCCCCATGCTTTCCCCAAGTGATGTCCCCATTTGCAGTATCCTGCTCCAACTTCCTTCCCTTCCAAATCTCCACAGATCTGTTCAGCCTGGGGCACCCCTGGGCTCTGCCCAAGGCTGCTGTGCTGGAGCTGCTGTGTGGTCCAGGCTCAGGCAGCAACCCCCCTGCCTGCAAACGACAGCCCTTCCTGCCTCCCAGCTCTATGCACGGGATTCCTGCATCCCATCGCAGCCTCTGGCAGGCTCAGGAGTGGCAACTTCTGCCCAGGCAACATTCTTGGGGAGCTAAAGATGATGCAGAGAGAAAAATGCGGGACTGCAGCCTACAGTGCTGCATGAAACAACCAGGGGTGCTCGTTATGATGACAACGGAGAGGGGGATCCCCCGTGTCTCCTCAGCATCACAGCAGCACCTTTGTGGGCACAACCTTGTCCCAGAGTGTTTTCCCCCAGGAAACAAGTAACTGAGGGGGGTACAAGGGCGGAAAAGTGCTTGTGGGCAGGAGGGTGTGCCGGGAAAGTCTGGGATGGGCAGGAGCGTGGACTGGCTCAGTGGTGCAGGTGAGGGGTGTCTGTAGTTAAGAGGAACACCCACACCATGGGACTGCAGCAGTGTGAGGCCAGGAGTGGTGACAAGCCGAGAGGGGACATCCTGAACACAGCACCGGGGTCCCTGAGCTGTGTGGGTGAGCCACAAGCTGGGTCTCTGCAGGGCATCAGAACCAGGGCTGGTGACAGATACGGCGACGTGGAGCCAACGGGGACAATCCCAAGGGGAATACACCCCCAAAAAAGGTTGCACGGACTGCAGAGCCGGGTCGCAGGCGGGATTTATCTCAGCAATCCCAATCCCACAGATTTCACGGCTCCGGGCATCCCCTGCGCAAGGACGGGGCGGTGCTGCCCTCGCGTGGTCACTCGCGGTACTGCACGGCGGCCGGGGCCGGGGGGCTGCAGGGGCGCGGGCTCCCCAAAACCCCCCCGATCTCCCTCCAGCTCATCTCCCTCCAGTGCGGACAGCAAGGAGGGAGGGGAAGGGGAATTTGGCTTGTCCGTGTGCTGGCAAATGCACCCCCAGCTTGTCCTTTTCATCATGAAAACCCAAAATGCAGACATGTCGAGGGTCTGCATGAAGCCAGCAGTGAGGACAGGCTGGGGAGGTGACTTCCCCAGGCAGCCCAGGGGTGGGAACGGCCTCATTCTGCTTTGTCACAGGGGTCTGCATCCTCCTCCTCATCCTCTGGGTGTGTGATCCCTGCGGCAGAACGTGCCATGGCCCTCATCCAGCGCCGCTTCAGCTCCTCGGTGTCAGCCAGGAAGGTGTAAACCTGCCGGGACTGCGCCAGCTGGAAGAGGTGGCGGGAGTCGCTCTGGGGCAGGTCCTTCACCTGGTAGCCCAGCAGGGGGATGGAGGTGTGGGCTCGCACGTCCTGCCAAGAACAGACAGTGGTGGGAGGCAGGGGACGGGCACAGCGGGATGTCCCTTGGGAGTGGATCCGAGCCCGGCCTTACCTGAGGGGCTGCGTAGATGTACAGCACGAGGGGATCGTCCTGTGGGATCACAAACCAGCCCCGCGTCCCCCCCTTGCCGTTCTTGTCCAGCAGCTGCAGGGAACTGCAGAGCAAACTTCTGCTTGATACCTCTGCAGCTCCTTTCTGCCAAAAAAACCCCAATAAATCTCTCAATACTCAGTGCAGGAGGCAGAAAGGGTACCGAGCCAAGGCCATTTCCTGGGGAATTCCCTGCCCACGCTACCAAACCCCCAAAAGCGGGGGGGGCAAGGGGCTGTCCTGGCTGTGAGGGTGCTGCTCAGATCCCGTGGTGAAGGGAGTCCCGGATGTTGGGGAGTCCCAGGGCTTGGAGCAGGAGGGAGGGGAGCTCAGCACATCACCCTCTGACTGCTGTGGGAGTGACTCCCACCCCCTCCTGCTGCAAGTGCAGGGCCAGGCTGGGACAGCGATGCTGGGGACCAGGGTGGGTGGCAGAGCTCAGAGGGACAGAGGGGGGCAGAGCTCACCTCCAGGATGCCTTTTTGCTTCCCCTCCCGGTCCTCGAGCACCGTGTGGCCCGTCAGGAAGATGTAACACTCCTGGCAGACGCGGTTCAGGCGGTTCCCGTCGTACTGCAGCTCAGCCCTGTAGTCAGAGCAGCGAGCACACACCACCTGCAGCCACAGACACGGACACTGCTGAGACCGGGGGATCCAGGGACAGCTCCATGAGGAGCTGAGGGGCGGGAGCAGCCCTGAGCCTTGGGGGGAAAAGGGATACGAGATGTCGGAGAGGTGTGCTCCTGCCCCAGCAGCCACCTGAGCAGGGCAGGAGGGAGGGGAAGGAGGGGAGGGTGACTCACGTATCCACAGGCTCGGCAGTGGTGTCTCCGGCGCGTGATGGCGTTGAAGGGCTCCTTGCAGCGCATGCACATCGTCACCAGGTTGTCCCGCACCCACTGCGGAGCTCGGCGGCCCAGCTCCTCTGTCTGGGAGTGGGGGGCTGCATCACTGCGGCTGGCCAGCCATGCTCTGGGTGCTCCCAGCCCTCTGCTCTCACCCCTTCCCCTCCTCAGCCCTTCTCCCTGTCTGCAGCCTCACCTCAGCTCGGTTTGGTGAAGGGAACTGAGGCACAGCAAGGTGGGCTCTGTGCAGGGGGCACGGGGAGAGCAGGGGGGTTACCTTCAGTGCAGGGGTGTCTGGCTCCAGTCCATGTACTGCTGTCTTAAAGGTCTCACTCCTCTTCTCCTTCCTG
This sequence comes from Cephalopterus ornatus, assembly GCA_013396775.1. NCBI lineage: Eukaryota > Metazoa > Chordata > Aves > Passeriformes > Cotingidae > Cephalopterus > Cephalopterus ornatus. Next base: position 23,293 of record VZRE01007480.1, on the reverse strand, counting down.
TCAATGGCATCTTGGAAGGCCTAGAGGGGAAGGTAGGGCTGGAGGGGCAGTTGGGGGCTGCCCTGACACAGGGCATCCAGCTGGAATGAGGGAGATGTGCCACCTCTCCCAGCACTCAGTGGTACCTTGATCCAGGCGTCCATCTCCTCCCCAGACCTGGGTACAAAAAGGGACATGGATAAGCTGTTGTCCCTGCTCCCTGAGGGTCTGCATGACGTCCCTGTTCCCCTTACCTGGCCTGCAGCTGCAGTGTCCGCTGCTTTCCCGAGACCAGGAAGGTGTGAGGGAACTGTGTGTCGTTCAGCTCCCGCACCTGCCAGACACCGGAGAAGGGATGTGGAGCTGAACCCACCTCCAGAACACAGAGACCTTCCTCCATGATGTGAGGCACAGGGATGTCCCTCGGGCACAAGCCCTCCAGCCCCTCAGATCCCACATGCACAAGATTTCACTGACATTTCACAGGATCAGAGCATACCAACCTTACCCACAAAGCCACCCCTGGCTCCAGCTCCTCCCTCCTTCCTGAGGAAGTGAGGGGCAGCAGCCACGTTACACCCCAAATGGGGGTGCTTTTGGAGAAGTCAGGGTCTGGGGGAAGCACAAGGACAAGGTGCCTGGCTGACCTTCATGCCGTCCACATCCATGCGGAGGTGGACCTGGAACTCGGCGCCCACCTGGATGACCTTGGGCACGCAGTACAGCAGCATGTTGTTGAACTGGGAGGGGGGAGAGGGTGGGTTGGAGCCCAGCACCTGCCTGCTCCCAGCTGCGGGCTTCCCTGGGATCCGGAGGATCAGATCTCCCAGGCCTGAGCTGGTCCTTGGGAAGAATCCTGCCTAAAACGTGACTGTTTCTGTCCCAGCCCGCTCCCACCCAACAAAGGTGAGAGAGACACCTCCCAGGGCTGCCATGCCCATGGGATCAGCAGATTCCCGACCACATCCTACACAGGATGCCCTGCACTGAGCAGGGTCAAATCTCCCATCCCTAAATTCATCCCTTCTGTGCTGAGATGACCCAGCAACACCCAGGCCAGGCTGTGCCACCCCTGTCCCCAATCCCATCTTATCTGCTTCCCTCCCCTTCCCCTGAGCATCCCAGCTCCCACCAGGAACAGGTACTTCTCCGATGTGCTGTTGTTGCGGGTGGAGACTTTTTGGATGGGTCCCTCCTTGATCAGCTGGTTGGAGGGATCCACAATGTCATCCTCGAGGCCCAGCCGCTGATAGACCCCCCAGAGGTTCTGCAGCCGTTCCTGGGGGAGGCAGAGGGACCTGTTTTTGTGGAGTGATGACTAGCCACAACCTTGCCACCCGTGGATTCCCCCCATCCCCACCTCCCAGGCCAGCACTGGGAGAGGTGGCACCGCTCTCTCAGCCCAGATTCATCTTTGGGAGCAACTCCCAGCCTTGAGCAGCTGGTCACATCACTGATGTTACAGACATGACTGCCCAGGCTCAGGGTGATGGGGTCAGGCATCAAGGGCAGGGTCTCAGCTCCTGTCCCATTCAGGAGCTGCAAAGCACTTCCAGCTGGGACAGGCACTCACCATCTCGGCGATAGCTGCGTTGGAGTGCTTGGCCACCATAAAGATCATCTCCAGGGCCTCTGCAAAGAGAAGAGACAGGCTGGAGGTTAAACACCTGCTCTGGAGCTGTAGGAAGAAGCTCCTCATCTGTCCCTCATGGATGCACATGTGTGGTGGCTGCTGCTTTCCCCTGGACCCAGACCAAACAGCCCCAAAATACTGCACAAGTGTCTGGATATGGCCAGACTTTGTGTGGTGGGGTCCTGGGAGGACAGCCAGTCAGCTCCTGCATCCCTCCATCCCAGTAGGACTGGGAACTGTGTTATCTACAAGGGTCTGAGAGCTCTACAGGTCTCCCAAGGGGATGTTCTGGAGGGACCACCCTTATCCTGAAACACCAGCCTTCCCCACTGACCTCCACAGCCCCTGGAAGGGCAGATTAATCCCTCTGCCTGCCAGAAAAGGATCAGACTGAGAGGTTTATCCAAGGGCTCAGGGCAGCTGGTGAGTGAACCCAGGTACTCTGATGCCTGTGTACAACCCTGGGGATTGTTATTTCCCCTACAAACCCACCCTGCCACTCCCCAGGGTGAGCCAGACAGAGTCCTTACTCTCGGCATCGCCCCGGTCGGGGGACTCAGGCGGCAGTTTCCGGACATAATCTTTCAGCAGGAGTTCGTAGCGCGGGATCCTCTGCACAGGCTCCAGCATGTGGTGCTGCAGCGTTAGATTAGCACAGACCTTCCTCTTCTGGGGAGAGACAGCAGGCACGGAGAGAGGAACGGTGACCAAGGCAGCTCCCACCCTCTGCTGCTCCCCCCCGTGCAAGGAGATTTTGGGGAGCACTGCTGTGGTCCCTCACCCTGCCCTTACCTGGATGTCAGCAATGAGCTCCTGGAAGGGTGGGGATTTCTCTGACCAGGCAGTGATGAGCTCCACGGCCTTGTCAAAGTTCTTCACGTATTCTCCATACATCTTGAGGAACGGTGCCAGTTTCTGGATCACATCCCCAATCCGGGGGTTGCAGTTCCTGCAGGAGGGAACCGCAGCTTCCTCAGTCCATCAGGGCAGAGAGACAGTGAGGGATCAAACAAAGGGGTGTGTTGGTTTCATAGGATCCCAGAATGGTTTGGGTTGGAAGAGACCTTAAAGGTCATCCTATTTCCCCCCTCGCCATGGGCAGGGACACCTTCCACTAGCCCAGGTTGCTCCAAGCCCTGTCCAACCTGGCCTTGGACACTTCCAGGGATGGGGCAGCCACAGCTTCTCTGGGCAACCTGTGCCAGTTCCTGACTCTTCTACTAACATTTGTACTGCTGCAATCTGCTACATCCCCACACAACTTTCTGCTCTCCAGAATGAGAATATCCCCCGCTTGCAGCCAGTCGGGGCACATCCCAAAACCACCTGAGATGTCACCCCCACTTTTCAGAAATACTCTGATCTGAGAGTTTTAAGAAAGTGCTTTCCAGCACAAAGACATTTGGAGCAAAGCAGGCTGAGCTCTGGTCCTGGTGGGAGCCCAAACTCAGCACTGCTCCAGGAGTCCTCCTGAGCTCACCAATCCTCCATGCGCTTCCGCAGCTCCGGCAGGAAGAACTTGGAGTGGAACTGGTAGATGGAGGAGATGTTGGAGAAGATCATTTTCACCACCTCCTCTGGGACCATCTTCCCAGTTTTGGCTTCTTTCATCAGCTCCGTATAGAACACCTGGAAGAAAGAAGGGGTGAATTAAAAGGGTCAGGAAGAGGCCTGAGGATCTCCTTCCCTCTCTGAGACTGCCACATGGCTCAGTGAAAGGCCTGATTCTGTGCAGGGGGGAAATCCCAGGCCCCAAGAGAGAAGCAGAGGGAAGGCTTTGATGGGACAAGGGTGCTCCATGTAAATGGGGAGTGTGGGAAAGGCAAAGGCCAGACCAAATCCCTGGCCAGGAAGACCAGTAGCCCAAGTGTCTCTCTGCTGTACACCTTCACCCTCTCCAAAATCATCTTGCGTGGGCCCCTCCACTGCCCAGCTCACCTGGTCGAGGAGGTGGAGGCGGTTGACATAAGCCTGCTCTGTCTCCAGCAGCTCCAGAGCGATTTTCTTTTCCTCTGGTTCCTGTATCGAGTGGGAGATGTGACTTCAAGCTCTGAGCCACCTCAGGCAACTCCATGCCTGAGCATGGGTACCCACCAGACTCCCCTGAGCCACCTCCAGAGCTCACCTCCCTGCCAGGCTCCAGCCCTGGACTCTGGGGCCTCCTCCAGTTGTCCTCACGGATTTTGTGTCTCAAAGAACGAAGGCATTTGAAGCTGAGTCCACGCTGACCTTGCTGCTCCTCGTCCTCCTCCTGCTCTTGCTCCCCTTGGAGCCCGGCAGCCCTCGGGGAGAGGCTCTGGTGGGCAGGGGATGCTGGAAGCCGCTGTGGCTGGCTGGCTGCAGCAGTGGGCTGGCTGTGCAGAGCCTGCTTATCCCTCCAGGCAAAGTTGCTGTCCCTGCTACAAAGGAATCAGCGTGATCAGCTCAGCTGTTCTCCCACTGAGCTCCCAGGCCCAGCTCAAAGCCACTGTCCTCCAGCAAAGGTGACAAGAGCAGCAGCTCCCCAGGGCTGACACTGCTCTGCTCTGCTCCAGCCCTGAAGTACAAACATCCCCAACATCCTCCACGGGGCCAAGATCCAGCCTCTCTTTTCCCAGTGCCTCCTGTTGCTGTGGCCAGTTCCTGTCCTGCTCTAGAAAAGCAGGATTCTGCTGTTTATCCCAGGCAGAATCCCATTTATTTCCCAGGCACAGCTCTGGCACTGCAGAGCCAAAATGGAGAGAAGCCCAACAGCCAAGAGTTTTGAGCCAAGAGCAGGGCTTGTGTAGGTGGTTTTGCAGACAGGTTGTTTTTTGGTGGTGTTTTCTCTTCCCTTTTCTGGCAAAGGCAAGGACAACAGGTCCAGAGCAGGCACAGGGGAGAAGTGAGGCCACGAAGGTGACAGTGAGTCTGTCCCTGAGAGCCTGGTCCCTGGAGGAAACTGCTCTGGGCATAAACTGGAAAAATCCACTGTGGGTGTGCAGACAGGAGTGAGATGAGGAGGGAAAAACCTGTGTGAAACTGGACACAGAACTGCAAAGCTGAGGATAGGAGGTGACTTGAGGGGCAGAGATTCATCTGAAGAGGATGTTGGGTCCCTCCGAAGCACAGGTCTGTGAGCTCAGGAGTGCATCCACAGCCATGCACACACCCCCTCCTGTCCAAGGGGACTGGCAGAACCCTTCAGAGACAGAGAGGCTTTACCCATCTCTCCCAGTGCCTCCCAGACCTGTGGTCAGCCTAAACCCACTGCAGAGCTCCAACAGGGAACTTCTCTCTTTCTTTTTGTGCTGACTTGGGCCAAACCATTTTCTGTTCCATAAAACTCGTTCCCAGGTTCCTCAGCTTCCTCTGAAAGTCCCAAGTTACTTTTATTTCCTCTAAGTCAAACTCACACTCCATGATAAACAACAAACACTCTGCAGCAGTGATGTGGAGGCAGATCAAACCCTGCAGCAGTTCCAGCACAACATCATGGGGGATGATGAGGACAACCACAAATCCTGGGAAAAGCACCCAGTGGAGATGCAGGCAAAGTTTTTGGAGTGAAAGGAAATCTTGTGCCTGAGGAACTTTAGGAACTGCTGCAAAACTCACCAGCCCCATTAATGCTCACTGAGAGCACCTCATGGGTACAAGGAAAGGCAGGATTCTGTATCCTGATTCAGCAGATGGAGAAACTGAGGCCCAGACCTCAACAGTAACTCACCCCAAACCCCAGTATTCCTTTCACACCAGAGTCAGGGCAGATCCCTTCACTCCAACCCTGGCACCACACTGTCTGAGGGTCCTACCTCACACTCCAAGCGAAGGAGCTGTTTTTACAAAAGGCACTCACTCTCCCCCTTAACACAGTGCTTTACCTTCCCTTTCCTAGGAGTCAAATCTCTGCAAACAACTGCACAGTCTGAGGGATGGATCCTCCCAGACACCCAGGCAGTTAATTCCCAGAGGAAGAAGACCTCTGCCTACATATTTGCAAACCACCATTCTTTTCCCCAGCAGCAGCAGCAGCAGCAAAAGGATTCACCAGCCAATACTGAGCGTGGGGGGAACATGCTGCCACAACCTGAGCCAGGCAGAGTCACTCACATCCCACTGAGGTTTTCAGGCTTCTGTTCGTGACCCACAGCGGGAGGAAGACAGAGTGATAAAGAATAACAAATCACCTTGTCAACTTCTCCACAGCCTCCAAACCGCCTCCATGGAGGGTTTCTTCCTTCCAAAACCCACTCCACATGGAGCCCACACACACTCTCAGCACCCAGAACCCTCCCTCCTTACCAGTGCTCTTCAAACACAGCCACCAGCTTCACCACGCTCTGCTGATTATCCGCCTCTCCCTCCATGGCACTGCCTGGGAGCAGGTCCTGGGTGCGCAGGAGCGGGAACTGATGGCTGCAGCTCCCTCCTTCTGTCCCCCTCCCTGCTTCGAGGTGTTTCTGGGACTCAGGCTGTGGTTTGGGGAGGAGGATTTGCACGAGGCAAAGCCCACCCGCTGCCCTCTCTGTGGCAGGAGAGCCTGTCTCTGACTTGGCCTCAAAAGGAAAAGGAAAGAGGAAGCACAGCAGGTTGTGAGTGGGAGAAACGCTGAGAAAACACTGGGAATTGGTTCAGTCTGGGGAGGTGGCACAAAGAAGGCAACAGCAGGAAGGGTGCAAGAGCACCAGCGGGGCAGGAGGTCGGACCTGCCGTACAACCTGGTGCTGGATCCCCCCACGATGGGGTGGGATGCGTCCCACCAGGGTGGAGTTCAGGGTGGGATCTGAACAGTCCTGATGCCCAGAGGGGCTGGGAATGGGCTGGCAGGTCCCTGCTGGGAAGGAAGGAGGGAGGGAGTGGTGCAGGGTCCTGGTGCCCAGGGGGGCGTGAGGGGCTGATGTGTGCGTGTCAAACACCGACGGCTGGATGGCTCTGGAGCCAGCCAGGGCTTGTTGGTAACAACAGACAAGGATTGTTGGCAATAACCAAGCATTGTTGCTAATAAGACACCGTGAAAAAGAACAAGATGTGGCTGGAGAAAGGTCCATGTGGAGGGAGGGCAGCACTTTTCTGGGACAAACATCCTGCTTGTAGTTCCTAGAGAAAAGCACAACATAGCACAGCGCAAGTGCTTTCTTTCCTTTCCTCTTTCCCCTCTCCTTTCCCCCCTCCGTTCCTTTTCTCTCCTCTCTCCTTTCCTTTCCTCCCTCCTTTCCCCTTTCCTTTCGTTTCCCCTCTCCTTTCCTTTCTCCTTTTCCTTTCCTTTCCCCTCTCCTTTCCTTTCTCCTTTTCCTTTCCTTTCCCCTCTCCTTTCCTTTCTCCTTTTCCTTTCCTTTCCCCATTCCTTTCCCCTCTCCTTTCCCTTTCCCCTTTCCTTTCCTTTCCCTTTCCCCTCCTCTCCCTTTTCCTTTCCATCCCTCTTTCTTTTCCTCCTTTCCTTCCTTGTTTGTTCCCTTCCTTCCTTTCCTCCCCGCTTCCTCCCCTTCATCCTCTC
>VZRE01007480.1:0-15647 GCA_013396775.1 Cephalopterus ornatus | reverse complement strand
CCGTGTTATAACAGGACCCCTCCGTCGGGTGCGGATCGCTCTATAGAGCCTCCCCCTCTCTCGTTGTAACGGGACCCTTCCGTGGGATGGGGGCACCTGGGGAACAGGGGGGGCACCTACGGAATGGTAATGGGATATAATGGGGCATCCAGGACCCCAGTGTAAGGCGAGGAGGTGGGCTGATGTGGAGCGTTCCTGCGGGGACCTCCATGGGATGGAGATCAGTATATAGAGTGATGACAGGACAGGGAGCACCTCTGGAATGGGGGGCACCCATAGGATGGTAATGGGATATAATAGGGGATATAATGGGGGATCAGGGCTCCAGTGGGCAGCTGTAGAGTGTGGCTGTGGAGACCTCCGTGGAGTGGGGATCAGTGTGTACAGCCCCCCCTGTTATTACAGGACCCCGAACTTCTCTCTTGGTACCTGTAGAATGGGGGGCACCCATAGGATGGTAATGGGTTATGATGGGGGATATAATGGGATGTAATAGGGGATCAGGACCCCAGTGTAACAGGAGGAGGTGGGTTTCTGTATAGTACCCCTATGGGGACCTCCATGGGATGGAGATCAGTATATACAGTGATAACAGGACCCGCTGTGCACCTATAGAATAGGGGGCACCCATAGAATGGTAATGGGATATAATGGGAGATCAGGACTCCAGTATAATGGGGGGAGGTAGGCTTCTGTATAGTGTGACTGTGGAGACCTCCATGAGCTGGGGATCATTATATTCAGCCCCACCGTTATACCAGGACCCCCTGTGCGATGGGGGCACCTATGGAATGGGGAGCACCCACAGAATGGTAATGGGATGGGGTCCCTGTGTATAACAGGGGATCAGGACCCCAGTAGAAAGGGGGAAGTGGGTTCCCAAAGACTGTCCTTATGGAGACATCCATGTGATGGGGATCGCATCACTGTATATACAGCCCCCCCATTATAACAGGACCCTCTGTGTGATGAGAACACCTATAGAGTCGGGGGCACCTATAGAATGGTGATGGGATGGGGTTCTATGTGTGTAATGGGGGATCTGAATTGCAGTGTAACAGGGGGAGGTGAGCTCCTGTATATTGCCCCTGTGGAGACCTCCGTGGGATGGGGATCACCATATAGAGTGATAACAGGACCCCCTGTGCAGTGGGGGCACCTATGGAATGGGGGAGCACCTACAGAATGCTAATGGGATATAATGGGGGACATAATGGGATGTAGTGGGAGATATAATGGGGGATCAGGACCCCAGTATAATGGAGGGAGGTGGGCTTCTGTATAGTGTGCCTATGGAGGCCTTCTTGGGATGGGGATCACTATGTACAGCCCCCCATGTTATAACAGGACCCCCCGTGCAGTGGGGGCACTTGTAGAATAGGGGGCACCTATATAATGGAGGACCCCCATATGTGATGGGATGGGGTCCCTGTGTGTAATGGGGGTCTCTGTATAAAAATGGGGGCCTGTATAATGGGAGGATGAGGACCCCCTATACAGTGGGGGCTCCTTTATAGTGGGGACATTGGGACACCCTCCTATAACAGGGGGTGGGGACACCTGGTACAGTGGGGACCCCTACAAAAGGGGGGCGATGAGGATCCCCTCTCCAGTGGGGGCTCCATATAAGGAGTGATGAGAAACCCCTATAATGGGTATCCCGAGAACCTCTCTGTAATAGGGACCCCCTAAAATGGGGGAGTGGGGCCCCCTGTACCCTTGGGACCCCATATAATGGGAAAGGGAGTGCCTGTGTCGTGGCATCCCCGTGTATCTGAGGATGATAGGGGCAATGTGGCCCTTTGGCAGCTCATGGATGCTGGATCAAGGCTTTGGGAACACCAGGACAAGGACCTGCTCATGGGGTTTCTCTCACAGGTTGGACATGAGCCACTACCTCCAACTGTTGGAAGAAATGTGCTGGGAAGGAAAGTCCTGTACCTGCCCGGCTTCTTCACCTACGGTGAGTGAAGGTCCCCTCCTGCCAACACTGCTCCAAAACAGCCCTGCAATAACCTGTCCCCTCTGCCCTCCTCATTGGTGTTGTAGATGGAGCCCTAAGGAGACAGAAAGACCAAGAAAAGGGGAAGGTGATATGTTCAGAAGGAAAAAAAAGTAGTGTTTTGCTCTCTTTGGGAGAGGTGGGTGAATATTTTGTGACCTCCTGTCACAGCGGTTTTGCTGTGCGGAAGGGGAATGCACAGCCCTGAAAGCTGAGGTGGGCCAATCCCAAAATCTCTCAGCAGCACCCATGGGTTGGGAACCAGCACAGGAGCAAGGCAAGAGCACTGGAAACCCATCCTGAGACACCCAGGGCTGGAAACACTCTGGTGCTGCCCTTTGCAAGATGCATTTTCCAAACAGATGGACAGTGTTGGGTGATGGAGAGGGGCAGAGCCCTCCTGGCTTCGCGTGGACAGCACCAGTTGGGGAGCAGGAGCAGTCAGTACCCACCAGCACATAGTGGGTTGTCTTCCACCTTGTTCTGTTAGGGAGAAATTGGATCTGTTGGCTTTTTTTGTGACTTGACACCTGAGAAAATTTAGCTGGGAGGAGGTGATGGGGCAGGAACTGAAAATGGGTTTGTGAGTCCATATTAACCCTGAATCTGACCCCTGGGGGTGGAGGGAGAAGGTGACACCACAGAGCATGTGGGATGATCCCTGGTGACACCACATGGGGTGATTCCTAACCCTAGTTCAGACCAAACTTGCCCTTTCAGGTGAGCAAAACCATTAAAAGATGAGAAGGAGCCCAAAATACTGGAGATTTCCTTCCAGATTAGACAGATGGCAGGGAATAAGGATTCTTGGCATCCTGTATGAAGCTTATTTAGAACTGTTACATTAATAAATCACTTATGGTGGGACTGGTGAGGTTTTGGCTGAGTGCTGGAGGTATTTTGGGGTGTCTCTCCATGAGCTGACCCCTTCCTGACTGACAGCAGCCTGGTGTTCTCTCACCCAGCCAGACACATCGTGGAAGTGGATGGGAAAAGAGGTCTCTTCCGTGGTCTGACTCCTCGCCTCATCTCAAGCACTTTATCAACCATCACCAGGGGGAGTGTGAAGAAGGTAAAGGTTGGATTCTTTCTGCATTAATCACCTTGCTGGGTCAGCAGAGCTTGGAATAATCCTCCAGCACCCATAGCCGCAGAACTTTTTAATTTTAAATTAATTTTAATTTAATATGAACGTTCCCTTGCCTTTTAGCTCTTGTCAGCAGTTTCATGACCCCTCTCTTCTTCTACTTTACTTTCCATCCTTCCTTTTCCTGTGTTCCTTCTTGCCTTTTTGCCTTCTCTTCACATCTATTTGTGGTTCTTCTCCTCACAGCTGTTCGTGGTTTCCCCCTCAGACACTGAGGGTTTGTGGGGCAGCATCTCCATCAGTTTTGACCGTGTTTCTTCCCTCTCCGCTCAGGCTTTTCCACTGGAAGACATGGAGCACGTGTCTAACAAGGATGATGTGAAAACTTCCCTTAGGAAAGTGGTCAGAGAGGTGAGAAGTGGATATTGCATGTTAATGAGTGATGGGGAGATCCCCCTGGGGATGTGGAGAGCAAAGGGTGAGGTTTCTTGGAGAGAAGCTCAGGGTGAGAAGACCATGGTGTTCAGCAACCATTCTGTGTCCAGCCGTGAAATAACTCGCAGGAATAGAGGTTTGCCACAAAGAACAGATTTCAAGAGGGACCCGAAATGGGTTTCCCCACACTGAGGATCAGCACAGTGTTTCATACAGGTATGTTTGTTCTCCCCAGACATCCCACGAGATGATGATGCAGTGTGTGTCCCGGGTTGTCTCACATCCGCTGCACGGTGAGTCCTGTCCCTCCTCATGGCAGCCCCCTCCAGGCTGAGGATCACCCCAAAACCCTCTTTACTCACGCTCCTCTGTCATACAAGGCTGATGCCTGGGTTGGCATCAGGGACTAACCCAGCCCAGCAATGAGCTGCTCTCTTCCCGTTGCTCCAAGAGCTTGCCCCAGAGATCCCTTTGGGGTTAGGGCCAGTAGCAGCCTTCTAGTACCTAAAGAGGCTCCCAGAGAGCTGGGGAGAGACTTTTTACAAGGGCCTGGAGTGACAGAACAAGGGGGAATGGCTTCAAACTGCCAGAGGGCAGGGCTAGGTGGGATAATGGAAAGAAATCTTTCCCTGGTAGGGTGGTGATGCCCTGGCACAGGTTGCCCAGAGAAACTGTGGCTGCCCCATCCCTGGAAGTGTTCAAGGCCAGGTTGAACAGGGCTTGGAGCAACCTGGGCTAGTGGAAGGTGTCCCTGGCCCTGTGGCAGGGGATTTGGGAAAAGATTATCTGTGAGGTTCCTTCCAAACCAAACCTCTGTGATTCTACAAAATCCTTCCCACCACTTAGAGGCTCGGGAAAGGCACCCATTTCTAGTGAGTCTTGCAGTGATGAGCGCTGAGAGGAGCTGGATGTGCTGTGAGTTGGGGGAAGGGAGAGCAGGAGGGTCAGGCTGAATTTTCCTTCACTTCCGTTGCAAGCCAAACTGGATTTGTTTCTTTACTAGCCCTGTGTTTCTTTCCTCCCAGTGATCTCCATGCGCTGCATGGTCCAGTTCGTGGGCCGGGAAGTCAAATACAGGTGAGTGGCTGCACCTCTGGAGGGTCTGGGGGTCAGGGGTGCCAGGTGCTCCCATGCCATCAGAAATACAGCAACCCAGGAGATTTGGGACAGCAAAAAATCAATCTGAGCTGTGTGGTTAGAGGGTGGGTGACTGCAGGGTGAGGGGACATGGGAAGGCTGGGGTCTGTTCCGCCTCTGTTCCACCTTTTGACTGTGGGGTTTTGGGGCTGATCACGCAGCGATTCTCCTGCCTTTTTGCTTTAGGTGTTCATGGAGAGGGAAGGCAGCAGGGAGGCAGAGTAGGTGATGCAAAGCATTGCAGGATTTTTCCAAGTCTTTACCAGCAATACCTGCCCCTCTGCAGCCACGTGAAAGTGTGCTAGACAGGGTTGCAGCTTACCCACGACAGCCAGTGTGAGCTCCCAGAAGCAGGCCAGGGTCCTTGGGCTGAGAATCAGCCTAATCAAACCATATTATGTGCTGTGGTTGTGGCCCTTGTGTCCACTCACACAAAGCCACACATAGCTCTTGTACCTTCAGCATGAAACACTTGTCTGCGGGGTGAGTGTTGTCCTGGGTGTCGTTGCAGACTGGGAGAGTGCAGACACGACCTTCCTTCCCTCAAACCTTCCTGGTTTGAGGAGAACAAGCTGCCTTCTGCTGGAATCATGGCTGGGGAGACACTGCTATGGCTGGGGGCTGCATGTGAAGCCGCACAGGGCAGGGAAGGAACAACCTCTGCACGCTCACAGCTCTTTTCCTTTCTTGGCAGTGGTGTGTTCAGTGCCATTGGCAGGATATTTAAGGAAGAAGGGATCCTGGGATTCTTTGTGTACGTGAGTTGTTGAAATATTTTCTCCCACAGTCCAAAGGCACCGATGGCTCTCCTGGCTGCTCTGCCAACCTCAGCCAGAGCCACACTGAGCTGAAACCTTGTCTGACCAAGGGATTCTCACATCACCCCCCTGAGCACAGGTTAAATCTGTGCCTTTGACGGTGCTCTAGTTTGACCATTAAGTTTGCCCCAGATCTTATCTTCAATCAAACCTTCAGAAACCAGAGGAAACCCTGTATTTTTTCTTACCTTTCTTTTTCCCTTAACGCTTCTTTGTGTTTCAGTGAACCATTTAAAGCATTTGTTTGTGCAACAGGCACCAAGATCAAGTGCAACTATAAGATCCCTTGTTGAAATGAAAGCCAGGGCCTGGATAAGCAGCACATTCCTCTGCAGGGCACAGTGGGTGCTTGTAATGAGCTGGTGGCAGCAGGTTTACCTGTGTGGTGGGTGTGTGATACTGCCTTGGCTCAGCAGCGTGCCTGCCTGGACCAGGAGGAGCTGTAAGATGCTTCCAGGAAGGTGGCAAATTGGTGGCATCAGTGAAATGGAAGTTTAGTGGACACCTTTTTGCTTGAACCCTTACAACCTGCTTCCTGCCTTTCTTTTTCACATCTACACAAAAGAAGAACCACCTGCTGTCTCTGCTTGTGGTGGGGAGATAACTCACTTTATTGTGTCAATAATCGTAAAGGCAGCTCTGAAATTTCAGGAGGGGTTTTCAGGATGCCTTTGGCTCTGCAGTGACAAAATATGGGCCTCCAAATGAAACCTGAATGCAGCAGGAAGAGGGAGGCAATCCCAGGGGTCTTGTGAGGAAAGGGCCTGGGGTCTGCAGAGCCCCCATCAACTGAGTGTCACTGCATCTTCTCAGCTGAGCTGTGCAGCTCCACGTCTCCTCCGTTAAATCCAGGTTCCTCTGGGATACTCCCTGAGTGTGGGGTTTGGTTGGAGCAGGCTGTCCACAACCCTCCACCTCCCAGGGAAGTGATATGAAAGCAGCCGCCACATTCCCTTCCATCCACATAAAATAAACACTCCTGGTCGCCTAATTAAACTTAATAGTTCACAGGAAAGGCTTTAACACAACCCAAATTGTCTCAGGAGGGCTCTGAAGTTCTACATGCTCTGTAACCCTATTAGGAAATCCCACTGCTGTGAGGGGAACACGAACTGCATCTGAAGGACCAAACTGCTGGGTTTCTCCTCTGAGCCCTCCTGGTGCAATCCCAGCACATCCACTCCCTTAAAATCATCACAGTGCACTTGTTTCTTGTGGTCTTATAACCCTTACACAGCAATAATAGCAGCACACTCTGAACGAGTGCTTGGCTAGAGATAAAGACTTTCTGGGGATGGACTTATCTCCCTTCCCCTCATATCTGCAGCAGGCTCCTGCCGGGCCAGAAAGATGTCCCCTGAGCTCTGAAACTGCTGTGCATGGTCAGCTCAAAAGTGGCTTGTCCTTTGCTCAGGGGTTTCCTCCCCCTGGGTCACATCACTGTACATCATTCCAGCTTCCTCATCTGCCTGTTGCTGTTCCTGCTTTTCATCGTCTTCCAAAACTATTCCCTAGTCCAGATGTTGGACATCTCACCAGGTGTGAGAACTGTACTACTCACTTTATTATGGCAATAACAGTAAAGGCAGCTCTGAAGTCTCAGGAGGGGTTTTCAGGCCTGATGCTTGTTGGGTTTGTTTAGTCCCTTTCTGCAGCTCTCTCTCTGGTCTCCAGCATCCCATAAGCCCAGGGCCAGCATCTGTCATTATTTTGGAGGGGAGAAAAGGATGAGATCCCTATTGCAAGTGGAACAAAAGATCCAATTCTCTATCAACACATGGGTGAGGTTTTCCTTATGTGGCTTCCCTGGCCCAGCTTTCTGTTTCTGGACTTTATTAAACCCCCATCGTATCTGCAGCAGCTCAGGGGCTTCAGACTTGACTTTGAGTTAGAGAAAGGATGTTTTTTACAAAGGCTGAAAGCCAACACAAAGCAGACCATCTCTTTGGGAACCAGAGAGCTTTGATTTCTTTGTGCTGTCTGCTGCTCTCATGTCTCACATCTTTTAAGCCAGCGGATCTTCTGTTGAAGATTTCTGCAGAAGTTGGGGGTGCTGGCAATGCTGGGAGCTATGGTGTGTTGATAGGAGGCATAAACCAAAGAACAGTGGTCCTGGGGGCAACAGGGACTGGGAAAAATCAGAAGGACACAAGTGCTGCCCCCAGTTAATCCCACTTTTCAGTGGAGCAGGTTGTGCAGGAACAATCCCTCTCATTTTGATTTCTAAAAGAAGGGAGATTCCGCAATGAGATGAACTTCTCATCCTGCATCCAAAAGAGCATCTGCAAAAATGGAAACCACTTCATCTGTGTCTTGCTTGGGTTTCTGAGCAGGAATTGGGCCAAGGAGGGAATTGGGCCAAGGAGGGATTTGGGATAGAACAGGGGGAGTTGAGTCATGGCCAAAAACTTCTCCAGGGCTGAGTGAAGGCTGAGAGATCTCTCCTCTGAAATCTCTCCTTATCCCTTTCAGTTCCTTCCAAAGCAAAGATGCATTCTGGGGGAGTGGATTTCCTGTGTGCTGGTGGAGGGAAGGAGGGCTGGGCACCTCGGAAGGTGGCACTGGGACCCTCCTGCACCTCACACCCCTCCTTTTGCCATTGCAGTGGTTTAGTCCCTCACATCCTGGGGGATGTCATCTTCCTCTGGTGCTGCAACCTCGTGGCTCACTTCATCAACACCTACGCAGTGGACGATAACGTGAGTGGCAGTGCCCGATGGAGGGTTTGGGGTCTAGACCAGGCACCTGCAGTTGGGAGGAGTTACTGGGAAGCAGGGACTGATTTGATACAGATACCTGGCTTTGGGTCCATCCCTGTGAGAGGGCTGAAGGTGCTGGGTCTGCTCAGGGCTGTGCCTCACCTGCAGTTTGAGGGATCAGATTTGACAGCAAATGCCTTCCCAGATTCTCAGCTGGGGTGCAACACGGTCACTGTTGCTTTCTGCCTTGTTCCTCTGCCCCATGCCCTTCGCCTCAGGCACAGGGGGATGTCACACAGTGACTGTGACAGCCTGGTGTCATCCCCCTCCTCCACAATCCCTGTGGTTTCTCTTTGCAGTTCAGCCAGGCATCAGTGATCCGGAGCTACACAAAGTTCGTGATGGGGGTACGTAGGCAACTGCCATGTCCTTTCCCCTCCTCCTGCCATCTGGGGGGTGAGAGGTTGTGGTCTGGGGGCAAAGGCTGGTCTGTACTGTACATCCAAATGAGGACAACATGCAAAAGCTGGAAATAGCTTTTTTGACATGGTGAGCATTATGAGAGGCCGCTGTTTTCCTGTGCTTTCAGATCGCCGTGAGCATGCTGACGTACCCATTCCTTCTTGTGGGAGATCTCATGGCAGTGAACAACTGTGGGTATGTCCCTCACACTGAGATCTAAAGCTTTCCCTTCCTTTCTTGCAGCCCCTTGTTTGAACCCGCTGCTAACAACCGTAAAGCTTTCCTACAGAACCATAAACTCTGTGGCACCTCACAGAGCTGGCTCGTTTCCTGTCCCACGTTGCTTATAATTTTAGATCAGAGGGCACAGACGTGAGCAGCAGAAAAGCTCAAGTGGAGAGCAGTAGGGAGAGCCGTGGTGGTGTGGTCCAGTCTAAGCTAGATTGGAGGCAGAGGGATCAAAGGGACCGGGCTGGCTCCAGGGAGCGGCACGAGGGGAGCAGAGCTCTTACTGCAGTGATGGTTGCAGACAGGAGCAGGACCAGGCTTGCCTTCCCAATCCCACTGCTGCAGGAAATCTGCATTTGTGCTCAGGGGAAAGGGATCCAAGCAGCTGGTGGAGTGTTTTCTCAGTATCCTCTGGCTCTTGAAGGTGTAGATACAGTCCTGGACTCTTAACGTATCCAGGTAACGCTCCTTGTTTGTACACTCCAGGGGTAATTAAATTACATGATCTGGTGCATTGTAAATAACGAGCTGGTCATTTGGCCGCCAGCCCAGTGCAGACACTGTTTCTGTGTCCTCACTTACACTCAGTGCTGCTCTTGAGTTACCTGTGTGGATAACGTGACATCCCTCAGCTGTTCCTTGTTGCCACGCAGGTTGCGCGCCGGCCTCCCTCCCTACGCTCCCGCTTTCACATCCTGGATCCACTGCTGGAGGTACCTCAGTGCTCAGGTGAGGGAGCAGGGCATACTCTGGGCTTTGGGCTCCCTCTGCTCCTTCCCAAGGTCTCCAGCATTCCCCAGAAGTGCAGCATCCTCAAAGTGCTCTGTAACCTGCCTCTATCCCTCCGGTTCAGCACTGGCGCCAGCCGTGGCAGTGCTGCTCTGCCCGTTACATGCCCCGAGCTTGCAGCCTGCAAACTTTCAGCCAGTGCATTGCAGCAAAGTGTCTCTGCCCCTCTCCATCCATCATCCCTGAGGGAAATGCCTGACTCCAGCACCCACAGGGCTGAAACACCACTTACTCCTCCACAGCAGCCCAGGCTGCCCAGACCTTGCAGCCCTGCCCTGGCCACGAGTCAGTCCCTGCTAAACCAGCTGCAGTTCCCCGGCCGGGTCTCACACGGCTGCCCTGACCCTGTGCTCACTCTCCTCCACAGGGGCAGCTGTTCCGTGGCTCCAGCCTGCTCTTCCGCAGGGCTCCCATCCCAGCTGCCTCCTTCCCCATCGACTGATCCTCGGCAGGGACAGCTGATGGATGTGGACTCCTCAAGAAACCCCGAGCTTGTTTCCATATGTGTAATATTTCTATTCTCCGATCCGAAGTCCACGGTGCCAGAACTGACACCTCCTCTCCAGCAAGGCCAGCGACAGACTGGCTTCTGGACATCTGGCTTCAGGCTCCAGCTGGACCAAAGCTCCATCCTCATGGCTGTCTCCACTGGGATGTGTAGCAGAGAGAACAGAAGGGCGTTGTCTTGTCTCTTTGGTCCCGGCTGTAGCTCTGGAGTCACTGGGGAAGTCCAAGAATCCAGAAAATGCCCAGGTACTAAAGGAGATGCAAGGACAAAAGACTGCTTCGTGCTGCCCAAGCTGAGAAGCAGCAGGAGATCCAAGGTCACCTTGCTGCAAAGGTTATGCCAGGTGACCACCCTCCTGCCTCATCCTTCTGGAGAGGGCACACCTTTGTGTGGCAGGGAGCTCATCCTGGGCAAGATCAGCCTGGGATCCATATTAACCGTTTGAGGGTACCTGAACACCTGGGAGCACCCCACCTCCCATGGGTGTGAGAGGGAAATTATAGGATCAAAACAGAGAAGGGAAATAATCCCACTACAAAGAACAGCAGAGTCCCAAAGAGACACGTACAGCTCAGCTCAGGGCAGTGTTGGGACACAGACACAGAGAGAGCACTTGGGGAGGGATATATGCTGCTGATGTCACTGCTTTGGGAAGGATTTTTCTATATTTAAGGTTCACCCAACAGAGCTGCTGATGTGGGCTGGGCAGGCAGGGAGGGGAGCTGGGTTGGACTGGCCCTACTGCTTTGAGGGGCATCTCCCAGGCAGCAGCACCAGGAGCCCTGCTGGGCTCCCAAAGCCCGGCATTCCCCCTTCACGGATGGACATGGAGGCACTGGATGCCAGTGCTGCACACAAAGGGCTCCCTTGCAGCAGGGGCACACGGTCCAGGGCTGTCTGGAATAAAGGAGTAAACCTGGAGCTGGCCAAAGGCTCATGAGGCATCGGGATCAAGGGCTCACAGGAGCACAGCTGGCTCTGTGTGTGTAGCAGAGCTCACCGGTGGCAGCAGGGCAGGATTTAAGCTCAGACGAGTTTTTTTGCACCAGTCTGTGCTGTGATGGCAGCCAGGCAGATTTCCCCACTTTGGTTCCCCCACGAAGCAGTCTTTTGCACAGAGGTGATGCTGCACTCCCTGGGAAGAGGTTACAGGGTCCATGAGCAGGTTCCTGTGTGCTGCAGCAGCACCAGCTGGGGTCACATCTCATCCTGGTCCTCTGGGGACCCCGGCCTGCCATCACACAGGGTTTTTCTCCATCAGACAGGGTTGATCCACACTTCCCAGGCAGAGCTTGCAGGACGGTGGTACTTGCTGGGACTGGCAGTCCCCACCCAGCTCCCTTTGGTGTAGTGAAGTTCGTCCTGTCTGTCCTCCCTCCCTTCCTCCCTCCCCATTTGTGCTGCAGTAACAGAAGTTAAATAATGCATGGACCTGTTCCCTAACACCAGAGATGATTTCAAAGAGGATTTAATTATGCTCCAAAATACAGCTATAAAACAACTCTTGGGTGTTCCTGTTTTGTTTGGTTTTTTGTTTGTTTGGGTTTTTCTAAAGTGTGATTTTTTTTTTTCTGCATAACAGGCTGTCTCAGGAAATGTTTCAGTTTAAGACAGGCACTTCCTTTGGTCTTTTCCCCGAAGCAGAGCTAAACCAGCTGTTACAAACTCAGTTTCCCCCTGATTTTCCTCATCTCCATGGAAGGCCAGGAGGTTTAGGTTGAGCAAACTGCACTGGGTGCACTTGGAGTGAGGGTGGAGGCAGCAGAGGGCTTGGCTGCATAAAACAATATACATGGGATTAGGTTTTTGGTGTTAAAATTGACCCTGACGTCTTCAGGAAGGGGTGTTGGAGACCCT
Source organism: Cephalopterus ornatus (assembly GCA_013396775.1). Lineage (NCBI taxonomy): Eukaryota > Metazoa > Chordata > Aves > Passeriformes > Cotingidae > Cephalopterus > Cephalopterus ornatus. The sequence continues at coordinate 3,625 of VZRE01007480.1, read as the reverse complement.
TTGCTGCTGTCAGACCTGTCAGGGCGGCTCAGCCGCTCCATCTTCCCCCTCACAGCATCCTCACCCACCAGCCTTTGCCTGTTCCAGCACTGGGCACTGCATCTCCCAGATCCCACACCACCTGCTCTGGAATATGTACCTTTACCCTCCAAATTAAGGCCACTTTCTGCTGGTCACATGCCTGTGAAACCTCCTGCAGCCTGTGCACAACCTGGCTGCAGCCATTGCAGGGAAAAGTGCTATTTCCTGTCCTTTGAGGAACTTACTTAAGGAATTTACTTAAGGAGTTTTCCTAAACCTGCACCAGAGCAAGCTTCCTGCCAGCAATTTCTGCCCAGTTCTCCAGGACCCACAAACTTTGCTGTAAACGCAACACTTGAATGTAGTTTGTGTTCACTCAATTTAAATGAAAACCGGGTTTCAAAGCCCTCAGTTCACTGCTTTAACTTGAAGCAGGGGCTGCCATTCTTAGGGTGATTAAATATTTCCTCGCCTCTACCCATTTTTATCCCTGATTCTTCTCATCCCACACTCCATTTGAGGCGTCCCACCGCAAGGACAGTGTCTGCACCAGGAGCAGGCAAGGAGACAACCCAAACCCTGCCTGGGCATTCCTTAAATTGCTGCCCCATTAGCAAGTGTTTGGCCCTGCAGCTGGTGCTTAAGTAGCTCAGCCAATGGGGCTGGGGCCCCGTCCCCACAGGAGAGGGGATCCAGGGTGAAACATGTGCTCGGGAGAACAAATGAAGGGGTGGAAGGAGGAGGTTTGGGTCTGGCGCCCGGGATGGAGCCGGGGATTTCTCCCACCAACGCTCCTCTATCCACCCAGGAAACAAACGTGTTTAAATATTGACTCTCCTGCACAAAACTGGGATGGGTGGGGATCGCCGCCGTTCCGTGCCTGCGCGGCTTATCAGCCTTCAGTGGAAAACAGAGATTGCCGGGACTTTGGCCTCGTCTGCTCCCGGCTGCCTGGGGGAGAAGGGAGGCAGCGACCGCAGCCGGGAGGGGGAATCTCAGGTCAAGGCTGGTCTGTCTCTCCGCAGAGCTTGGATGCTTGGGTCTGGCAGGATTTAGGGAGCAGCGAGATGCTGGTGGAGCCTTTGTGCACAGGGAAGTGCGGCTGATGACTGCACCATCGTCCCCCTTCCCCTGCAGAACCGTCCTGCTAAAGACCTTTCAGTTCATCCAAACCCCTCCCGGCCGCGCTGCTCTCCTGCCCCGGAGCCAGGAGGGAAACATCCCAGAAAACCTCTTCTTGGGATCGTATGGTGTCTGTGACCCTGGTGCCCGGTCAGCGGGAAGGCCAGGGGCTGCCAACCCCGCTGGCAGTGACGGAGGGCCCCGTTTTGCAGCTGTGCATGAGGAAGTGCCCTGCGGCAGCGCTGCCCTCGATAAGGCTGTTTGCACTGTTCTGCCGCAGCGCCGAGCTCCACGTAGGCAAATAATTCCTTAAAAAAAAATACATATATATGTAAGATAATAACCCTCACAGAGGAGATCCTGCCACCCGGGTGGTGGGAACGGCTGGTGCCAGGAAATGCTCAGGGTGGGGACTTGGGCTGGACCCAGGCACCAGTGGCACAGTGGCCCGGGACCTGTCCCCTGTCTTCACCTGGCCCTGTCCTTGGTGGGAGCAGGGCAGCCCCATCCCATGTGATGGCCTTCATCTGAAGCAGGGGGTTTTGGAGGAGCTGGGTCCTGCTGGATTATTCCCTCCTGGACAAGGGAAATCCTGCCTGGAAACAAGGAGAAGAGGCCATGAAGGGCACGACAGGAAAGCTCGGCACAGTGCCCTGACCTGCCACGCTGGCAGTGGCGGCTCCATCCGTCGCTGGTGGCTGGTAAGAGGATGGGAAGAACGTGGGGAAGCTGCTTCCATGCTCTCCCTTACCTGCTTTGGGCCTTTTTGGGTGGGGAAACTCCCTCAAATCTCCCCAAGCTGAGCCGCCCTGTCCCCTCCTGGGATGGCAATGCTCTCGTGGGGAGCCAGCAGTGTTTTATCCCACACTGAGGAGACCTGGGCCTTTTGGGGAAGAGGTGGCAACATGGGATGGGCTGAGACTCCTTCCCTTGGCTCTTGAATGCCGCTGGGCCCTTCATCCTGGGGGAGAAGCAGGAGGGGGAAAAAGCCTCCTCAGCTTTAAACTCAGCTCCTCTCCCCATGCTGTGACCCCACAGCCGGGCTGGTGTGGCGAGGGTCCGCATCACCACCACCGCCGCCGCTGTTCGAGGTGCCGGCCCTCGCTGGAAGCATGTGAATCCTCTAATCCCTCGGAATGGAGTTTCTCCCTTAAAAGCCGCCTGCGCTCTGCAGCCGGGCGGCTCTTGTCAAGCTGCCAGAGGAGGCTGGAGCAGCGTCACATGCTGCAAAGTTTTACAAGGCGAGAGAGCGTCTGGGGAGAGGGACGGGAGAGGGGACCGACGCACGCACACACTCGGACGCGCACGCGGAGAAACCTCCTCTGGGCTCCCTCCAGCTCTCATCCCAACGTTTATTTTTTTTTTTTCCCCTTCCTTTTTTTTTTTTTTGGAAGAACAAAGGCTTTGGGGTGGGTTGGCACGGTTATTTTTCCGGGGATGGTGTTGGGGAGACAGAGGGGGGAGAGGCTGGAGGTGGAGGGGGGAGCCGGTGGCTTGAACGCGAGAAAGTCCCAAATTTCCCTGGCCGAGTTGCCGAGATCGTCTGTGCGAAACTTAAAGGAGGAAAGACGTGGGGGGAAGGAGGGAGGGGGGGGAAATAATTAAAAAATAAAATATGATGACGTCACTCGGAGCAGGGGTGCCTTCCCTGCTGCCTGTCAGATGCGCCTGAAAAGAACAGGGCAATAAAACAACAGCCGCCTCTGTCTCCCTCGTTAAACACGGCACTAATTGGATGTTAATTTCTCCTTGCTCTTCTCGCTGCTCGATTGTGAGGTCTCTGCCTGGCTCTCGCTCTCTCGCTTCCTTTCTTTCCTGTTGCAATGCTCTTGGCAGCTCTGAGGGACTCTGGACTGTGCGCTCTCCTCCCGCTCGTGGACTGGAATAATTCAGGAGCTGGGAGAATTAAAAAAGACGAGGCGCGGGGGCGAACGGTTCAGAAACGGGGCGGGCGTGATGGATTTCGAGAGCTACTCTAATCTCCCCATTTCCCGTGCATTGTCCTGCCGACTTGGAGCTATTCTCTTCCCATTTGATTTCTCTTCTCCCCCTTTCCTTTTGCGTTGGGTTTGGGCTGCTGGGCAAAAATATATGTTTCGGGGAAAAAAAAAAAAAAACAGAAAAAGAAGGCACCAAAAAAAAAAAAGGCAGGAAAAAATAGAAAAAAGGCTAAAAAAAGGGGGAAAAGGCTAAAAAAACAGAAGAAAAAAGGGGAAAAAAAGGGAAGGGAAAAAAAAGCCTGGTTCAATGACGACAAACCCCCAAACCTCCTCCCAGCTCCCCCCGTCTCGCCGCACTGCCTAACCCCTGCGTGGAAACAGGCGTTTTAGGGAGCCAGAGCAGGAAGTTGTTGTTCTCTGTCTTGCCCAGGTCATCCTTCCAGGGTACGTGTGCAAGGGCGGTGGGCGCGAGGGGCTCGGTGGGCACCTAGCAGCCGTCGGCCGCCCCCCCACGTTACCCCCGGCCGACGAGGCGGGTGAGC
>VZRE01007479.1:80851-119468 GCA_013396775.1 Cephalopterus ornatus | reverse complement strand
TTTGTTTGCGAAGCCTAGCCATGATGACACATTTGTATGGAGAAATGCTGTGTGCTGTATGAAAGGCAAAGGAGTGGAGCAGTCACATCCCTCTCCTACTTTTGAATCTGTATTAAAACAACTTGATCTTGCAATTTTTTTTATGTTAATGAGATAATGTCATCTATTACTTAGCTTTATAATGTTTGATATACTTCATAAAAAGTTAGAGAATGAACCATGATTAGGTTACTACAACTGTAATCTACCGGGTTCTGCCTCTAAGGCAGAAAAAAAGCATTAAAGTTTTTTCATTACTGTATATTAGTTGTTTTTTACATCATAGGTTTTGAGTCCGCTGCAAGGTAAATACAATGAACTGTTCATTAAACTGTACCTTTATTACAATACTGTATTTTTTAATAGCTCAGTATTTTGTTTGGTAAATAGTTTCATGCAATGGGATGAGAAAGGTAGAAGAACACACATTTTCTTGCCTTCTTTGAACATGGTGTGTTCCAGGGAGGTTCGGAAAGATGCTGAAATGGAAACCAAAACACCATTGAAAGCTCAAAAACCCAATATTTATTATAAAGAAGTGGTCAACAAAACGAGAAAACCGAGAGACCGAGAAAAGGGGAGAGGGAAGTAAGCCCCCAGTAAAACCCCCCCACTCATGCAGGTGTTACTTACGAGGTTTTCCCACTGATACCAAAGTACTCACACTTCCCCATAGCAGAGGCTGCATCCTCGGCGTATCAACGGGTTCACATGATAGCGGGCATCCCTGCAAAAAAGACAACGTTATCCTTCATGTGAAGCTTGAGACCCTGAGCACGAGCCATCTGCTTTTTATATATTTTGGTTGGTGACATGTACCTGGGCAGGTGTGGCCAGCACGGTCCAGCCAGAGGCCTTCGGTCCCTCCGTCCGTTATGTAAGTGGTGCCCCTTTTGCACATGCTTGCGTACATTGGTATTTCCTCGCGCCTGCGGGATACACCTTGGGGGGTCTTCTCTAAATGAGTCTGAGGGCGTACTTCATCACCCTCCTCTTCACTTTCTCCTTCAAATGCCCTTAGTGGGCCATCAGCCAACGGTGAGATCCCAATTAATTTTAGTTTATAAAAAATGCTTCCCTCAAGGATGAAGCTCTCTCTAATCAGCTCTTGTTTTCCCATAACTTGGCAGGAAAAGAATAACTTGTCACAGGTGGCTGGGCCAAACACAGGCCAAAAGTAGTAGAATCTAACTAGGCCTGGATACATGGTGACACAGATTTTTCTGATTTTTTAAAATAGTATTTATTTTCATGCAATAAATATGAATTTGTTGCTTGAATTGGTTATAACTTTTGGTTCTTTCCAATTACTCATTACTGCCATCCAAAAAAAATTGATTCATTAGTAAAAATTATAAATAACAGTACACATAAAAAAACCTCACCTATTTTCACAAGAATATTTCTGTTTCATTTCATGTTAGCATCCTCATGGTTTGGATGTATACTCATAGGCACATAACACAATAAGTTTCCCAACTAACTTTTTACCATATGTTGAGATGCGAGTTTTTCTTGTAGGAAGTACCAGCACTTAATATTACTTGTTTAATTATTTTCCTCTAAAGAATTTTAATTTATTCTAATTTGTGAGTTCATTTTAGCAAATAAACTTTGCAAATGTTGCAAAGAAAACTAGAAACAAATACATTCAATTTTTGATTTTATTTTGTTTTACTTGGCATACTCTGATTCCACAAGTCAAAACAAAAGAAAATAAAACCAAAAAAAAAAGATAAAATCTTCATCATTAAAAGACAGCAGAAATAACAGAATCATATACACGGCTTTGGGTGAATATAGCAGATGTTAGTTCCTCCAGCCATAATCCACAACATTAAGTAGTCCTTAAAGTCTCTGCAGGGAAGTGATTTCCAAAATGCTTAGACTGTCATGATACTGCATTTGAATTCTAACTATTACTCATTTCAGTTAGGCTCAGTTTCAGGAAATCTGAGAAGCTTTGAAACATATGTGCCTACATTGCTAACTGTTTCCCCCCCACATCCTCTGCCTCTTCCTTTCATTATCTTCTACCCACAACCTTTTCTTCATTTCCCCTGACTTCATTCAGCTTTCTCATGCTGACATTCATAATGAATAAATTCACTGGTACAGCTAGGAATATATTACTGTTGAATATTCCCTGCAGCAAAGTTCCATCAAAATTGCTTATCACTGACAGATGCCCACTCAGAGATGCGAAACTGCCTAACTCAGTTCTCCTTTTCCTACTCAGTTTTGTAATATGTGAATGAAAATGGTGGTGGGAGGATGACAACCTTTCTCTCTAAGGTACAAATCTCTTAAGCGTTCTAATTATTTTGATTCCCATCCAGGCTGCTGGAAGTTTACTTATTTCATGTGTGCTGGCATTCACCAGCCAACAAAAATAAGGGCAGCTTGAATAACCTCATTGTTTGAACTGCTTTCTAAAATTAATACTCTCAGGACATTCTTTCAAAAACCAGGAAGGAGATGGGAAATAACACTCTCAACCTGTATGAATAGTTCTTGGTTCACTCATGTTCACACAAACACACACATGTACACTCCCCCACCCTGTGCAATGCCGGCACTTTCTCTAATGATGAGTTCAGTACTTTGCCTCCTCTAGCTTTTTCTGTAAGATAGGAAAGTTCTTTTAACACCACTTAAGCACATTATTAAAAATTTGGCCATCATACCACAGACACAGTGTTTCAAGTGCAATAGTAACGTTAAAAGACCCGTTGCCATAAAACAGATGGCAAGGGTCTGCGACGTGGTGGTGAAAGCTTGCACACGATTTCTATCTCTGAGAAGTCAAGAAGGTGGAAGTACCTTTGTATTCCCTGCTCCTTTATGACTGCATCTTGTGCTAGATGTCTGCATTGGGTGTACAGCACATTAACCAAGATAGCAGTAAACATGACTAGATGGACTTCTTAAACAACTATTTATGCTAAAACACACAATAATTGGAAAAGGTTTCAGGCACCATCTTCCCAGCATTCACTGACGTAAGACATTCAACACAGTGCCCTACAACATCCTTCTCTCTAAAAGGAAGAAAGATGAAACTAATGGCAGCACTGTTTGCTGGATGAGGGATTGGTTGGATTGTCACATCCAGAGGGTAGAGGTCAAGCCCCAGCATCTCACTGGTCTCCAGATGGAGATCAGCAACAAGTGTGTCCCTCAGGGGTCTGTATTCAGACATGACTTCTTAATATCTTCGTCAGTAACATAAACAGTGGGACTGAGTGCACTCCCAGCAAGTTTGAAGATGACATCAAGCTGAGTCATGTCAGGTTAGTCACTCAGGACAGGATGCCATCCAGAGGGACTCAAAGAGCTCAAGAAGTGGGCATTTCAACAAGACCAGTGCAAGGTTCTCCATCTGAGTTGGGCCAAACCCCTGGTATCAATACAAACTGAGGGAGGAAGGTATTGAGAGCAGCCCTGCCAAGACGGTGGATGAAAAGCTGGACACAACCCAGCAATGTGCACTCGCAGCCCAGATAGCCAACTGTATCCTGGGTTGCATCAAAAAAGGAGTGGCCAGCAGGCCAAGGCCCCTCTAATCCACTCTGGTGGGGCCCCACCGGGAATATTGCATCCAGCTCTGGGTTCCTCAGAACACAAAAGGCATGGACCTGTTGGAGCAAGTCTAGAAAGGACCATGAAGAGGATTAGAGGTCTTGAGCATCTCTTCTATGAAGACAGGATGAGAGGGTTGGGATTGTTCAGCCTGGAGAAGAGAAGGCTCCAGAGAGACCTTATTGCAGCCTTTCAGTACTTAAAGGAACTTCTAAGAAAGATAGGGACGGAATTTTTAGCAGGGCCTATAGCAATAGGACAAGGGGTAATGGGTTTAGACTAAGAGAGGGTAAATTCAGACTAGATACCAAGAATAAGTTTTTACAGTGAGCGTGGTGAAACACTGGCACAGGTTGCCAACCGAGGTGGATGCCTCATCACTGGTAACATTCAAGCTTGGGGTGGAAGGGGCTCTGAGCACCCTGACCTAGTTGCACGTGTTCCTGCTTATTGCAGGGGTGTTTGAGTAGATGATCTTTAAAGGTCTATTTCAACCCAAACTGTTCTGTGATTCTATGATTCCATATGTTCATGGTAGGGCATTGCACATCCCTTCTGTGAGGCACAACCATTTTACCTGTTTTTGCTATGCTCGAGTTTGATTTGTTTTTTTCCCAGATATGGAAAGCAACCACATACTGTCTATTTTATTTTATATTCAGATAACAGAACAAAGAGTTGTCTCCATAGAAAACAAAGTGCTAGTATTTATTTTACTGCACTACAGAGGTTGAGTTGTAATAGAAAGAAGGATCCTTTGGCACTGAAATACTGCCTCCCTCTTTAACAAAGCATTTCTGGGAAAGTAGACAGGACTGTTGAAATATCCACAAATCCCCTCTGCAAAATAATTCTTCTCTCCATTTTTTTCTTTTTTTTTTTCCCCCACCACTTTTTCTTTTTCTTCAAAGGCAAACATGGGATGTAAACTGAAACAAAAAAAGATATGTGTTCTATATATATCTTGTGGAAAGTGCTGCATTCTGCACACTTATAACACTGTTGGTTGCAGCATGCTGTGTACCTGGGTTCAAAGTGAAGTTTGTACTTTTGTTCTCTTGCCAGTATTTTTGATCTATTCCAGAAGACTACTACATCCTTCTTTGCCACTCTATATCTCCAGCATGCTGTATAAATTAAGCTTGGAAAAAATATAATTTATTACGAGTATAGAAGAAAAAAAAAAAGAGACTTTAAAGAGAATTGTTCTAGGTTTACAGTACCGAGGAGACAATAACAAGAAATAGGGGCGCTCTTGTATTGGTTACAGTAAAGACAGTCCAAAACACAGTCCTTCAGACCAACTTTTTGCAAGCAAGAAATGTTGAAAATTACTGAAAACAGCATTCTCTTTCCTGCTCCATTTCTCTCTTTCCTTCCCACCCTGTACCACTATGCCATTGATTCAGCACAAAAATATTTTGCACAGGTGTTTATGAAACTGATACACTGGGAAAATTCCAACTCAGATTGATTCAGCACAAAGATCTTTCCATCAGCACGGTGGGGTGGTCTAGATCCACAGTAAATGGCCAGTTCAAGAAATTCTGCAGGCTTTCTATAACCTTCAAAACCAGCCTCCTTAGCACTGGTGTGTATCAATGAATCCATTGCTAGTAATGAATTCCCCGTTATGAAAAATATTGGGTTGCTGAAGCAAGCAGGGTAAAAGTTTAAGTGACTGTCTTGCTTTTTCTTTTCCCTGCTGTTTGCTTGGAAAACACAACTCCAATTGTCTTACCATAAGCTAAGTTGGTTTTACCAGTTGCCACTAGACACTTTTAAAATGGTTGAGGAGGTTTTAAGTCCCAGCTATTCCAAAACGTTACTTTGCAAGGTTGCAAAAAAATTCAAGTTAAGAAACAAAGTTAGCTTCTATACCAAAGGTGTTTATTTAACATTATAAATGCTAAGTGCTGAATCATTTTTTGATGCAAAATAGAAAAAATATTTGGGGAAATTGCTGTCTTGGCAAAGTTACATATATTCATTTGAAACAAAGGATCATTTAAAGGCAAAATAAAGGAATCTGTGGTGCACATAGTCATTGAGAGTCTTTGGCTGTAAATTCTCCTCCCTTTTCTCTGTGGAAGCACATGTCTTTGCCTGCTGTTCATCAGCCTTGATTTTGATGGGGTGATTTTTAGTCAGCTGTCTCTATCGTTTTGGCACAGACAAAAATCCTTTAAAAAATGTTACACTTCATCAAAGTGTATCATGAGACTTCACGGTCATTATCTCAATGGTCGCTCTGATGTGCTACAATTGGCAGGGCCACAGACGGTGGGGGGTGTATTAGAAGAAAGCCAGTGTTTCATGTGGAAAGCTGGCAAGCCTCTCCAAGCTTCTGTCAACAACTCAGCGGTCTGATCCGATGCACTGAGTGCTGATTATGCTCTTGTTTCTGTAGGAAGTAAACAAGAAAATGAATTCCACTGCACAACACAGCCTCTTTGTATCTTTAAAATGGCGTGGCTGGAAGCCAGCCAGCCTTGTTGAAAGTTTGGCCATTTGTGTCATCAGGGCCCTGGTACTGATGGAGGCTTTGATTACAGCTTGGATCCAGCATGGAGACCTTTCATGGACAACCACTCAGCAAATAAAGGCATTGATAGGTTGTTGGGTCAATTTAGCCATAAGGGCGCAGAGCAAGGTCCTTTTGAAAAGACTAATGGATTAGCTACACAACCAGTCCTACTGTAGGGCCTTATTTCTCAAGTAACTTCATGACTGCTTTCCAGCTTGGCAGGAACTCTCTTCCCCTAAAGCTAGCTCCAGCGCGTTCTTGTTATCAATAGTGCAGCTCAAAGGATTAGACACAAAGAGCTTTACAATTCAATGAAAACAGCTGTTGAAACAACAATTAAGGCAAACAATAGTTTGCATGAAAAACTATTAATTATGCAAAGTTATGCAGAAAGTAGAATACTCTTTTATTCATAACCAACTAATGTGACTGACAGAAAGTTAGACACCTTCTCCACTGTTAATTTAAAGGTTTCAGCAAGTGGTGTTGCTTATAACAATATTCACCATTTCTCGCTTTGTTAACATTTGAGCAGCTAATAGTTTAGAGCCTGTGAATTCTCTGTGGTATGGCTGCAGCAGGGAGAAGTAAAACAGTAATCTAACAACTAATATTTCATGTCAAGGCAGTGTTGAGCTCTAAAATTTACAGCACTACTTTACTACGAACAATGCCTCACGCAAGCAATATGCCATATCACTATTTCAATGTATTATTCCCTCTTCTACCCTGCCCCTTTCCACCATGTGCCTTTGTGTTGATGCCTTAAAGCAGGCAGGCACTTTGTCAAATCACTCACACAGTGCTTCAGCAGTATCCCCCTTTTACTTTCAGTGAACTGCTAGCCCACTGCCTCCTTGTCTCCCTTCTGACTCGCTCTCAGAAATTCATTGCTTCTCTATTTGCAGTCTCTATCCTTGACTAGCAGTGCTGAGAATTGACTTACAGTCTTTTGAATACAGTATGTTCCACATCTTGCCTTCTTCCAGCACCTTGAGCCATTGTACCAAGAAGTCCCATTTAAAATGTTATTAACTTTGCAGATATAAACACTGTCTTATGCCTCCAACTACTGTTTATTTCAGGCTGCCAGTTAATTGGCATGCTCTAACACCCTTATTAAGCCAACTTGAAAATATTGCTTTAGAATGCCTTGGGAATTTAACTAATTTCATGCTAGAACTTAATAAGTAGGATCTGACACTCTGTCATATCTTCAGTAATCCATTAGGTGACTGTAACTCCTTTCAGTGACTGGATGAAAGCTTTATTAGTCATAGGGTCTCTGCTCCAAAGACATCACTGGAATTTAGTACCGTATCAGCACTAAAATGCAATTAACTTTCTGACTAAGTAGACTTTCAATGATGCCCCAGAATGTAGTTTTGGATATCTACTTTAAAAGCTTTCTGCTAAACTGGATTATAATTCTATTCAAGCATTTATTTTTGTTTCCTTGAGCAATTCTAATTTAGCAATAAATACATAGCAGTGACATAAAATTAAAAAAAATTAAAATAAAATAAATAAAATAAAATAAAAAAAGTAAAATAATATTATCAATCCATACTGGATCAGCTTCTCAAATTATGCACATGGAGTTGTGCGACAGTATGTTTTTTAATAATCTTACGCAATATTTCAGTCAATGTCCCGTAAAGCTGCTTCCTTCTTATGTCCAGTGCATAAACTTGCTTCGCTACTCCACTTCATTGTCTAAAAATCATCCTTTTTCCCTTTTATCTCTTCAGTTTCACAAAGTAAGAGTTGCTTTAGGGCTGATGCTTAAAGATTGGATCTTCTGTTACTAGTGTGTCTCCAGCAGCCTGTGGAAGTTCATTAGCACATTTGCTGGCAATAATCCAGTTAATGCATGTTTGTTCAAAATCTCAAAAATGATTTTATTTGAGAAAATGCAAGATCATTTTCCAGTGTAAAGTTAGAAAACAAATGTCCATACAGCAAGATGCAATTTATATTTTTCACTAGAGACTTCTAAACAGTATCCAAAATTTGAAAGCAATTACACCGGTTATCCAGACATGCTTTTTCAATCACTGTGGGTTGTTTTGTTTTGGTTTTTTTTTTTTTAATTTTAAAACATTTCTTCAGCAGTTCTTATTCAGTGGTACTTCTCATAGCTGTCACACTGGCACAGTGCTCCCATCTCCTCATTAGTCATTCAGCTCATGGAGCTTAATTGGACAAGGCTAGAGCGAATTTGACAAACATCGCAGCAGCAGAAAAAGCAATCACTCTTTCAAGATGAAAATTTGTTTGATGTCTTACTGTGTAACTCATTTACTCTCCCTGGGCACCACGTGACCTGAATATTAACCAGCCATTGATTGGCTTCTCTCCGCGGACAGTCACGTGGCGAGAATATTAATGGGTTGGGACCCGTAGTAGCACTGATAGGCAACCTTTGGATTGGCTGCCAGGTTAAGATAGGGAGATAAGTGGGTGCTTGATGAACACTTGACAGAACTTCACAGAAAATTAAGGCCCTAAAATAGCATGAGCAAGTCTTGTCAAATCAAGCATGATTATCATTGAATGCTTAAGGAATTCATCATCTGCATGAAATTGATACACTTCAGCACCAGCAGGCCCTACAGTCAGCAGGGACTCATCAGACTTTTATTTATATGTGTTCACCAAATCACATTAATTCTGAGAGCTAAAACATGCTAAGTATGAAGGTTATTTTCTGTTCAATCTAATTTATCTATGACAATAATCATCAGTAATAATATGTCACATTAAATTGCAGTCATTTTATGCATGCATATTGATTTGAAAATAGTGTTAGACTATTCCATAGTAATTAACAATTTCTAAAGGTGCACAGGGCCTGAAGTCATCAACCTATCTAGATGGAAAAATTGCATTTTATGTAAGGGATTTATAGATATGCATCCTTATCTAACTTTGAATATAAATTATAACCTGTAAAAGTATATGTAATTTTTTATTGTGGTATTAGGGCTAATAATCCTTGAAGAAAGTGTGTCCTTCTCTCCAAATTATTTTGGGCCAAATTCTGCTCTAGAAATGGAAAGGAATTATACCATTGCTCCATAAGAATGAACAATTGATTCTTTGCCCTTTGTATTTCCTTTTTTTTCTTCTGTGGGTTAACTTTCTAAACATTTACCATCAGCTTCTAGCTTTTGGTACAGATTTAGCAAGGTTTTGCAAGTACTTACACATGAGTCTATTCACTGTACAAGCATTAACAACAGAAGTTGCACTGTAATTACATGTATTATAACAATGCACATTCCATAACATCTGTCAGTGTTATTAATTTAATACATTCTGATCTTGCGATGTTGGTGGGTGGGGGTTGTTGCTGTTGTTATTGGTTTTGCTCTCATTTTTTTCTTTTAGATGAAAGAAAGATCAGAAATTATGCAGACTAACCCACGCAGAATCTCATACTCTTAAGGAATCATTAAAGCAAAAACCGCTTCTACTGTTAATAGGAGTTCTTTTTTTTTCACAGTAGGTATTTCATGGTACTGATTGCTTTGATAATACTTTTACAGTCTCTTGACTTATTAAGTATTACTGTATTGCAAAATATTTCATTTAAAATGCCTGCTTAGTAATGAAGTTTATATCCTTTTGGCTGTTTTTTTCTCACACACGTACATATACACACAAAAATCATGCTTTGGCTTACAGAATTACATTTAAAAATTAAGAGGAAAATAATCTGTTGTTTCTTATTTTTCCTACTGTAATCTCTTGTGATCCTGGTACTGCCTCTCTCTCTCTTTGGAGGCCCTCTTTATTGATTAAATGAATCTGCTCGAAAGGCTGGTTCCCAGGCTCTTTGATCTAATCCGATCTGATCTTATCCGATCACTTCAGCAGGACATTGGGGAATTAACAATAAGCAGCTTTACCACAAGTGTTTAATAACTCAACACAATCTCCTTATGGCTCCGAGCTGCTCATGTTCTCATCCAGTCAACGGCTCGCGGTGTAACAGATTGGACATCCCTCTGAACCTGAGGAATTTTCATGCACTGTGAAACTAATCGCTTCAAGTTCCTTCATTAATCACACAAAGCAGATTTCAGCATATTAACAAATTAAAAAAAAAAAAAAAAGAGAGAAAAGAAAAGAAAAAAGGAATGGGGGGAGGAATTCATCCACTGAGCTAAGGACTGGAAAGGGGCATGAGAAGGGGAGGAGGTATAATCTAAATTCTATCATCTTATTTAAAGTGTTTCTCATCTGCTTAACTTTCACAAGCATAAAATAATTCAGGCAGACTAAAGCTTTACAACCCTTCAAGCCCACAGTGACCTTATTCTTTCCCCTTATATGATAGAAAACATGTGATTACTACAGCAGTTGCGTTATTTTGTCCCTATAACAATCCTTGAATTTAGTGGTGGCATAAACTTAGGCAGGTAACAATATAACTCAGGTATTTAACAAGGCAAGGTATTTAACATCCTGTTGCAGGTACCTACTAACAGTGATTGTATGAGCAGATGGGATGCCTTGATGCTGACAGGTTACTTTTTTTTGAATTCTAGAGCAGTAGCATCTCCAGAATGGAAATAATGTGAGATTTGTTTAATCCTTAGACCTTTCCATGTCACAGTCATCCAGAGAAATTGAGTTTTATTTCTACTTGGCGAGTATCAGAAGGAGAATCACAGCCTAAATTGACATTTAGGCTCTGACTATCAGCTACAAACAATCAGATATCTGAGGCCATGCAGGAGGTAAGGAAAGAAATGGGGTGCTTCAACAGAGAACACTACCCTAGAGAAAAGTTCAGTGCTAGAGATGGGAAGTAAGCATTTTAGGCCCATGAGGAAGACCTTAAGAATCTGGCAGTTTTGCTTATAGCCAGTTCAGGTGGTCAATGCCTTTGAGATTCCACTGAACAACTTTAGCATTTATCCAGCATCTTAAAATTAAGTTTGTTAAGTCCTTTTACATAGTTGTGAAGACTCCTAGACAGTAAAGAAAAAGTATTAACAATGCAAACATATGTATCAAATTAGGTTCACCTGAAATATTTGTGAACCTGGTTTTAACAAAGTTTTGCTAGAGGTTTAAGGAGACACAAAAAATGTTTGATTACTGGTTTTGCTGTCAACATATTTATCAAGTTTTGAAGCCTGGTTTTGTAACATAGGTTCTAAGTAATACCAGTTAAAAATCTAGGTATTAATTTAATGATGTCTTTGGAAAGCAGTTTGCTAACAGAAAGTTCCTTGCTGGATTCCTTAATATTTGAGGATACCCTGCGGTGAGGCTTGTAACTGAGAAAGAATGTCTAACCAAGGTATCTTATTTTGCTCAGATCTTAGATCAATAAGAAATTCTAAAATTATTGAAGCTGCAGTTAATTTTCAAATAACATACTTGAAATCCAATTTTTAAATTGAAGTACAGTTATGAACTTCAAATACAATCCAATGATTCTCACACCACTCCCTTAGAAAGACTACTGAAAGTATCTTCACAAAGGATTTAAGGTCAATATCAAATGCTTCTATCTAGAGTTCAATTAAGAAGCATTAAGAAAGTCTTGAAGGCTATGTATGTATTGTTGAATTCATCTGAATCTTTAAAATTATGGCAATATGGCCAAATCTCCTATAAATATAGTCTTCTTCCATACATATGGAATTGCTTAGAGATTATGAACAATGCTTTTTGTCTGGTTCATGCCAAGGGGCTACCATGTAAGAGGTCTTTTACTTCTCTTTCTTCCTCAGTAGCAATCACCAGCCGCCAGAGACATCTTTACTCTGTATTTACTTCACTTTGATATTAAGCAGTGATGATGGCAAAGTCATGGACAACTTTGCTGAGAATTATGATGTGTTAATCATTTGAAAACCAACCACAGTAATTCAAAAATATTGTGAGCTCATCATGGATAATTTCTGTAAAGCAGTCCAAGGAAGAAACAAAACACAGCACACCTTCTTAAATTAATTTAGACAGAGACATTTTCCTAGCAATGAAGCAATATTTATAGAATTGATATACTATGCAGATGCTCCAAAAGGGGCATGAATTCTGCTGCTGTTGTGCTTGGAGTTCATTGGGATTTAATGTTGATTTATACCATTTACACCTAAAAAATTTCCAGAAATGTTGTTTCATTTGGCAACTGCATTTTTCAAAAGCCATTAAATTAACAGGACTGACTTGTGCATGTGGATATATAAAAACTCTTTTCACTGCCCCTCCACATCCAAATAACCACAAAAAAGCCATCAAACTTGAAAAATAATTCTGGAAAATATGGTCTATGACTGACAGTTTGAGGCTTTCACGACACTGGCTTAGCATTTTCCAACAAAACAGTATTTTCAGAAGATTTATTTGGTTAAAGCTTTATTGTGTCACAGGAGGCACAAAAGTTCATTTTTATGAACTTTTGTGTTCACCATTTTTATGAACTTTTGATGTAATAGCATGCCTTTGGAAAGCTATTTCTTCTCCAGCCATCACACCTGTGGAGGTTCTTTAAAGCCTAACACTAAACGAGTTTGGGTAGCATACCTGTTGCACAATTTGCCCCTAAGGGACTGGACTGTGGTTCTATAGACAGCTTGATTTGTGAATCTCATAGTATCGTGAAACCAGAGTCTGGAGGCCTTAGAAAACCTAGCAGCTCAGAAGAAACCTTGGAGAACTCAATAATAACAGTTTGATCTGTTGTTCACCTGATCTCCATGCTTTCTTGCAAAACTGAATACTAAATCTCTACTGCTTTCATGTTTCCTACACAGAATATTTTGATTAATTAAGCAGTATAATTTTTATGGGTTATTTACTCATCCATGTTTTGTTTATTTTTTTTAACATCTTTTTTTTTTTTTTTTAACATCTATTTTACATTCTAGAAATTGAACTCTGTGTGGTTGTTTTGGGAGTTAGCTTTTATTTTTCAAAAAATTCCAGAGACAGAAATGCTAATTTTTAACATTATGTCTGTACATAATGTATTTGTATTTTTTAACATTATTGTTTGACTCAGTGTGACTGTGTTGTTAAGTCATTTTTATGTGTTTCAGAAACATAGCAATCAGATCTTGTTTGGCATCCTCATGAAGGCTAGTAATGGGAATGGATGCTTGCCTATAACTGGTTTCCCTCTTGGCTTACTACAAATGTGATGAAGGAAGATCAGAATTTTGCCTTAGTGTGAGAGCCAAATGTTATTTGAAGCACTACACTTTGAAATTATACCAAGGTTAAAGACAGGGAGATCTGCCCTATAAAGCATACTTAGCTACACAAACTGACATAAAGATAATAAACACACTCTACTTATAAAGCTGGTTTATCAGAGAAAATGGAGACAGCAGAAATGTTTAGACTTTTATATTCATCATGTTCATCACACAGTCTCACTGTATCCAAGAGAAATATGCCAGGATAAAGACCGTGACTGTCAGCCAGTACCTCTGAAACAAAGTAAATTTAAAGCCTATTAGTCATTATGACATGACTTATGAAATGGTCATTGTATGAAGTAGTATAAGAATAGGAAAGAAAACTAAAGGTTTTCACAATTTTTACCATTTTTATTTCCAACTTCCAAGACCAAGTGCTTTGATTTCACTAACAAAGTAAACATTTATATGGGTACACTAAAAATAAATAGAACACTATCAAAACAAAAGACTGTATTTTGTATATAAGGTGAAGCATAAGAGAATATATCACATTGTGCTATGTTGGCACAATGCATCTTCGATAGCACAAGTTCTATTTACATGCCTTGCTATTTAAGGATTGAAGGATTCCAGGAACTTTTTGCCTGAAAAGTGTAAAAACAATACTTATTTTTTCTGTTTTTCTCTATACCTTACTTATTCACATTCCAATCAGTGAAATTTAGAGACTTCTTATGAACTCACCACTATGTCTGAACTGCATCCTTATCACAACTTGAACATAAAAATTACAAGGCAGGGCATCTGATTCTTCCTCTTTCCTATAAGCCTCTATATGAAAGTACTATGGTATAAAATCCAACAATATTTCATGTTATGAAATACATATACATATATATGTATATATACACACATTGTAAAAATGCATTTTTATGTTAGGCTATGTTTTCATTTTCATTAGCTATACTTCTGCTATATTTTATTAGCTATACCTGCTGCTGAGGTCAGTGAGCTCCAATGTTCTCAATGGGCAGGAATCATGGTGCTTGGGTGCTAGTCTAATGCTAGTCTGTTCAGTTATCTAAGCAAATTCCTTGGGAACCATAGGACAGATCTTTTTGAAGGTGTCTAGGTGCCTAAAAATACAGTAGAAATAACCATATCCTACAAGGATCCTTGTGGGAGTTGTCTGTCCAACATGTCTACAGGTAGGCTAGTTTCCTATGTTTTCCATATAGTGAGCAGAGAGAGGCAATGTAGGTCACCATTCCTCCTTAAGGCATTTTTTTTGCAATAATTTAAATGAATCGTGTTTCAGAAGTGACAGACTCACTCCATTGACCCTCAGAGATTCCTAGCTAAGACACAAACACTCCTGCTGTAAGCCATTTAGGTGAAATGTGTTTCACTCTTAGTGCTTGCTTGCATCTCTTGATATAAAAGAAAATCTGCAAATTATCCCACTGTGCTTACATACTTTCAAATTTTGGGTCTTCATGCACCCAGCAAAAATTGTTGCTAGCCTCCAGCATCCCCAGTTAGCTTACTATCTGAATCAGTGATATTCAATGTTTAAAAAATATTACACTAACATGTAAACACATTCTTGACACCAAATACTGCAAAAAGCCTTCTTTCCTAGCAGTAATGTAAAAAGGCATATGTAAAAGGACATACTGTGTTACTAAAAAATATATTTCCTAAATGAAAACCACAAATTGGAAAAGAAGCCTTTAAAATAAAAGTTCATTGCATTTTGATGGTTTTTGAAATATGGTCAGACTAAACCATTAAGTGTGGATCTTCTTGCACAAAGTCTGCAGAATTTAATCACTAAGCCACTAAACCAAGACTATCATGCCAAAAAAAACATATCAAGACTAGTTATGGTCAATAAAATTTCTAAATGAAATGAATGTTCTTCATATTTAGAACACTTCCTGATGTCAGGGAAAACCCTTTTTTTTTTTTTTTTTTTGAGATATGAGGAAGTCTTTTGGTATCAATCTATTACCTGAAAAAAAACCAGAGTCACAATTATTTTATCCATATTAGTATATTTTTAATGAGTAAATTTGCATCAGTCAAGGTACTCATGTGATTAAGGGTCACGTGAATCTCCTTCATTTCTGATCAAACTTGGAGGCAGGTATGAGCACTATGACTAAACAGTTTATATGAATATACATATATGTGCTTGTGTGTGTGACACTTGGGGACGAGCCAAACAGGCTCACATTTAAGAAAGGAGTTGGGTACTCTTCGTATGCCATGACTTCTCAAAAATTAGGAGAGATAAAGAAATACTGCTAATTATTTTTCCCTGAAGTACATTCATACATTTAGTGGCTCATACAGTCCTAGACAACCAGAAAAGCAGCGGAAACTCTTGGACCTGTTGTTACCTCACTTTAGTATGTGGAAGGAAAACAATTCAAATTACTTTCAGTAGGAACAGTTACTTGCACGTTTTTCTGCAAATTTCCATCACTCTGTATGAGTTGGTATTGTGATCTAATTCATCATCTGGTCATAACATTACCATCTCTTGGCACCATATTCTAAATTTTAAATGACTGCAATATTTCTTTTGATTCCTGAGTGAAGGGAATTATGTGTAAATTAGTCCTCTAAGGAATCCATAGATACTGCAGGTTTTTAAAATCCAGTTCTTGTCCGATTATTCCAATGCAATAAGTTCCCTGCTGTTATTTAAATGTTGTAAATAATTTTGGTTCTTTTATAGTAATTGGAAACTTACTCAATTTTGTGGTTTAATATTCCATATGTAAATATAGGTTAATTGAAATTGCCAACTAATGAATGTTCGTAATATAATGTTCATAAACCCAGGATATTTCATACAAATATTTGGTCACATATGAGATGTCTGAATTAAATTTTTCTTTGAATTAAATAAAAAATAAAAGCACCTTCATTTTATTGAATTAGGCTTAAAATGTCATACTAGACACTGGAAAAGTGAATGAATTCACACAGAAAGATTAAGGCAACCATGAATATCAGAAGATGCATAATCATATTGCTCTTCTTCAGTCTTATTAACAATTTATACTATAAAAAATTATCTCTGTATAAGAGTACAAGAAACTTCAGTGATTGGTAGTTAGTCACAAAACAGAATCATATTTTTATGTCAATGTTCCTAAGTATGTCTCTGTTTCAGTGAGTATCTCGTGCACTGAAAGTTATGTCCTCAGCTTGCTCATGGTGTATTGCTGCTCACAGCTTCTAAAATGCAGCAGGTGTGAATGGGACCAGTAAATTTGCTAGTCAGGGTAAGAATTATTTAAAAATAAGAACATAACCCCATGAAAATGTAAGCCCACTACACCCTTTTGTACACTGTATTGTTTAGTAAAAAGCTTTGTTTCATGGCAACTACCAGGCAGCTTTGTCAATAACCAAAATAAAGCTGCTAACACTCTAAAAACTAAATGAGCACTAATGCTTCAGTCAGCCTTTCCCCTGCTGCCTGCAGGCTGTGTCGTGGGTAACTCCTGCTGTCCTTCTCCACACTGACAGTGGCAGGTGACAGAGCTCAGGTAGAATTTCTGCAAAAGCACCAGCTGAAATACCTGGACTAATAAAACATTAACCTGCCTGCTGAAATGGTGAATGGGGATAAAAACCAACCAACCAAACAAAAGTATAAAGTGGAGCCATACTGAGTGCTAGTTCTAAAGCTGAATGACAGCTGAGACATAGCTTTATGCATAGTTCCTCTACTGTTTCTCACGTCAAAGTAGCCTCCTAATGTATTGAAGGGTGATAGAGATCCTACAGTATTAATGTAATTATGAAAAAAAAAATAAAAAGACTGCCACTGATCTTGAAAGCATAGGCATCTGTGAATCCAGAACATATGGTGTTATGCAGTATTTGATGGGTAGGTACTTTTAGTGAATCAGTCTTTGATGTCTGCACTGGGAGGTGAAACACGGCTGGCTGTGAGTTTGCAATGGCACAACACTTCTGGTGATACACTCACCAGTGTTTCTACCCCATAGCCATCAACAAAGTGGTGAAGAAGTTGTATATAATTTCTCTTTCCTCTGAGACCCTTTCTATGACTGAATTCTCTGAATTGGAAGTGTTTCTGGCTGTCAGACTACATAAAAGAAAGTAGCTTCACATGTGTACAGACATGAGGGTCGTGCCTGTGTACACAGACCTTTTTCATGTGCTTCTTCACAAATAGCCTGACTTTTTTTTTCTTAATGTACACGTCTTTGAGATGTCAGCAATCTGCCAAGAGCTGAAGACTTCAGCTAAAGACTTCAGCTAAAGAGCTGAAAGAAACTTTGCTTAGCAAATTAGTCAGTATGTGTTTCCACTACATCTGCTATTGGCTTGTTTAGGTTTAATTAATAAGTGTTTAAGTCTGTTGTAGGGGACAATGGCTATCTAGTGAAGTCTTTTTTATTGGCAACATATGGTATTCTGGTGAATGATTGTCAGAGTAACTATAATGAAGCATTTAAAATAACTTCTTCAGCTCAGACTTTTGGAACACTAAAAATGTCTTTCAGATGTCTGCTCAGTTCTTGTTTCTTTGAAAATGGACCTGGTGCTTCTTCCAGCACATTACTATAAGGAAATGGGAGGTGGGAAGAAAATGTCATAGTTTTAAATGATTTAAGCAGCAACTTGCATATAAAACAACAAAGGTGCCCGAAAGCATAAGTAATAGTATTATTTTAACAAATTACTGGAATTCCTTCTTTGTATCCTAACACAATTATGAATAGCCTGGACTTTACTGTGGTAACCAAAGAAAGAATGAATCTCCATTTCAAATGGCACAGGAATTTAGCATAAACTTTGAGTAATTTGTAAAGTAGGACAAAATTGGAAACATATACTGCTCATGAACTTTGTATAACTACAGATACTTACACTAGTTAAAAAGATTTGCCTCTAAAATTTATCTAATTTAAAAAAAAAAATAGGCACATCCCACATCATAAAAGACACTGATTTAAGCAAACACAGATTTTGTAATATAGTGCTTTTTAATAGGATTAGCCCCTAAGAGCAGCAAATTCAGGACAATAGTTTGTCATTAAAGTTGATCTTCTGATCTAAGCTTGATGCTGATTGCATTTTTGTCTGGATTTTAGCTAAGAGCTCACTGCCATTTTAACTGCCTCTGAGTAAAAATCTTTATTCTTTCATGTAATTATCTTGAATTTTGCTAGAAACAATGGTGGTGGGCAATCTTCATAGAATTCTTGCTCTTAAACCTGCCTTGCAAACCAGAAATGGAAAAAAGAGTCACACCAGTTCTGGCACCCCTGTGACATTAAGTGGCATGCAAACTGCATTTACAGGCTTCTGAAGATACTGCCTTATAAATGGAAATAAGCAGAAGCAAATTTTAATTCTGACTTAGTCTTCTCACTATTAACCCTATCTCTAATGTTACTGAGAGGCCTCAACACAGTGCCCTTCCTCATCCCTCACAGGAAGAATGATAGCTCTCTTGTCCATAGGCAGCTTCTATCTCTCGTCTCTCTAGGCTGGCAAAATATGTTGTCTATCTCTGTGGCTCTTAAGCAAAGGCAGAATTTTGCATGCAGTCCATCACTGCACAGCTAAATTTACTTGCCTTCCTTTTCACAAACTTCTGCAACTTTCAGACTAGCCATACCTCCAGTAAGGGGTCAGCATCTTTCCCTCTTAAGCATTAAAACTTCTATATATCCTGTTTCCCTAAGGACACATTGACAGTTCTCTACCACAGCAGAAGGTATCATACTTTTGAGTTTACTCTTAAGAGATTTATAAAGAATCTGATCACAGCCTCACATGCATATCCAGGTTTGAAGAACTGAAGTTCACACTTACAATGAAAAATGCTTCTACCTTGTTTCAAGCTATTTTGGCTTGAAACTCTATCACCAAGGTTATTCTCACCTCTACTTTGAATATGATTTAATGTGATGATGTTACATGAAATTGTATCTTCAGATTATATTTTACTATTGGTCCAGTCTCTTAAACGGGACACTCTTTATTTGTCCCCTTGAATATTTTTTTCAGAGTTGCTTTTTCACTTTGCTTCACAAATATAGAATATTGCAGTTCATCTTTCCTAGAAATAAAGAAAAACTCTTCCAGAGGTTTTTAAATAGAAAAACCTTTTCTCTTCATTGATTCACTGTCATTTTACACATAAAAATATCCAAGTGGCATAAACACTTGTTTGAATTTAAGACGGTACATACCTACAAAGACAGTTTTTGGCTGAGAGAGGCAGGAGAATGATTATTGCTGTTTTTTCAGGTTAGCAGTCAGATTCACTTCCCAGCTGTACCCATACAGTTGCCTATAATTTTTTTCTCTCCAGTCAATATTGGTGTTCCCATTTTTTTTCCTAAGTTTTCTACTTAGTTGCATCAGATACCTTCCACACACAAAGAGCAGCTTGTACCTGCGGAGTTTAACAAAGATTCTGGAGTACAGAATATTAACAAACATTATTAAATACTTAAGATAACCAGCAAGTATCCCCAGCAGGCAATTAAGAAATACAAATTCTGTGGGTGAAAACAGAGATGTATTCTTAACTTGTAAACTCTTTCATTTGGTAGAACATAATACATAAAAATCCTAGAGTAGATGAAACTAGTACTAGGGTCTACTTTAAAGTGAATAGTTATTTTTTTCTGCCCCCTTCTTTACAAATAATCCCACTAAAATTAGAACAGCTATTTATAATTAATATTTTCATTCAGCACAAGGCAGAGTAACAAATCTGACTCAGTATATAGCCTACCATGCTGTTATGCCACTCCCAAGAGCTAAACATTATCAAATACTGAAGCGTACTTACAAGTGACTGTCCTGGTTCTGGCCAGGACAGGGTTAATTTTCACAGTAGCCAGCAGGGTGGGTGGCCAGGACATGGAGGTTATTCTATATCACTTCATGTCATTGCCAGGGGCAAGAGGAAAGGGGGTCCCTTGCAGTAAGTGAGTAAGAGAGGTGGATGAAGAGCAGAAGTGGTCCCAGTTCCAAGCAATCACATGTGAATCGTTTGCCTATATTGTACACTTTTTTATTGATAGTGTAGCTAATACTGTGGCTTTTTTCTTATATCATTGCTGTTTCCAGCAAATTTTTCCTGTTTCAACCTGTGATCTTCACCTTTTGTGTCTCCTTTTCTTCTATCCAGCCACTCACAAGAGGGAGAGGAGAAAGGAGGGAAGGGTGTGGGGGAGCGAGAGAGCCACGAGTGGTTTCAGTGGGAACACTAACGTGGAGAATACCATTCCTAAACCACAACAGTCACAAGTAAAACATATCAGTTTTAAGGTACGGCATAGACAAATATACCACCAGTTTAAAGATTGCTGGTTCAAGTGTAGAATGTCATAGGATCAGAAGTCCTATATGATTACTTCTGTGAAAGTATTTTATCAGTACATCACTTATAAAGAAATATCACAAATCCTCTAAATAATTGATATTTAGCCAAGATTGGATGAAAACAGATGGCATTTCAGCTTCCTGTTCTGAGAAAATAATTTAAAATACTTGGAGTGGGTAAAAGCTCACAAAACTAATTTTTAAAATGCTGGTAATATGATTTCCAGAGGAAAAAGGAGGAACTATATTCAACTAACTAAAATGATATTACTTCAATGCAGTATGTAGGACAGAGTTGATTTAAAAACTACCATAGTCTGCCAGTGCTTAAATGATTCACTTGAAGTTTACATATTCAGGACAAATGCAGCCCTAATGCAACCCCAAAGAAGTCAGTGATATTACACCTCTTATACCAGATTTGCTTGCAGTATGTACTTCCTTGTTTTAACAAGCAGACCTGCTGCTTGATTCATACTATAGTCATGAAAAATATAAACAAGCACATTAAGAAAGATGAATGACATTTTTTGAAGGAGAGTATTTCCATTGCTACCTTTGTAATTGGGCTTCCACAGTTATTGTTAGTGAAATACTGGAAGATCTGAGGAATTAATTTGTACCCAGAAAGTGTGGATCTTAGACAGAATTCCTCATCAAAGTTCTATGAAGAGGCTTATAACAAAACACATTTTCAAAATAAAAGTTTACTAATAATGTAGTAGACAGGAACAACTCACCAGCTCTGACATTAGAGTTCTTTTGTAGATCAGATCTTATGTGAACTAGAAAAGTCCTGTGAAATACATTCTTATTTGTGGAAGGGTAAGATACATCTTCTGAGAAAGGCTGCTGTGGCTATGAAATAGTATTTAATCAAAATATGTAGAAATACTAATAGAGTTCGAAATGTAGCTAAGATTTTTTTTAATCCACTCCAAGGAAAGCAAGGTAGAATGAAATATGTATAAAAATTATACTTGAAAACAACAATACAGCAACATCAAATAGGAAATCCTGTTGGTCCAAACAAGTAAAGAAGCTCCAAGTCAGGCTTTTCATTGTAAGAGTGATGGCATCCCTTATCACTTCTGAAGTTTGTGACTGTTTTAATTAGTTATAATTGCCTAATATACACACTGAGTGAGGACTTATAACTTATTGGTTGGCCTTTTAGGTATGCCAGAGCAAAGAAGGAAAAAATAAAGTATCCTCACATGAGAATAGATTTGAATTCTTCAGGATGCACGATTTCCCTGGAGAGTACTCTGTTGACTAGTGCACAACTGAAATTGTGATATGCTGGAAAGAAACGGGAATGAAATTCCACTCTTCCTCTCTCCTCTCTATTCCTTTAATGCACTTAAGACACTCTGGCTTTCCCATATGTCTAAAGAAAAGGCTAATGTCCTGCCTTTAGGTGCTTCTTGTAAGAAATACACCCCACCATCCCATGCATAAGCATGGGACTGAGAAACTGAGACACCAACCGTCTTGAAATTTCTCTATATCCTACTTCAGGCAGCTCTGTTTTTTCTCTAGAGGTCTCCATGGATGTCACCCTTCATATATGTTATACAGAGCCTGAATGCATACCACAAAACTGCACATTCATTGTGGAGTATGAGGGACAAGTGTCTAAAAACAAGGGTTGTCAAAAGTCCTAAATCCCCACATAAACCACAGCCTCAGTTAAGGACCTGACAATACACCTACCCAACTCAATAAAGGATCAGACCGCACTATGGGTAAGGCATCAGTTTCACTTGAAATGAGGAAAGTGTAACTAAAAAATATTGGAACAATTTTTAAACTCAGAAGGCTCTTTAAATCATCCTCCTTCCTACATTCTTCAACATACCTGTAATTGTGGCCTTCATCTTAACGCCGAGCACTACATTGCACAGAGCCAAGATTAGCCTTGTCATAGTGAAAAATAACCATCTGGCAGTCCTAGTACAGTGTAACAGAGTGCTACTTAGAAAAGAAACAGTGCTTTTTAATTATGGACAATTAGTCTCATATGTAATACCGTTACTGTGTTTAAAAGTAACTTTAATTGTTGTCACTTTCCCTAGGAGAATCAATAACATTTTTCTGTAAGAAAATGGGTGATGACAAAATTGGAGGCGTGTGTGCAATGACATTTAAAATTTGTCCGTCTGTTCAAAAGTCTCCATGCCTGCAGAAAATTATAAAAAATATCTAGTATCTGCCAAAAATCACTCCTAGGTGTCAGCTTTCTGATTCAGAGCAGTATTTCCATTTGTGACTCGTCTTCTGATCATGTCATGCAACAAGAAAAGCACTGTTGCTTACATGACCCTGATAGGCTGACATACAAACAGAAATGAAAATTATGATGTTCAGTCTCCCGCTCATTGCCAGAATGCCCTGATAATGATACTATTCAGACTGAGTGTTTACTATTGAAAGTAGGAGTTTGTTCTGTATGTCTTCCATGAGACTACCCTCACATTTTCTCTAACCTTGTCTTGGATGGGTGCACTCTTTGCTGAGTAAAAATGTCTCGATGGCCAAGCCCAGATAGTCGTGGTGAATGGAGTTACATTCAGCTGGCAGTTGGTCACCAGTGGGATTTCCCAGGGCTCAGTTGTTGGGACCAGTCCTGTTTAATATCTTTGTTGGTGACCTGAGCAAGGGGGTCGAGGGCACCCTCAGTCAGTTTGCAGAGAACACCAAGTGGGGGGAGGGTGTTGATCTGCTAGAGGGTCAGAAGACTCTGCAGAGGGATCTGGACAGGCTGGATTGATGGGCCAAGGCCAGCTGTATGAATTTCCACAAGACAAAGTGCTCAGTGCTTCACTTTGGTCACAACAACCCATGCAGCACTACAAGCTTGGGGCAGAGTGGCTGGAATGCTGCCCAGCAGAAGAGGAGTCATCATCCCTAGAAGCGTTCAAGAAACAACTGGATGTGGCATTTAGTGCTGTGGCTTAGTTGACATGGTGTTTGGTCAAAGGCTGACCTTGGGTGTCTTTTCCAACATTAATGATTCCATCATTCTGTGACTTGGTCTGACTCAGATCATGACACATGCCAGCACCTCCTTAAGAATACTTAGAAGTGTTTGTGCAGAGGGGGCAGGCAAGTCCCAAACGTAAACTGTGTAGGGAGGCCTCAAAAAGTAGAAATACAACAGGAAAATTTCAGGCCCATCAGGAAATTAAAAAGTAATGGAGAAATTTCTTACAATGCTGAGGAATATCTATGAGCAGCACAAAGTAACAGCGCCTGTGCTCTGGCACATGGCTGGCAGAAAAACAGCCTTGTTTTCTTGTAGAAGATCTGTAAGGCTGGAACTACGGACCAAGGTGATCAAGTGCCCTCTCATTTCAGTTCACAGAAGAGTGAACACAGAGGAGTGTGGAGGAAGAAGGAAGGAAGGCTCTAAGACAGAATGGATCAATGGGCTGAGGCCAATGATATGAGGTTCTTGGTTTGTATTAGACATAGTGTGGCCAGCAGGTCTAAGGATAGGATTGTCCCCATTCAGTCGGCACTGGTGAGGCCACACCTCAAGTCCTGTGTTCAGTTTGGGCCCTCATAACAAGAAAGACACTGAGGTGCTGGAATGTGTCTAGAAAAGGGCAACGGAGCTGGTGAAGGGTCTGAAGCATGTGTCTTATGACTATGCGAAATAGTTTATTTAGAAGCTTTGTGCCTGAAATTTCTGGCCCATATTCTTGATTAGTTCGAGGAAAATCATTATATCTCTATTAAAGAGAGATGTCCACAATTAGGCAAGCAGGGAGATGTTTGCTACTGCAAAGCCAGAAGCATAGACTCCATTTTGAACCAATAATTTACCTGAAAGAATCTGTTTTATTAGATTGACTGCCAACTTTTATCCTTTGTTTGTGGAATTGTGATGTGCTGTTTAAATAGAATATTTTCTTTCAGATTTTCAGATGGTGATAACCAGGGTATAATTTATCTTATTAATCCTTTCAGGTTCCCTTTTTTTACATGACTAATATTCCCGCATCATGTATGCCTGACGCCAGCCCATGGTTCCATTATCTCTTCTTCTTCTCCACTAAGCTTAAAATCAACAAACAGCTTTTCTATCTTTTCTATCTTGGATTTCAGCTTACATGCATTCAGTCTGTAGCGTGTGTGTGAAACTCCCTTGGAAATAAAGTAGTAATTCATGTTTACCACTGAGAGAAACAATTACCTGGCTCTCATTTCTGGTAATCCACTTCTATGAGTAAACACTGTTTTTAAAAAACCTTGCCTTCGTAGAAAATGAATTAACTTCCTTTTTATTTATATGTGACTCACAGAATCACAGAATATACTGAGTTGGAAGGGACCCATAAAGATCATTGAGTCTAACCCTTAGACCTGCACAGGACCATCCTCAAGAATCACACGATGTGCCTGAGAGTATCATCCAAACACTTCTTGAACTCTGTCAGGGCTGGTGCTGTACTAACCTTATGCGTCTTTCCATGAACTGCACAAACAAAATGCACACCAAAGTTCTATATCCTGCTCTCATGGGCAATTCAGCAATGCACATAATAAATAAATGCTGGGTCTTTGCTTGAGCTGACAACACAGTTGACATCCACATAAACCATTATTATGAAATCCAGTGGCAAAACATGCAAGTGTGTAATCATCATTTAATTAGTAGATTATCTTTAATAAACTTTATAGATGAGTAGAATAATTTCTAAATGGAAAAGAAGTAGGAGAGGAAAAGAACTTCTGAATTATTCTTATGTCTATTCTGACTTTAGCTTTTGCTGATTTTACAGAGTTGGTCAGCTCCTGCATGGAGACTAAAGCTCTGCCCATCTCAAGGTCATTGTGTTTTAACAATAGGTTTTAATGCAGCAGATGCAGTGTTGGAAGATAAAGGCCTATTCAGTCAAACAACTGATAAACAGTATATCTGACGAATAATATCATAAATTACTCTTTCTATAATTCTTTTTTATCGGCACACATAGGCTTTTGCATTATTTGGTCTACAAGAACTAGTTAGTATAAGAATGTTAAGGAGATTTTCCTCTTGTGTAGTTTTGATTCGTGTCAGTGTGTAGAAGGAAAGTAGTTTCCTAATTTTAATCCCCTTTAAAACAACTTTTGAAAGACACTTTACTGGAAACCTTGAACAACAGCAAAAGTCCTACAGGGGGATACAGAAGATATAGAAGTAACCTATGTTTCCAATCAAAATATTTATTTCCTGAAAACTTAGCCCATGAATTGCTGTAGATCTTTCAACAGTTAACGTCCTTCTTCAGCTACTGCACAGAAGAAATTGCAGCTTTTATGTGCTACTAAGTAATTTCTGGCTATTTCTACATGTTGATGTGCATCCATGGTGCTTGCATGCAATGAACAGCAGATGACTGAAGGGAACATAAAATTTTCTGAAAAGTTTACCAGACCATTTTAATAAAAAAGTCGACACTACCCTCTTTCGAAAAAGCAACCTTCTCCTGCTGCCTTTGTACCTATTGGGTATCCCTAAATTTTGTGGAGGGTTAAGACAAGGTTCACAATGGCTGTTGTTGGTCCTCTCTCATGTTGGCACATTATCCTCTTGTGCTAGTGCCATTTCAGCAGTTTGCCTTGACCAATAAAGTAGTGTTGCTGTTCCTGTATTTCAGCAGCTGAAAATGCCAAATGAAAAATTCAATATTTTGACTGTTGTTTTTTTCTAGTGGAGATCTGAGTGTACTTTTTGAAAATTATTTTAATATAACATTAGTACCCAGTCACATTTCTGCAGTTCTTCAAGGTTGCTTTGCAGTTATAACAGCAAGTTCCACATTGCAATGGGTTGAACTACATCACCCTTACTCAACAAGGGAAGTCAGTGTACTGCAAACCTACATCCAATTACAGAATATTTTCCCTTGTAGAACTGCTTCAAGGACTAGTTTCCACCAAACTACCAAGGCAGCATGGACACTAAATGAGGTAGCGTGGACACTGGAAGTGACTTAGCTACGACCACTAATTGCAAAACAGGTTTGTGCCTCTTTACTGTATTTTAGCATGCTTCCTATTCCATTTTAAATCTTCTTTTCTATAACAGATATGAGCATAGACCCATATATTTTGAAGTAGAACCTTAAATACGGTTTGTGAAAAACAGTTCAGTCACATGAATCATTGTTTCTGCCCCTTAAAAGAACACCTTTGAAGACACAAAAGAAAAATATAAATATATATCACTTATTTTTAATGTTCCTAACCCTGCCCTCTGTTTCTGCAAAGATGAGACAATAATCAGGCAAGTAAAGCTAAAATCTAGGCACTTTGCAAAGTACTCCAAAGCAGTTACTAAAAAAAACAAACAACAAACCTTTAAAATAAGTACTTGAGGTTTTTAGCTAACATTTTTGCTATATTCTAGTTGAAACAGATACAGCCCTAAATTTAAATTCTATATGGTTCCTTTTGGTAAAAAGAAAAATCAAAAAGCAGAAAACCCGATCCTGTCATTGTGATTGCTTCCCTTTAATAATCTTCAACACTTACAGATGTTCTCGCTGGAACCCTGATACTTCATTTCCAGACTACAGACTTTTGAACTTCCTTTTGAACTAAAAGGAGAGTTTTTTTAGCAGTGATCTGTATCTGGACCTGTAAGTTCTTACCGAACTGGAAACAATCACTAGATCCATAACTAGACCTATCCTCAGTGACAGAAAATCCTCAGTCCTTCAGATACCCATGAAAAAAAGGTTGGGTTTACAAGTAGCAGGGAAATGACTGGGTCCAACCTACTTGCAACAAAATGATTAATAACTCCACTTGACTACATCTTTTTTCTTAAATACCTCTCACACATGAATATTCATCAGATTTATGTAAAAGATTAGTTTTAAGACCCTTTGATTTTCTATCATCTAAAGACTGATGAAAACAAAATTTGGTATTAGAATATTTTTAAAGTAATGAAAGAAGTTATTTGACTAATTTTTCTTTTTTTTGCACAGTAACATTTTGACTTCCCTTTAAATGAAATAGACATCAAGCTAAACTTTTTTTTGCAATCTGGAATTACTGGATGAAACAGGGTTTCATATTTGTGGCTGTTTTATCCAGAAAACTGTGGGTGTTACTTGGTATGCTAAAAAAACCCCACAAACAAAACCCCAAAAAACATAAAACAAATGAACAAACAAACAAACAAACACAACAAAAAACCACAAAAAAAAAACCCAGAAAAAAAACAAAAAAACCATCTGGAGAGCAAGACATGACTCCTGAGTATGTCCTGCTGCGATTTCATGCAGCCTTGCAAGACACATCTTTAGCCCTCTCACCAGTACACAGCAGGAGTAATGCAAATGGCAAAGGATGGAATGGAGTGTGGAACAGAAAAAGTATCATGCATTCTAAAAACAGTATTGGAGAGTTTTAAATTAACAGAGAAAATACAGACATGTCACCATCCCATATGAGCTCTAACATGCCATTCCTCACTATATAAAAATCTCAGTCTTTCACCACAATCTCTTTGCTATTGGCTACCAGACCCAGTATGAGCCATACTACAAGCTACCAGGGCTCACAGTTTACCCTTTGTACACAGAGAAAAGGTACACCTATTCACATTCTCTCCTTTAACCAGACTCAAGGATGAAGGTAAGTTCACAGGTTGCTTTCTATCTACAAATGTAAAATGTCATGTCAGCCTCCCATCTAATAAGCTAAAGGACCAAGTGTATACATAAACTAGAATATCCTTTTCACCAGAACACAATCAAATACTTTTCATAATTTCTTTTATTCTGCATACACTGATCAAAATCACAGTGGCTTTCCATCTCCACAACTGTGAAGCATCTTCTGAATCACAGTGTATTTGCTTGTGTAAATGTATTTGAGAGTGCACACTTGTGTTTATGGATGAAGAGAAAAACTGGAACAACACAGTCTCATATTTAAGAGTGTGAATTCTAAAACCAATATGAATAACCCAGACTTGGAAAAAAAAAAAACCAAAAAAAAGTCTAAAGCATAACTTTAAAACAGTAAATATGATGGCACTTTTACAGCTGAGTTTGCATTTAATAAAATCAGATTCTTTAATGAAAAGTAAGGAATATATTTTGTCTTATTTTTGTATAAAACTTTGGGAAAAAAAAAGAAATAGTAGCGCTTACACTGCAAGAACAATGTTTCACAATTTTCTTATCACATAATAAAAAGTTAAGGGTTTTTTGACTCTTAATTACAGAATTATCTTGAGGAGCTTTATTCCTCTTAAGCTACCAACAGATATTTATGATTTAATTTAAATTATTCTCCATGTACTTATGTTGTGGTAAAAGCTACATTAATATGTTTGTTTTCACAGGTATACAGATGATTTAAAGGAAGGTCGTATTCCTTCAGGCAGGCTGTTTGCATTTATCAATACTTTCAGTGTTTTTTAACACTATTTTTCAGATTGCAGTTGCAGTTTGCCATTTATACTGAGAAACAGAAGGTACAAAATGGCAAAAGCAGAAGACAACATCATTCCCTGGCATCTGATGCTCTTAACAGGGACATTTTTAGGCAGTCCATTAATTTTGAATAATACTTGGTAACAGGGAAAGAAAAAAAAGTGATGTTATTTTGGTTTGACTTCAATGAATCATTTCATAAAATAAAAAATATTACACTCTGGATCAGGTTTTCTTCCCAACCTTTTGGTTCACTGAATGCCCTATCTGGGAATTGGACAAACCAGTTCCTATCTCATGCTATTGTATATGTCTATGTGTATGTGGATGTCATTACATACATATATACATATATATACACACACACATACATATATACATATAGACATATGCATGCATAAATAATTTTGTGCTTTACTGAAGAACAATAAATTGTTTTTTAAAACCATCAACAAACAAAATTACACCCAATATCATACAATATTTTGTATCATGTTCATCATTTTGTATATTTAGTGTCTGTGAATCTCCCTTTCTTCTCAGCTGAGATTAGAGAAACCTGGAAATAGCATTTATATATTTTGCTATTATTTCATATGTACAGGATCTTTATAAAGCTGCACTTTTCCAGAAAATTTGGGAAAGCATTAACATTCCCTTTTTCATTCAAACAACACTTTAAAAGCGATGCACTTCACAAGTGGGTAACTAATAGTCACATATCAGGCAGAAAATGAAGTTCAATCAGAGGATTAAAGCAGTACAGTCTGGCTTCTATAAATGACAAATCTTCCTGGCTTGGCCCAGATGCTAGCACCCCATTTTTTTGCAAGAGTCTCCCACTCATTAAAAAAATATCTAATTAGGCCCAAGGTATCATGCAATTGTTTCTCAAATGTTTTCAATGAAAAAATAATAATCAAACAAAACAAATACCTGAAGCATCACTTAAAAATAAATGAAACTCTATTTTCCACCCTCTCATGCTTTTTAAATACTTACTATGCTGATAAACATGTTCTTCACTTTTACTGGAGATTTACGGTGCATGTCTTGCAATGATATAAAAAAGTTCCAGGGGACTACCAATATAATCAGCCAGTTGATCTGAAGATTTCTATTTTTAAAGTTCCACTACATTAAAAACTGTGTGGAATAAAAAAAAAAAAAAACAAACCCAACCAACCAACCAACATCAAAAAAACCCAAAACCAACCAACCAAACAAAAAAAAAACAACAAAACCCCTCCAAAGAACTAAAAAAAAAACCCTCCCCAACCAAAAATGCAAAAAAAAAAAAACAAAAAAGAAAGCAAAACAACGAAAAAAACAAAACCCAAAAGTAAGTGACAGAAGACTGTCTTGAGAAAGAAGTATTTTTTTCTGAACTCAAAAGCAACTGATTAAATATTTTCAAGTACTGTATTCCAGCACTTACATTGTAGCACTTCTCTGTGCAAGCAAGTAAACAAATCCCAGATGTTCTTCACAGGAAAAAGAAGGAGGCATTTTTGCAGAGCAGCAAAATTACAAAAGACCTTAAAATAAGAAAGAGTGGACAAAAGGAACAAATATTCCCTACAGTAAAATTCTACACCCAGCACCATTTCTGCAGTTGCCTAGGTTTCTTGAGAAGAACACTGTGCTTGACAATTAAGTTAACATAGGTGATTCTGGATGGTTGCTTTTCTCTCCAATAAAAAGGAAAACTCTCAGTATATCTTAGGGCACTTAGCATATTTTACTAAACATGTCAGGTACCTAGGATGAAATCCTACCTCATCTGAAGTGAATAGGAGCTCTTGAATGCACAGAACAATCTACACAGTTGATATCCCTATGTTTAGCCCTGTACATCATTCATTGAGAGTCTCTCATGCTTTATCACCCAGTACACAGCTTGACTTATGCTGTGAAGCAAGGAAGGATGACGTGTGAGGCAGAGAAAAGGAGATCAGGTTTATGGGTCTGCAACTGGCAGCCACTTTCAAGGGAAACCATTAGAAGACAACTATCCCTATGCAATACTCCATAACTGACCTATTCCCCTCCTAGGGCCTTCTGCCAGATGTTTCGCAGCTTGCGACAGAAGTAAGTCAGGAAACAAGCTTCTCTTTCCTATTGTTTTCAAACACAGGGGTAAAATATGTTGAGAAATTCGCTTGTGGGGAATTTTGCTCAGTTGAGGATTCAGAAGTTGTCTTGTGGTTTGGCTGGCTTATTTGGAGAAAAACCATCAATATTCAAAAATTGTTTAAAAACATGTGGGACCTTGTCTGCACCATCTGACCAGTTCAGCAGGAGCCCTATGTGAACCACTTACAGAAAACTGGTTTAGAACTTACCTTTTTCTCTTTCCATAGAGAGGGAGAGGAGAGGGAAGGGGACATCCCACTCGTAGATGTAAAGAGCACTGGTAAAAGTGCTCTCATATTGGCCCACCTTCAGAAGGCTAAACATCTTTCATTTATGTGAAACACTATCTCTTTCACTGAAGTGAAACACCTTAATTCAAAAGCAAAATACTCATCTGTCCGTACAGGCAGTATGAGAATATTAAATCCAATGTATAATAATGCTAAATGGTGTATATGTACATCTGTATGTCTTGTGCTGCTTACTTTCTGCTTTTTGGGGTTTGCATGGTTGAGATTTGGAAGCTATTTTATTGAAAAAATTATGAATATATAATTATTTCACTTATGTGTTCCAGTCTGTTCCCAAAGTACAATCTAGTGCTGGTTTTAAGGCACAGACATTCTCCTGAACTATACTTTAGGATCATGTAACAATGAGATTTTCTTCTGTGTGGGTGCTACTTAACTCAGACAACTGAGCACCTGAGCGTGCATAAGCACATTAACAGACAGTAAAGCTACAGCAGAAAATGAGAGAGGCTGGATAGAAAACATCTTACTACCAACTGTTGAATTTATAATGGTAAATTATGGATATTTGTACAGTTTTGATTGTTTTTGAGCTCAGGTGGATAGATGGCAAATCATTCTTGAGCAAAACACACATACAAACCCAACCAAACAAAAAAACCTCCAACAACACAAAACAACAAAACACAACATCCCTTCCCTGTCCCACCCCATTCCCATCCCACCATCCCCTCTGCACGAAAGCAATTCAGTGTTCAACATCTCACCTATACTGTACACATTAGGTCTTTTGTTTTCACAAAAATATAGTTTTCACTGACTGTGGCTGCTCTCCTCAACAGCCACCATTATTCTTAACTTTTCATCATGCTTTCTAATAGCTAAATATGCGGATATAACCATGACTACTGGTCATGGTTACTCTACTATCTGTGTAATTATGATGTGGTTTTCTGCAGTAGAAGGTTTATTGGTATTTTATAAGCAGTGATATATAAATGGAATTTAACAAGGTGGCTCTATTTTTCCTCTTCTTCACACCAATTTTTTACTGGGTCATGCCACCGATTACAAGTATATCAGAATAGATCAATAGTTGAAAGACACGCCTTTTTGATGGGATGCTTCATGTGGACATTAACTTGAGGACTGAGTAGATGATGATATTGATGACAATTCTACGTTTGATAAATTGTGGAATTTATTATTCCATATTTTGGAAATTGGACATGCTCTGTAAATAATCACAGTCATCTTTATATGTTAGCCTTTCAGGATATAAACCAAGAAACCTGCACTGACAGTAGTGGAAGGACAATGTAATCAGAAAAACAGAGAAGTGGACAGTGCTGGATGACTCTGGTAGTTAATTATTTTATTTTTATACTGTGAACAACTGTTTACAATCTTGCCTGAAATTCAGTGGTGTTTTTCTAAAGAAATTTCCACATTTGCTAAGAATTGCATCACACTAGTACTGAGATGTTCCCACCCTGCTTAATTCCTTTCCCTCTCCCCAGTTCTTCTCCCCATTGCTATCCCAGCAATGTCTTTCACATAATCGCTCCAATTCCCATTGGATCCTAAAAGACACATTGGTAAATCCATTTCTCCAAGAATATGGGAGCTCAGAGCTTTTATGGCATGGGGAAAGTTGGAAACAGGTCTAGTGCCTTTGTGCCACCAGTGCTGAAAGAGCATCTCTGCAGATGTTGCAGCTGTAGCATGACAGCGCATTACAGCATCCACATTATGAAGAGACAGCAGGATGGCACCAATCTGCTCTCACCTAAGACCCCACCAGACTGAAATCTGAGGTCTGGAGTAGAAGGTTGGTATAAGAACTACTCATATGGTGTTTATAACCTCAGTGTAGGCAAGAACATCTTCTGAAGGACTGAGAGGCAGATGTATTAGAGAGAAAAACAGCTGCCAAACTCCAGCCAAATTTCAGCTGAACCTGCTTCCTACTGCTGACAGAGAGTCATGGTTCTGCACACAATACTTCTGTACCATTCCTATACTTTCAAGATTCCTGAAGGTTGTTGCTTTCATACACAGAGAACAGATATTAAGGCAAAACGATAGGACTTCATGTACCTTGGCAGCAAGCAAGTTGCTGTTTCTAAGCCTGAAATGTCATTGCACTTAGATCCAACTCTCCTTCTCAATCCCTTTCTTTCTACAATAAAACTTCCTTCAGCCATTTCCACATTTTTTTTTGGAAGCATCTTTCCCGCAAGATCATTTGCCTCAATGCTATTTCCCCTGTGCTTTTTAAGTCTAAAGATCTTTGGTGATGTGTACATCCTTTCTAATGTTATTGAGAGTTTAGGGGGAAAAAAAAATTAGAAAATCTGCTTATTCTGTCAAAAGACAATATATAGGGAACCAAAAGAGGTTGAAAGGTTTTAGTATTTTGCAATGTAAGGAAAAATAATGGACCACAAGTAGTCCACTGAAGTGAAATGGTTAACTGTACTTCTGTGGCACCCTTCCTTTTTAGGTGGCTCCCAAAAAGGGCACTTGCATGGCCTCACTGGTGAAAACATGTGTTTTGCACATGTATGTCACACTTAGCCTATTATTCTGTATGCACGGCCCTGATCTGGTGAAGTCTGACACAAAGATATCGTTTTTCAAGCAAGTATTGTCATGGGCTTCAAAGGGACTATTTCTAGGAGTAAAACTTTGTCATATATGTGATGACAGAATCAGGGAACTGGTATGAGCATGCAAACCCATTTACTGTACAAAATACATACACATTGCTCCTTTTGCTGTCGCCTCCTGTGGTGGAGGCCTCATTCTGCTCCAGAACAAAGTGTGATACATGGGCAAGTGATCTTTATTAGAAAGGTCATTGACATTGTCAAGCATTCTTTGAAAGGTGACATTGCACCTAAAAGGTTATCAGGCCAGAGCCGTGAAGTCTACAACAATGTCTTTGACAATATTGTAAATAGGTAATATATCTGACCTCTTTTTGGACTTAACAAAACACAGATGATTAGAGTTCTGTGCCGCTTTCATCCCTCTGTCATCCATGTATACACTTTCCCCAAGCTTTGTCTTGAAGTATCCTGCAGAAGTAGAGAAGTTGAGAAAGAGCTCCTTTAGTTACAAGTACCACAGTAATGAATTCAAGTACACTCATTTATCATAAAGGGCTTCCCCATCTGTCTCTAAAGTATGCTCAAAAATGCTCTGTATTTGATAACACGAATGTTGAGAATTTAACACGTTTTAGTTTTAAGTGCTCCATTTTGGCTAGCCTTTTGTAAGATTGTACAACTGCATTTTAACTGAAGGAGGAGATGGCGGGAGTGTGTGTTGGGAGTGTGTGTGTGCGCGTGCGTGCACGTGCACGTGTGTGGTCTCTTCCTAATTTATTTGCACTTCAACCCACTGGGATCAAGCTGCAATCCCTGTAGGCAAAAGAAGATTAGGGAAAGCGACTGACTGTTTTTTCCCAGACACAGAAGGAAAGCGACTTCTCAAGTACCACAAGTTTTTCTGGCCACTGTACAAATTGTTCCCTAGTATGGAGAGTTTCCAAAGGACCTAATTAGCAACTTGCTACAAACATTTCTTTGCATTAGCTAATGATCCGGCTACACTTGTAAGCAAACAGTACCAACATATCTAATCAATGCAGAAAAACCAACAGAATACCTATTAAACATCTGGATGTAATTTTCTAGTTAGACTTAGAACAAAATGAAAACATATGCAGGTTTCTTTGATCCATGCCTCAACAAAGAAATTGTCGATAAAAAAACACACTGGTCAGTCAATGTGTCATTTTCATAACGCCACTCTTCAAATGCTCCTAGTTTAATTTTGTTGGTTTCCTGCAATCTCTAATTTTACCATATTGTGTGAAACTGAAAGGGATTCTTTGGATTTGATTTCATTTTGAGGTTTTACTGCTGCACAATCTGCTACTGACTCTGTTTTTTTAATTGAACTCAGGGATTTTTTAAGGGTGAAAGAATGGGGGAAGGGAATACTGTCAGGATGGTAAAATAACCTAGTGCAACTTTTTGAACATTCTTGCCTACAAGGAAAGCTACTAATTAAAAAGAAATCAAATTACAAAGAGTGTATGCTGATGTTATTAGCCAAAAGACAGCAAATAATTAGAAATGTAATTGCTTTACCCTGCTCACATCATTTGCACTTCATAAATAAATATTTTAAAAGTGATATTGTTTTGCATGCCCTCATAACAATTATTATTCTTTCAGCTGTATAGATAGTCCCTACTATACCACATGTACTGTATGATTCAGATATTACTTTTTTCTCTATTTCACATGTGCCATACTGGCATTTTAAAAAAAAAAATCAAAACAAACCCAAAACCAAATAAAACAACCCCTGCTCCCCATGCATTTACGCATGTTACTTTTTCAGCTGAAAATCCAATGGTGTCTCAATCTAGAACTTTGGAAGCACAACATCTATTGAATTCTAGAATTGTTTTCTCCACTGACTTGCTCTCACTATATAGGGAGTACAACAGTGGGACAAATCACACATTTGCTAAATCGTTTACCACCCCCCTGCAGCTAACTCCTAGTGATTAAACTCGTCAGCATTTTTGTTGTACGTGTCAGTTTGCATGAAGTTAAAAAATATTGCTTGTAAATAGTACTGTGAACAGTGAAAGGAAAAAAAAAATAAACACTATGTTTAACAGAATATCATTTCCCTAAAGAACAGACACTACATCTGAAACCCTTTCAGTATATTCAGCCTGTATTTTGGAACCAATGTGGTTTTTTTTTTTTCACTCAAAGCTCCAGCTGCTTCCAGTGCAAGTTTTTAGTACATAGCCAATGTAGGATTAGGCCCTTTGCTGTACGAGGTAGGAACACCACACTAAAATGTTTACAGTAAAAAACAACTGATTTCAAACAACAAAGTTAAATGGATGATTAAACAGAATGATTGGGGGGTTAATACTGAAGATATTCTTTTAATTGTACTTTTAAAACATGAGACAGATGTTTAAAAACAATTATTTTTATTTCAGTTTGAGAATTGTGTAGAGTATGTACAGTACTGTGGCATAATGATCTGGTATAAAATGCTACCTTGATTTGAACAGAGCTCTTTACAACATGCTTAGCCACATTTTGCCCTGCCTTTCTGTGGTGTAAATAGTGAGTACTGCCATGGAATGAGGACATTTAGATGTCTGGATATAATCCAGATTTATACCCATCTAATAAAAAGAAGTTTCTCAGACTCTAATCAGCCAATGATGATGCATTATAAATAAGTTAAATATCAATCATGTTAGTTATTATTTATACTAAATAATGCCAATGGCTCTTATTTGAAAACAAAATAATCACATTTGATTTTGCTCCTGCTTGTACAGCTCTTCTATCTCAATTACAATGGGTAAGATTCAAAATGCCTTAAAGTGTCTGATTCCAGAATCTACGTATGTTAAAAGCATTTGCTAATAAAAATCAGGAAAACAGAGCTTTTTCTTTCTGTTAAAACATGCCTTGGACATTTTAATGTTGGCAAATACAGGTTACAAGACATTTCAATTTTCAGGTAGGTGAGCAATTTAAAAAAAATAAAAAGCTTGTGTTTATGTTTCAAAACACGGTGTTGTTTTAATGTCGTATCTGTCAATATCTCATTAACAACTTGTGCCAGCAGGTTAAGCAAAGTACAGGGAAAGTTAGGTAAGCGTCCCATTATTGCAGACTCTATAGCTACTAGGTACGCACACAAAGTATATAATCATAGTTTGCATTTTTATGGTATCTTTCATCTGAAGATCTAAGTACTTAATTAAGTAATTAAGCTTTCCATCGCCATGAACAGAGCACTGAGCTGGCTTGTCCAAGACAACAAGGGAAGAGCTGGGAACAGAAT
Source organism: Cephalopterus ornatus (assembly GCA_013396775.1). NCBI lineage: Eukaryota > Metazoa > Chordata > Aves > Passeriformes > Cotingidae > Cephalopterus > Cephalopterus ornatus. Next base: position 82,018 of record VZRE01007479.1, on the reverse strand, counting down.
GCAAGATTTTTAGCTTTGCTAATGGAGGCGGAACACCAGACAAGTTTACACTCCTGTCCTGGGAACCACAAACTATCAAAGGTCACTATCAAGTGTATTTTGCCTCATTTCTTAAAAAACATTAAAAGCACACATATTTATTTATTGTTCTCAAAGAGGTATGCACATATTCATCACATATATAAGCACAAACACACACACATATGTACACCCATAGGTACAGACATCATTATACTTAGACATATACACGCACACAGACATGTGCAGAGACTTATCCGCACCAGTGCTCACTGTCAAAACTCCACAGTCCTGGAATGAAGTCCAAACTTTTCACTGCAGAAGACCGAGGCAGTTTATTTTTTTTTTTCTTTTTGTTGTATCTGTGTAAAACTGGGAATACTCTAGTATGGAAATTATCACTCTGAGTGGGCAAAGCTGTACCTTGATACTGCAAAACATCGAATTTCCTATCAAATTTTAAACACAGAGTGCTCTTTCATTAGGATGCAATTCTAAGTAAGTAATCTATATGCAGTAAACACTAGTGGAAAATTGTAAGAAAATGCATTTTATAACATTACTCTTACGGTATTTAAATGATCCCATTCAACATTTTAAGACCACTTTTTAGGTAGCACACAATATACTAACAGCACAAGTACATCTTAAGGAACTGTTTCAAGTCCAAAGGTACCAGTATTCCACACTTCATTGTGGAAACCCGCTATGAATAAGGTGCTCGCTAACAGAGGATATGCTTTGGAGTTTACTTTCCACTGCAAGCTGTGTCACCATTTGTCACCTCCTCAACAACCAGACACAGTCTGTAGAATTTGTTTGACCCTCATCTACCTCAAGTGGGCCTATACACCATTTACAATAGCAAAGTTTTGACAGCTTTCCTCTGGCAGGCCCCTCTTAGGAAGCAGCCAGAAGGACAACTTCCGTCCGACCAGAGGGGCATTTCCACCCACGCAGCAGCTGCCACGCCAAAGCCACTCAAGTACGCGCAAAGCTTCATCCTCCCTCCCGGCGTTTTCCGTGCCGCACTCGGCAGGTGCCACAGCACAGCCGCCGTCTCCGGGGGCAGGAGGCGCGCCGGGTGCCCGCCCCGGGGTTCCCGGGCCGGAAGGCGCTGAGCGCCCCCACAGCGGCCGCGGGACGCGG
>VZRE01007479.1:297-75475 GCA_013396775.1 Cephalopterus ornatus | reverse complement strand
TTTTTTTTTTTTTAAGTAATGAGCCAAATAGATAAATGAAACAGCTATTGTAGTGGTTGGCTTGGTTGTCTGTTGTAGCTTAACTAATTTTTTTGTGTTGTGTTTTAGAAGAGTGTCAGTTTTTCTGTGCGGTGACTTTTCCTGGCTTTGTTATTTGAAGATTTTTTTCCTTGGATTTATTCTTAACAACTTCTTGGCACACAGTAACCTGTGAGAAAACCAACATCTGTATAGGAAGCCCATTTGCTGCAAAATGTATTTTCAGAAGATATTTAAAGAGAATGTGTTGCTTCAGTCAATGTATTAGGAATTAACTTCAGATAAAATCAATTAAACTCACAAGATAAAAGTGTGTGAGAACTGAGTTTTCCACTTTGACCTGAACATATGTGTATTGTAAGGGTTTAATGTTCTCTGTGTATGGCAACTACAATTATGTACCCGTTATGCAATGATAATTCGAAAGCTTATAAGATTTATGACAGAGCGTTATACTTGGGTTGATTCTAGTTGAGGAGAGTAGTGCATGCTTGCTCTGTGTATACTGTTAAGAAAAGAATAAGCTTTTGAATGCATAAGTATATTTCTCTGCATATGAGTCTCAGATACATGTTAAGTAATTCTAATTTTTGGTAAAGTACCACCTTTATATTAAAGACTCTTGATTTAGATGTCTGCAGTGAGGATGCCAAATGGTGTTGCAGTTCAGTACATAGGTGGTCTCAGATTACAGGAAACGAAAAAAAGCCTAACAATGACAATCTTCTGAATTTCCACAGCTAACGATAAGTTCTGAGGAGGCTTTTGACAGATAGTAATCATAATTCTTATTAACTGGTGACGTCTACCCCCAAGGGTGTAGCATCAAATTGATGCTTTTTGCTGGCTGATCACCAGCATGGCCTAAGTGCTCATTATGTTGTAGAGAGGGCCTTTGGAGCTCTCATTACATTTGACAGGAATTCTCTCTAGGGGAAAACTGGGCATTAGCTAGACTCCTGACAGGCTGATATTATTCCTGCTTTATGGCTTATAACCAAATGCTAGCAAGGCATCATCAGGGGACACGAAAAATTGTCATTTCTGACAACATCTTTGTTACTGGAAAATGCGGTGATGGGGAAACTTTCCACTGAACAAGCTTTAACATCTTTAAGGCTTGCCTCCTATTTGGATGCTGCACTCGCTCTGTGTGAAGCCCTTCAGACTGCTTGGGGTGCTGTTTGAAAAACAAAAAATTGCACTGCAGCAGTGTTTATTTATGGAGAGTGGTGCGTACATCACTGTTAAAGGTACAGTCATTTAGATACAATCAAGTAGTTACAGTTAGCCTGCATATAAATTAAAAGGTTGAATTCTTGTATTGATACAGTTGTGTCCGAAGGTCTCTCTTCATTTAATGTAGTAATCTATCATCATTTGACTAAGATAGTTAGTCAGGACTTGACTGTTGTTATAAAGAGACCTAACTGAGGTGAACTTTCCATACACAACCAGCTGTACTGGCTGGCAGAGCTTTCCACTTGAATATGTTGCATTTAAGTCCAGAAATGGCCATGGTAAGGCTTCCCTCCCAACTTTTAACTTTGCACCTTGTGATGTTTAATTGCAAAACTGTGTGCTTAAATGAAGGTGCTGCTGCATTTCAACCTGCTGGCTGAATGGTGGCCAGGAAATAATCTTTTGACATATTTGTGGGTGGTTTGTATTTGGATTTGCTTGTTTTCTTGTCTTGTTTTCATCTTGTTTCTGTGTGGGTTTTTAAACTTCTTTTATTAAAGAATTTCAAAGATTAGTTCTTAAGAGGATAATATGTGTGGACACTTCTACTGTTTCCTTAGAAATTATTTTAACGTGAACAGTTACCAACCAAATTTTGCATTCCTGAAACAGAAACAAGCACCTGAGGATTTGTTTAGTTAAATGTAGGTTGATTTAGATATTGTTTTCGTATGTGTCAAGAAGACAGAATGAATAAGAATGTTTGGTGTGGTCTTAAGTTTCTTTTCAGTGTTATACTGTCTAAATGAGATTTTTTCCCCACTATGACATCTGTGGCTGGCAAACCAGATAAATCAACTGCTAGTGCCAATATGTAGAGTTACTTGAGTGTTAAAAATCCTGCTCCACTTAGAGCTGCTGCCCTTGGCTCTTAGGGCAGTGTATCTTTATTTTCACCAGCTCTGCCTGTCATCTTATGTCCTAAGTCAGAAGATAAGTTTTCCTGTACATTTAGTGCCTAGATTGTTGAGGTGCAAGATTATCTTTTGTTTACTGGCAGGCAGCCAAAGAAAAAATAATTCATCAGTGCTGAACCAACTGACAGACTTAGAAACTTTTTTAGTGTCTGGATTTCTGCTATGCTAACAGTTAGGGCAAGGTTTCTGCTCTTCGGGTGGGTTATTTTGATCTCTCTGACCTGCCTGGAGGCAGACCTGTCATTCAGTACCTTGTCTGTTGTAGAAGAGTACACAAACTCCAAAGCTGCATTGTGTTAACCAGGCATACAAGAGTTAAATGCCTGTTTTAGCCTGAACTGTTTTATGTAATAATTTCTAGCATTTTACATCAAAGGATAGAATCTTCTAATGCTATCTCATTAGAACATCAGTCTTCAGGAGTGGGTTAAATGGGAGGGAATTAAGGAGCTTAGTTATCTCTATACAACTTCTGAGTAGAATGGCTGTGCTGTTGAAAGGGATTTAAAGATAATTTTTTTTTTCTCCCATGGTTTAATTATTGGAATGAAAAACTCTTTAAGGTTTTGGTGGTGCGCAGTGAATGTTTCAAGAGCATTTTATAGTTGGCACAGCTACATAAGATATGCAAAAACTTGTTTTATTTAAAAGAGATAATGATAGGGTTGATTGTGACATGGTATTTTTCACTCAACAAATTGTACTAATTCTACAAATATTTGTTTTCAAAATGAGTACAGTTGTGTCAGAAGTGCAGCCATTTCAACCAGAGTTGCCAGTTTGAAAGGGGAGAAAAGACTAGAGTGGTGACCTCAACTTTCATGACTTTTGAACCATGTTTCAAGCTCGAGGCCAGAATTATTTTGAAGGAATTATCTGACAGATTCAGGGCACGTCTCCATGCGACTTTTAGATAACCATGTTGTCAGACACCATCTACTATGTCAACTCCATATACACCTTAATTCAAAAGTGTGTCACAGTGTAAACACTGTACATATGTTAAATACTGCCTGATCATCTCTCATTTTAGACTTGGTCTGCCAGATTTCAGGTTCCTGAGAGAGCCCTAATGAGAGAGAGAGAGGAAACCTATTCCTACCAGCTACAATGTTAAACTTCTTTTGCATTGCTGGAACTTGCTGTATGTCTGTTGATGTACTTTGTGCATCTATTGAAGTGGAGGGAAGGAAAAAAAAAAAGCCCTGGTAATTTTTTGAGTAAGAAGAAGAGTAAGAGGGAAGATGCTGTGAGAATGTGCAGTACCCTTCTGCCACAACAGAACCTATGGGGACAGCTTAAGAGTTTCCTTGTGCTAGTTGTTACACCAGATCAAACTGAGCATTTGAACTGCTTTTCTTCCCTCTCTACTTAAGTCTTTGGAACAAAGTTGTAAAATTGTACCAGCTCCCGTGCAAAATGGAAGATAGGATCTTTTAGGTGTGATAGATCACCACTGGCAGACAGTAAAAGCCTTTAAAAATACTTTTTGGTTTACTGGCAGTTATAAGAAGACTGCATGGTACCTGTTACTTTAAAAAAGATAACGATTTTGAATAGAACTGATGAGATTATACTTCCATTTAGGGTTAGATTTAGGGATATCTAATAGCAATTATGTCATGCTACTATTTTAATCTTCTGCATCACACTTGTTAGTTGGACTCTGTAGGTATTTGAACAACAGTAGTTGCTCACATAGTTCCTTGCGGAAAGGGGAAAAAGAAAGATGGACAGGGAGAATTCAAGATTATTTCAGCTTTTTTTTGTCAAAACAGCTAGTTAAACAGATTAGTCCTTGTGATGGCTTTTAGGCCATGGCTTTTAAAGTTCTTGCAAGTTGGTCCCATGTTCAACCTGAACTTGCAACTTGTGTTTTAGTGAATTTCTACCTTTAAAGTGTTTGTAGAGGTAGTATTGTGTGACATCTCAGGGCAACACTTTCTAGTGTTTGACCTGCCCTTACTGTGAAGAATTTTGTCCTTCACCAATTGGGAGTTTGCTTTTCTGCGCTGGTGACCATTGCCTGCCTTTTATTCTTCTACTGTACACTTCTAAGAAGAAGCTGGCTTAGTCTTCTACATAATCACCTCTTTGTCAGCAACAAGATCTCTGCCCTTAATCCTCCTCTTGAAGCTAATAAAATCTAACTTCCTGGTATGATATGTGCTCTGGTTGCCTGATGGTCTTACTAGTGTCACTTAGTGACTTGTTCCAGTTTAGCAACATCTTTTTTCTTGCTGAACAAGAGGAACAGAAAGGAGAATTATTTCAATCAGCCAGTTGGTTACAGGCATATTACTGCATCCTAATGTGAGGTGTAACCTTCATCAGCACCAGGGTGTGGGTCTGATGTGTATTCAACTTGTTTTCCAGTACTCCTGTGCCCTCTTCTGCAGGACTGCTTTCTAATGTGTTTTCACTCTTGCTGTGCTGTTGTGGGGGGGAGTTTGTCCCAGATGTAGTACAAACCTCAACCTTTGTTTGCTTTAAACCTGGTTTCCACTGTCTTTATTTGATGGCCCCAGTTCTCAGAACAGAAGCTGTTTTCAATGGAATTTAAGTGTTATAACTGTTGCAACCCATCTATGTTGACTCCTTTCCAGGCGGGGCAGTCCCAGCCTAAACCATTGTGCATCTTTCTTTGATCATCTTCCTTGCTTTTTACCTCAACCTTCTTAATTTTTAAGTTAGCCTTTTGAAATTAGGGGGCTAGAACTACATGCAGTTCTCTGAGTGCAGGTGAAGCAGAGATTTATATTATCACATACTTCTGTTTTCTGGATGGTTTTTGTTAGTTTTCTTAATTTTTATTTTTGTTTCCTCTTCAGTAAGGTTTCCAAGTTTTTGGTTTTGGCTGCCATGAAATGTTGAACTGCTGGAGTTGCCTTTCACATTTGAGTTCTTGCTCATGAATGATATTTGTCAACTCAGGAGCCATCATTTTACATGGCTAGGAATGTCTACTCCCAGTGGGTGTAAATTTATATACAATTCTTTTCATTGCCCACTTAGATATAAAAGATCTCTTTGCAGTTCTTCAGCCATTGCTTTTACTTTCTTATAGAATAGTTCTGTATTTCTATTTCCTTACACCCTTTGTATTTACTTTCTTTCTAATTCTATTATGGAGCAAGTTTTCTTACTCACTGCTTGCTGTCTTTTCCAGGCTGCTGCTGATCATGTTCATAAAAAAGGTTGTAGCAAAGGCCCCTATGAAACTCCACCAGTAAACTGTTTCTGGCATAGTGCTGGAGGTGATTGAAAAGTAGATTAGATCTTGCTGAAATTAAGTTTAATCTTAACCAAACTCTAGTTTAAATCAGGTTAGGCTTAAAAAACAGTTGTTTCCTAAGGTTGTCTCTTTAAAAAAGAAGGCCTAGTGCTGCATTGTTTTGGGTACTTAGAAAAACAACCAAAGAAGAAACCCCAACAAAACAAAAACTTGAAATACTACTACCTTATGAAATAATGCTATAAACCTTTTTCCATTCCAATTTAAATTGAAAGCATTGTGATTGTATTTCCAAGCTAGAGAATTCAGTATTGTTTCCATAGGCTTTTATGAGTCTTGACACAGCATCAGAGTGAGCTCTTTAGGGTTTTTTGATTTTAAGTGTTAAGTATTATTTCAGTTGTTAGCAAGCCTAGTTATAAAATACACTTTCTAGTATGAGGAAATCAGTTCAGGAAATTAATCCATTTGGTAGGTTTCACTGAACTTTTTATAGTGATAAAATTCTGTGGCTAATGAGAAACTGCAGAATGTTTAAAAAGAGTCTAATCACTAATTGGGAATTGGCTGAGTTGCTCCCACCTTTTCTTTATGTTCTTCAGATGTGTGAACAAATTGGCAGTGATGATTAAATTAAAGATTAAAATTCTTTGAGGAGTGTTGGGGAAGCTTTGTGTCGGGGCTGCTTAACTGAAAATATTTGGTATTTTTTACATGATTCAAAGAGCTAACTATCCTTTTTAGTTATGTGATACCAAAACGAAAAACTGAGGTTAGTTTGTGTTTTGGTGTAAGACTTAGTTGTTTTGGGGTTTTACAATTTTTTGTTTGTTTGTTTGTTTCTCTCCCCCGGCAGCCCGGATGTTCTTTTTTTTTTCAGTTCAGTCTTTTTTATTTTGAAATTTCTGTTGAAGCTTTTTGATGTTTGTGTAAACAATTGGTCAAAGCAACTTACTTGTGAGGTGACCAGTCAGTGTATTGACAAGAACAAACACAATAGAAAACTGCATTAGGAGGCAAGCCATTGGGATTTGCAGTAAATATGTTACAGAGCACAAGTGAATTGCCGATACTGCTTGTTTAGCAGTTTACAAGGGCAATGGTAGTATGGATTTTTGAATTAGAAGGGAAGGACTGTTCTTTCTATGTGCTGGAACATCTAGTTTATGGCTGAGGATAAAATTGATTTAGAGAACAAAATGCTGCCGTCTCTATTTGTGCCATTTTAAAGCCTTCTATGGATTAGCAAGCAAAAACAAAAGATAGCTTTCAGTTTTGGAAAGGGGAGCAAGAATGGGTGTGCTTGTTCAGCTGCATCTTGATTAGGTATTATGTCTATTAGAGAACCTGCTTTTGTTAGCTCAAGAAAATAAAGGACATCTGAATCTGGATAGGTTTTGTGATCTGTGGAAATCTGCCTATTTATGAATTTGTTTTTCAAGTGTTCTAAACCCCTCAGTTGCTGTGCTCTCTGCTTTATGATATGGTGATCTCTACTTTTTTAAGTATAGAAGTTTGAATTAAGTCTCTGAGGGAAAGGGATGAAAACCCTGAAATTTCTTGGGAAAAATAATTTAGAGAAAGATAATTCTTTTGCACTGTTGTCACAATAGTTTCCATTTACAACAAAATTTGTTTTGTTTAAAAAAAAGCTAAAACATTTATTGCTGTTCAAGTGTGAGTTTGAGTGTAAAGTCTTGCAGAAATTCTAGTTTTGTTACTGGTTTTAAGGTGTCCAGCCATTACTTTGCAGACAGCTAGCTGTGGCCTCAAATGATGAACATAAATTTCCAGTTAAGCAAATGCAAAATCTTTAACAAGACCTATGGGAAGCTTTTATGTTGTTTCTTTAAACTAGTGATGTAGAATCACATCACTAGTTCCTCTGTGTCCTCCTAGCAGGATCAACTGTACCAGTGTCATTGCTGATAGGGTGCTTGTCCTATCTGTTAGCAAAGTCTTAATGGTAGTGGCAACTTGCAAGCTCTTTAGGTAGCAGATTGCTTTTATGTCCTTGCTGTTGAAGTGCTTCTTCAGTTACAACTTCAGTCTTTTCTCTTGCAGCTTCAACTCTTTACTCTGGGTTTTCTTCACCCTGAATAAGGAGAACAAATCATTCCCTTGCCTTCCAGAACCATGTTCCATACCTCTAAAGTCAAGGATTCATGCTCTGGATGTTGTTGCCCAGCTGAAGTACAGTGCAGTATTCCAGGGGAGGACGTGCAGTGCTGAATAGCATGGAAGGTTTACTTAGTGCACAGCTTACTATGGTGGCAGCCTTTTTTGCAACAGCATACTATTGACTTATATTCAACTTCTGATGTGCTGTGACAGAGAAATTCCTTCCTAAGGCCCATTATTTCCTTCTCCTTTATGTTCCTGTCTAGACATGCTATGGGCCTTTATCCCTGTCCTTCTTTTTACTTTGCAGTTCATTTTTCCATTCACTGTAAAGCGAGTTCTGAAGCTATTCTCCAGCATATTCTGTCTTTCTCAGCTTGAAACTTCTGCAAATTAAGGATTAGGGTAAATGAAGAGATCTTTATGCTTGTTAGTGGGAAATACTGAAAAATACTGGACCTATCATGCATTCAGAACTTCTTAATTTGCAGAAAAGAATTTCTCCGTACACGGTTTAGTAGCTGAGCACTTTTGTCCATGTTCCCATGAAGTTTTAGATTGGCTGTGGTGTTAGTGTTGCTCCTAATAGTGCTATGAATGTCAAATTCATTTTGAAGATGTTGACATCATCTGCCTCTCTTAGCCATAATTACTTCACCTTTTTTGACTTTGCATAATTCTGATGTTTACTGTTGAAAAATTCTTCTGAGCTGTGGTTTATCTCTGTTTCACTTAAATCTTTATGAATAAGGGGCTTTTTAACCTCTGATTTGATGAATAGTAATTAAGCTCAAGTGTCTTTGCTCTTCCATTTGCCTTTTTCTGCCTCCTAGGCCGAGCTAGGCGCGTTCATAGATTCCTGTCCTCTTGACTTTTGAGGTTCCACAAGGAGCTTTTAAGTCTTCACTAATGTGCTTTTTGTGTTTCATCAGACCTAGCCAATGTGAAGATGTTTTACTTGGAACACTGTCACCTGTTCCTTTGCTGTTTAAGCTGTAATCTTGATCTTTCATAACTAGTAATATATATTAAGTGATTTGTAATGAATCTTATGTAGTTAAGATCCATGCAGAAAAGTGTAGACTTCTGGCCTTCTTGGGTGTCCCTTGACCATATCTTTCATTTTCTGATTGAGGATATCAAACCTCTGACTATTCCAATCTGTAGGGCAGGAGCGTTACTTTAGCTGTTTCTTTACTAGTGGCATATGTGTGCTTGTGCTGTATATGCCTCGCTGGACCTAGTTTCCACTTCACGTATGCTTTCCTGTTTTTCTGAAATCAGTGTAGAATTTGGGATTTAGTTTCCTGGAACAATTCCATCCCTCCCATTTTTCCTCTGTCCCTTTTCCATTTTCAAATCTGTCATCCAGGTCCTTAATATTGTTTTAAAAACAAACTGTCCTCTCTCCAGGTCCTATAAAGCCGATCTTATCAGTTGGCATTTGCTTTTCTCAAGTTCTACTGGCTTTTTCATTCTTTCCTCCTTTTATGATCATTATAAACTCTGCATTGATTGCAGTCTTCATAATTTTTTTTCTATTTGGACAGTTTTAATCAGCTCTTATGGATTAGAATGCAATCTAAGTGGTGTCTTTACTATATTTTCTATTCTGTAAGCAACAGACTATATATAAAAAATAATGAAATGGGTTTTGCTGGAAGATTTGTGAATTTTTTTCCTATGTGGTGCAAATATCCATTATTTTCACCTTCCTTCCAAATCCTGTGTGATGGCTAGTTCTGCTAGTTGCTATCAAAGGAGTTTTCAATCCTCTTAACCTGTTATTTCTTAGTGTTCACCTGACAGCACCTGAAGCATTTATGTGAACACTATTTTAAAGCCTTTAATAGTTTTTTCTGAACTGATAGATTTTTGAAACTGAGCAGTGAATATGGTAAGTATTGTAAAATGGTGAAGTTACATTTAAGATATAATAGTACATGTGAATTACCAAGTAAGTGTAATTTGGTAGTTGTACATAAAGAACTGATTGTAGTGTATTGATTCCCCCCTCGCCCATATTTCAGGCCTTTGTCTTAATGTGTCTCTTCTGTTGGATGGCATGCTTATTGTTCTAGTAAAGTCTGTATTCTACCTTTACTATAGTCTTAGTTGACTGTTGATAAAAACTAGGAGTTTTGTTATTGACTTGAATACTGTAGATATGTGTACTTGATTTGAGGAACTTTATGCTCTAATTTTTAGAAAATCTGTGATTCCAGGTGCTTCTCCAGCTATCTAAAAGCTCTGACATACTAGTGCCATCCCAGTAAAATGACTCAGTATGGCAAGTGCTGAAAGGATATGTAGTGGAGTGTTACTCAGTTGTCCAGAGTAAATGAAGTCCTTGATGTCCTTAAGGGTAGTAGTGCAAAATGTGCTGGATAATTTTGGAGACTATGCTGCTTCTAGAGCATTATAACAGCACAAGGAATGTAATCCTGTGAGAAGAGGGGAACTTGTCTGAGAGCTTATTGTTTCTCCCAAAAACCTATACTCTCATCTTGCTTCTCCTGGTACTCTGGGCTCCTCTCCTACTGGATGGATGCCTCCTGCGAGTCTATTTAACTCACTGATGTAGTGGTCTATTAAGCCAGCTTTCCCACCTTCTTATAGTAATTAGTTTTCTGCCTGACTAGTTGTTGAATTGTTGGATAAGTCTCCAGATGTCTCCAGTGTGGTTCAGAGAAAGTGTGCCTCTGGAAGCAAAGGTGGGAAAGACCTTTTCTGGATTGGAGTCAGCCTCTGACTCGCTCAGTATCTTACGGAATCTAAATAAAAGTGGGACCTGTGTGTACTGGAAAACAGCTTGAAAGTAACACAAAGCTGTGTACTCACTTCAGAGATTTAAATACTTCTGTGTGTATTGAAAGCTACCTTAGCATGGAAACTAAACAGTGGAACTGAAATTTGGATAAACACACCTTTTGTAGTTGTGAGTGCTTGAGCAAGATGGGGTAAGGTTGGGTTAAAGGAGAAATGTGGTAACTGCCCTGTTTAGCAAGGTTTAAGAAGACACTTGATGTAGTGAAGATATGTGAAAGGAGCACTTTGACATCCTGACAACAGCTTCTTTGTTACCTGTTGGGTTGATTTCAACAGGATTTACAGCTGCAAATGGGATGGGCAATTGTGTACAGTGGTTCACTGAGATTTACACACAGCCTCTCTCTATTATTATAGAGCATTGAGATTAGACATCTGAAATATACCCAGTCTCTTTACGGATGAATTAGGTCCAAACCTGTAGTAGTTATTTGGCAAGTGTAGCTGTTGTCTCGTACATCATATATAGCTTATGTTTAAATTAACGTGACCTTTCTGTAATTTAAACTAACAGCTAAGAGGATTCTGATAAATACAGTTTAGCTACTGAATTAAAACCCAGTAATTTCACTTTGGAAACTACCTAGCGTTCTGTGGCTTTATTGTTTTGAGGTTTTATTTTGCTAATATTTCTGCTACTTCTTCCTCTCTCCTTTTTCACTTGCAATACGGTGGTGGTTTGTTTTTTTTTCATTGCTAAAGATTTTTCATGCCAGTCTTCTGGGATTTTAATATCATCGTGTTGTGAGTGACCGATCTCACAATTAAAATAAGTAGAACAAATGTGGAGCAGAGGAAAAGCTGTATTTGTTAATGATGTCATGCTAAAAATGTCATGCTAAACTGGCAGTTTATGCCCAAAATACGGAGATTGTTCCTGTCGCTGAAATGAATGCTACCCGTTGCTGCTTGTCAGATTGAATATTAAGTATCTGTTGAGAATAAACCTTCCCATTCCCTTCTATGGGTAAGAATATTAGTGATGACAGTGTTTAAAATTTAAAATATAGATTGAAGGCCAACTTCCACAGTTTGTTGCAGGATGGGTAGTATGGCAGTAAAAGGGAGATGAATGTGTCTACTTGTGTGGGTAGTCTGTTACTCAGGAGGCCTGTAAATTTCATTGGTTGCTGCAGTTCTTCTAGAATCATTGGATTTGAGAGCAATAGAAAGATAAGATATCCAATTACCCAAATGATTTGCAGGGTTAGCCAACGTTGTCATGGAGATGCGAGTTGGAACAAATTAAATTTCAAGCAATAAAATAATCTTAAAGCACGTCTGGGAACAAGAAAATTTGGCAGTGGCACTTACCTGAATTGTGTCTTAGGTTGACAAACTGTTGTTTGACATTGATGTACTATGGAGGGTCTAAATTTTTAAATGGCATGTTGTCTTTTTTTTTCTTTTGCAGCCATTGCCAAAATGGAATGTAGTGTATTAATTTTAAATAAAAGGGCATTCATAATATATGCATATCTCATTGCTCACCCTGGATTCAATAACTCATGAACAGCAAAGTTCACAGAATGCTAGCTTTAATCATTTGAAGCTTTTGAGTGTTTAAATTTTGGGATTTAATTATAACTCCAACATCACCTCATCCCAATTCTTAGTGATGAATTTTTGAAAGTGCTAGAGTCTTTCTGTAGCAAGTTCTAACAAAGCATGCAGAGAGCTAACCACAGTGAAATGTTTCTTTCTCTCTAATTGCTCTGTGAATGTGTGTGCTTTTTGTTGTCTTCAAAGATATTGATCAGAGAAAGAATAAAGGCTTCATCGTTTAAGTGTACTGCTTGCTTCAGTGATTTTGCTGGAAAAATGAAAATACTTAAGTGGGTAGTAAACTTTAGCACAAGATTAAAAACACACATACAGTTTCTTACTACATTTCTAAAGTCTTTGTGTATTTGAATGATTCTGGCTTGGAACAGGGATTAAAAAAAAAAACAGTCAAGCATGTCCCATAAAGAGGGCTTTTACCCACATGTCTATTAGATGAAAATTGGTCTGAGGTCAAACCATTTGCAGCATTCTCATAGACTTCGATTTTCTTCCCATCCCATCACAGATAATCTCAAATGATTCAGTAGTGACCAAAAGTGCGACATTGACCTTTACTCTCCAGTGGATTACTGTTACATGCTGTAAATGGCAGGAAGTCCATTTTGTCCCTCCAGAAGGAGTTCAGTGTTGTACTTGGCTTTCTATGTGTTGAAAGTGTAAGCAGAAGCAGAGTGCTTAGGAATTACCTTCTAAATCTTTTGTGAGTATGATTTGACAGTATATTAATTTCTGTGTATTGGAGATGGATTCTCTTGATTCTTTTGCATGAAAAGAATGAATTACAATGTGATTTTTTGGTATCATCAGTACTTTGGATTTTCTTGCTTTACTTTAATTATGTTGCTCCTATGCTATATTTTTCTTCATTTAATTACAAATTTGATTCCAAAAATTGGTCAAAATAATAAAGTAAATACAAATATAATAAATGAGAATACATAAACTCATCCTTAAGAACTGGTGATAGAGTGCTTTCAAATCTGATCTAACTTTATGTTACTGGAACTTCAGTGCAAGAAAGAATAACAAGCTTTTCACATACAATGGACATTTTTATCTGAGCATTGCTTTGTAAAATAAAATCTAGACACCTTTTGAGGAGTCTCAGCACTAATAATAGAGCAGCTGTTGCAGCACAACTGATTGCTGAAACTAATGTGTTGTAAGACTTAATTTTTACCTTAAATTGCTGTGGATGCTATAGCTAAAATTACTACTGGGATGTGTATTGGTAGACACTGATTGGAGCAAAATCAAAATTATTACTACCGAAACCTCTGAAGCTGAAAGGTGATTAACTAATTTTCCTCAGAGCAAGTCTGCATTCTTCACTCGGAAGTGAGAATGCTGATTCCCATAAGCTAGGGCTTCCAGCATTAATACTTACATACACATGGGTATTTATTATGGTGTGAAATAGTTTGGATACCTGTATTATACTTCCTTCTTTTCATTCCAGTGCAAAAAATCTCTACATTCCAAGGAATCATGTTGATTTAAGTATATCTTATGTGGTGCTTTGGAAAGTGCAGGCTATCAAGATGCAAAATTATCTGGAATAGGCTACTGTAAGGGAAAACACTTCTGTACTTTTTTCTAACAACACAGAAGGAAAAAATTTGCAATTATATATAAAAGCATTCTTAACCGCTTAGTAAAAGGCCTTATTTAAATAAGGCTGTTTAGTAACCAGTCAGGCTGCTTGGTTCTTTGTCATTATGTTAAGAATTCACTTTAGCAAGAGACAAACTTAAGTACAAACACTTGAGATTGGCAATGGTTAGGTCAAAGCATTCAAGTTCTTAACTAGATGGAACAGAGACAAAAACAATTACATGAGTGAAGATAAAAAAAAAATCCATCAGCACAGCTTAATTTTACAAAATGCAGCAGAATTCCTTCATGTTAATTTCTAATGATACTTCAGAAAGGAGGGTAGCACTTCAGTCAGGGGTCTGACAAGCTTGTCATTGGCGAATAAATCAAAAGACAGTCATTACAACAGCAAGAACCAGTGAATGATGTAGTTTTGTTATTCTTTGATGGGCCCCACACTCAAGTTCTCTATTAAAAATGAATGTATTCAAGAGGTTCTGCATTAAGAACACAAACAATTAAGGGCACTTCAGATGCTTTGCTAAGAGCTGCCATACAGCTCTGAGGACTTTCATGAGAGATGCAGGCTTCTGTAGTTTGCTTTACCAAGGAGCCAAAGAGCATGGGTGATTAGTCATGTTTGTCTACACTGGAGCAGCTTTCTGCAAAATTTTCTTTGTTTATTCATTCTTCTGACCTCTCTATATATCTAAAGATCAGTAGTCAGATAATAGTTATATTATATTGGGAGGCCTCTAGAAATAGGCGATAAGTACCTTCATTTTAAGACTCAGATTCATGAGCCCCAAATCTGGGAGCTGACTCTAATGACACCGGTTACTGATGTCTAGTCTTGATTAACAAAACCCCTTGACTCTTTCAGAAAGGAGTTTTGCTTTCAAGAATGAAAGTAGACACACACGCATGCATGCGTCGCTGGTATACTCAAAGGTATTTCACCTTAAAAGGTGAATGCCTTTTGAACAGTTAGATTTATATTTAAACTAACAAATGTTCCTTTTTTTCAGTTCTGAAAACAACCTCTTGCAACTCTTGATTAGCAAGATTAGGTGAATTGTGCATTAAAACCTCACTTTCACAACTTACTAGGCAATAAATATTTTTTAACTTGTTAGTGAATAAGAATAGTGCTTACTAAACATCTCACGACAGCAAACAGGAGATGTATGAAATACCATAATGGATAAATAATTTTAAGTATCTTATTTACATGTGTGAAATAATTCTAGTAGGCACACTGCCTTCTAGTGTAAGCAGACTTCTGTTAGGATGTTTAGAATAGGCTCTTCAGTCTCTTAGCTGGCACCTGTCAAGAAATGTCAAGAAATCTCAAAATAAACTTATTTTATGGCATGTACATACAAGTTTACGTAGCACTGTGGGTGAATTAAGGTTGCTCTTCATATATAATCATCAGTGATGTCCAGCTTTGGTAAAGACAAACTAAGAAGGATACTTTGTTTTTTTCTGTTCTGATATCAAGTCACACGTGATAGTACTGAGACAATAATTTTGAAGTAGGAGTGACATAGAAAGGGTTGATTATGCCCTCTGTTTTAGAAAATAAATAAATAAAATCTTATTGACCTGTGTTGGGACTGGTAATTATCATGTGATACTGCATTCTTTTGCTTACTCTGTGACGTGTGCTATGTTATTACAGTGTTATTGTAGTGAAGCTCAGATATTTGGGACTTGGGGAGAAAAACCCAATAATGTGGACAACTTGAATGTTTTATAGAGTTGGAGTTTTTTCCTTACAGCAACAATAAGGATACTTACTTAGAATAGGAAGACTTTTGTGTCGGCCATACAGGCCAAAGAATTTTGCAGTAGACACCAAGTGAGTTTCTTACTTTTTTTTCTTTCCCCTCCGTTACCTACTATGATTATCCTGGCTTCTGTCCTGAAAAACAAAGGAAATCCAGCTGGTCTAGGGCAATTAACTCCTTGGATCCTAAACATCTTAGCTAAACATCAGCCAAACAGATTGCTGTGTAACAGACTTTCTTTCCATAGCTGACTTACCCTGCTTTCTGGAGAGATATACTAGGTATGTGGAAAAATACCCTTTAGTACGTGTGCTTTTTTTTTTCTTGTTAATGGAGAAGAACCAAAAGACTTGATAATAGTTAAGTCTGATAGCTGATAATAGTTAAGCTGGTAACTTCCTAGTATTGACTTTGCTAGTATGTGTGTAGTACTAGTACTAAAGGCTAAACATGGAATTATGGATATTTTATGGTCATGAAGCGGAATAGAAACAGACCGATGTGATAGTATGTGAAATTATAGTTGTTTCAGTTGATAATAAATGTGTATTCCCCTTATTGCAGGGAGGAAAAGGTTTACTCTAAAGTAACTGTTGTGTCATTGTCCTTAGTTGAGGAAAACCCGTTTATCCTAGGAAGTAACTATTCCAGAACTGCAAAACTTGAGTGGTTGTGTCAAATACCAGGCTTTGGTCAGGTGGAGTGGTTCATGTCAGAAAGTAGTGATGTTTTACAAGTCTCACACGTCCGGATGCTAAACGCTATCATGTATTTTTCCCAGTGTCTGTCAGAGGTCGGGAAAGAGGTGTTAAAGCTAGATCCCAAATCACCTGTCTGCTGAGACAGAAAAGGAGAGGGTGGCTTTTGTATCCTAATTATTGTGTGACTGATCTTATAAGGATCAACACATCAGTGTCTTCTAAAAAAACTCAGGATGATGGAAAGGTTCAGGAAACGGCTTGGCAGAAGAGTTAGCAACATTTTAGTCTGACGTCTTTAAGTGAGTTTATCTTTGCTCAGGTTTAATACTTGTCATTTCATGGAAGACCTCATGATTCACAGCAGTGACCTCTTGTCTAACCCCCAGCAAACCAAGAAATATCTTTATGGGTTAGTGCTGTTATTGACTATCACATTTTCTGATCTGATTTTTGTCTTGTCTGCAATATTTTAATTCTCTTTCAGTATGGATTTTTGAAATCTCTACTTTTTGTCTCTGTTCTTCCTTAGTTCTGTTTTGGTATTTCTTTCATACTGATGGTGTTTCTGTCAGCAAAAATAATTTTACCTTCTAATAGGCAGATAAAATTGATCATGAAAGAAGTATTTTTTTTCCATGCCTGTCGCCTTCATGTTATGCTGCTTGATAATTTGAGTAATAATGAAGTTACCTTTTAAAAAGCTTCAACTGGGATTTAATGGATTTCAAAAATGCTCTACTTGTTAATGAACTTTATACAAGGACCAAATTTGTACCCAAATGTTTATACAGATTAGGTGCTTTAGACATGGCAGATGTCCTAGAGTAGCTAACTAAATCTCTTAGCTCATCTGGGCTTATATATATTAAGTATTTACATTTGCAGTAGTATGAAAAATGGGTATTTTTTTGTTACTTTTTTCACTTCCTGAATTTAATATAATCCTGCGTACCATCTAATGTCAAAACTCCTAACCCACAGTTTTTAATCAAAATACTTTTCCTCTGTAGACAGAAATCGCCAAGAGATTGAATACAATTTGTGCACAAGTCATCCCATTTTTGTCTCAGGAAGTAAGTAAAACTGTTCAGCTGTTAAAGTGCAATTATGTTGTTTTTCTGTTTGCAAATTAGCTAGTTTTAAGATGTTAATTTCATCACAATACACAAGTGTAAGGAACATCTGTTAGAGCTGAAGTGTGCAAAACCCCCTGCTAATTTGATCTAACAAATCTGTGTTCAAATTGATGAGAATGGCTCAGCCTCATTCATTGCCTGAGGAGAGTGGGAGTCTGTAAAATAGTACCAATACAAGAAAATGCTTTAATTTCTAATCATGGTGATTGCTTATTAGAAATTCAGTTGTCAAACATTTGTCTAGTGAAATAAGCATGCTTATCTTCTCTATACAATTTGTATCAAACTTTAGTGTAAAGGTGAGTATTTAGCTAAGATGCAAAATGCTGTTTAAGGTTATAAACCTACATCTGATCTGAAAGACTATGATTTATCATATTGTAGGCAGCTGCTGTTACATTTTGAATCTTGTTATTTTCAAACTCTACAGTTGGTAGAGAGCATTTGTTAGTCTTGAGTTCAGTGAAGCACTTTTCCATGTTCAAATTTTGGTAAATTCTATTATGTGGGCACAGAGTATATAAATGATAAAACTGACACTAGTGTGAAGTTGACATTATTGTCCTGTCAGCTCAATTAAAATGTTTATTCATTTGCCAGAAAATTAATAATGAAATGGCATAGGGTAAGAGATAAATTGTCTGCCTTCAGGGCACTGTTATCTTTTTTTACCTGTGTAAGATATCTTGCAATAGGTAGGCTGGGCTTCTGCATTCAAACCGGTTATTCAAGTGTTTATAATCCTGGCTTGATTTGGTGCAGACAATACTTTAACAAGAATTCCTCCCCATACCCTTTCTTCTTTTAATAGCATCAGCAACAAGTGGCCCAAGCTGTAGAACGTGCCAAACAAGTGACCATGGCCGAACTGAATGCCATCATCGGGGTACGTGGCCTTCCAGGTCTACCTCCTACAGTGTGTATAACTTGCTTTCATATCTTACAGCTTTGCTATCTTTGAAATAAACTTAATGTCTTGATATCTAACATTGTTTTGATGTCCAATGTTGCTGTGAAGTGTTTGTGCTTCACACAGATTTTAGCAGGAGTAAAGGTAATAGTTTACTTTGTCAGAATATCATTTTGTTCAGCAATGCTGCACGTAACAAAACTTTTTCTACAAGAAATATAATTATTAGGAGAGTTGCTTGTTTATTTATGGTTTGTGAATGTCAGTTGATCTAGTTACTTTAGCCTCTTGCTTTTTGTGACACTTGAGTTCTTGGAGCCTGTACAACTATTCATTCTGCTTTTTTTCCCTTTGTTGTGAATCTTTCATGAATTTTAAATTAGCAAGCTACTGAATAGAAACTTCACTTGCTTTTGAAGTAGTATTAATTGTCTGACACAGTGTTCTAATAGCCTTTCACCAAGAATGTGCTTTTAAATATGCTAAAAAAGTTAATACTACTTGCTTGTGGCTGGTTGTCAATCACAAGTCATTTGCTTTGTATTAATGAACTTTTTGAACCATACATTCCTTCCACTGTATGAGTTCATTTCCCCTGCCGCTAAATGTAGAATATTTCTCATGTTTTGTGTCCTTCCAGACTAAGTGAAAGAAATAGCCGAAACAAGAACCTGTCCTTTCTGATTTTATTCATAAAATTTATCTGCCTTGAGTGGATTCAAATTACTCATTTATCAATTTATGTTAATTGCTTGTGAGAAGATGCCCTGCTGGTCTTTATAGTTCCCTCAAACACTTTGTAATGATAATTAGACATGCTGCTGTACGGATTAACAGAGCCATAGTCCAATGACGTCTACAGACAATGGAACCAGTTAATCCATCTGTGCTTAAAATTACATCCCAACTGGAGATGGAAAAAAAATAGGAGTGAGAGAGGATTAAAAGAATGAGCCTCAGCTTGAAAACGCTCCTTTCATCAGTTTCTCAATTGCAGATCTGCAGTCAGTTTGCCTGTGGTAAGCTATTGGCAGTCAATTAGGTGAAATAAACTGGGAGGGTGACCTTCATTTCCTTTTAATAGCTTTTCCTCCCTGAAATGGGGAGCTTCAGTGGATTTTCAGCTTAAATTTTATTCAAGCTGCTTTATTACACTTGACAGATTAGCTTTGCATAAACATACCCCCCCCTTCAAATCTGTGCTGTTTTTCCTTCGTATCAAATTTTGACTGTTACTTAGTTGATTTGCTAATCACATTTCAGAAACCCAACACAATTACATCTGTATTTGTCCGACTCTCCTCTGTGCTTTGCTTGTGTAATGAATTACTTTATGAATACCTGATTTGATCTTTGAAATACAGCACGTGTACGTTTGTAGTATTTGATTAACAAAGATTGAACTGTACTTTCCTGTATTTTTTAAAACGAATGACTTATTTCGGATGAAAATGGAATGGAAACCCTTCTTGATGAACTAGTTCTAAAGAAGAGTTTATGCTGTAAAAGGAAATATATATTAAAATATATTTAAAAACATTCTTGCTCCACTTAGGATAGTGCTACTTAGACAAACCAAATTTTGCTCTCTCAGGAATGTCATCTACTTCTTTTTATGTCTGCACAATACAGTCTTTTAAAAGCCATAGGATCTACAAGTATCACAAAAAATTTTTTTTTTTTCAAAGTGGAGGGACGTTCTTTGGAAGCAGAAATAGAAGCTTCCACCTTTTTTGGTTTTTAGTTATCTAATATTTCACCTAAAGAGATACTTTACTGTGTCTTATGAAAGACTTCCAAATGATGCGATACAAATCCAAAACTGTGAATGAGGAAATTAACATTGGGCACAAAGTTTGTTTCACCATGTAGATGCATGCGTATACGTAATGCTAAAATTAGATGTACATCCCAGTGATCTTTTACAGTTTTATTAAACAGTAGTTATCTTGTGCTGCACAATAAGCTTTGACATATGCTTGGTTTTGTTTGAAAGGGGCGGTATGTATCCTGGAAAATCTGAATAGCATAAAATCAGGTTGACAATTCAGTGGACCTTTGCTCCCCCTCACTGAGCACTAAGGGTGTCAAGCCCTTTCCCCAGAGAGGAGGACACATCAGAAGCTTTTCTGTTCCTGCGAGCAGCAGCTGCACTGAGGCTGAGCACGGCACGGTTTGATAGCAGCTGTCAGTATTGTTCAGGGACCCAACTTAGTGTAAAGAACTGTGGAAGGGCCGTGCTGCTAAGACCTTTCAAGATAAGAAAAGATACAGTAATTTAACAGTTTAGGTACCTATTATGAGCATGAAAGGTCATGAAACTTCTTTTTAGAATGCAAATAGGCTGGACACGTTGGTAGCGGTAGAGGATGCAATCGAGTAGCCTCTGGTGTCATGCTACCGAGGACACTTATGTATGATAAATTTTGAGGATAGGAGGAAGGTTACATTTTCCTAGCTCGTGTTCACTTGTATGGTTTCTCCTGATTAAATAAAATTCTGCATTTTTGTCAGGATTTGGCTTTTTCCCCCCCCTCTTTCCTTTCTATCCATATAGACCACTGTTTCCTAACACTAGATAATTCAAGAGTTTTGCAATTGGCTTACTTGAGTTAGAGAAATTCTGTTTCTGCTGTGCTGTGTGTGAATTTTGGACGGGAACAAAGACTTTAATTACTGGGAATAATGTTTTGAAATACAAAATGGTTTTGAACTGTATTTATTTTATACTTAATTTGTTTCCAGTTAAAAAGGTGGAAGCCTATTAGAGGACAGACTGTGAAGGTAGAGATTTGCAGTCTCACAGGACTGAGATTTTTTCAGAGAATTTGCCTGCAAAGCCCAAAGCCAGGCTTTGGAATTGGTGTATATTAAGCACTCACAAGACAGAATGAATAAATTGACACCTCTTTAAAAAAAAAGTGATATAGTTGGACTCAGTGAGCTTGCAAGCAGTGCTAATCCTATGTGTTGATTAAAAATTTTTACTTCAGGAAAAAAGCATGGATGATATCGGATTATTAAGAGTCATACTGCTGGCCTTATCCTGCATGTTCTTGAAGGCTTTAACTTTCAGCCATGGGGTAGCAGTGTGCCTAAACAATCTCCTTTTCAATTTTTTAAAATGGCATTTATATTAGAATGAAGTAGCAATTTCACTAGATAAATAATAAACAAAGCAGAAAGCTTTGACTAAAGAGATAAGTGCACCCATTAAATAAATCCTTGGCATTGCTGCAGCTAAGCAGTGTCCTCTTCTGGGGTTAAGGAAAAATCCAGATCATGGTATGAAATAATTAGGTAGATTATTATAGTTTAACTTGAAAGGGTTTTTTTGTTCCTTTTTGGGTGTTTTTTTTCTTGTTTGTTTGGTTTTGGGTTTTTTTGAGGGGTGCCTCATTTTCTTGAGATAGGCCCTATCTAGAAGATCACAGGTACTCAAAGTTCATGTTAGCAACTAAAAGTGACAGTTAAATTGGTATATGTAGGTGTGAATTTATTAGATTTACTTTCTACTCAATAAACTAGTTTAATTAGTAGAATATACTAACATCTGAATGAGAAATGCAAGCAGAAACTGGAAACTTTCTTTAGCATTGCATTTTTGATGTATGATTTCAGCATATCACTGAGAAGCCAGGTATGTCTTATTTTGCCTTTTGAGGTGGGTTGCTAATGATTCAGTGAAATATATGTCTTTTGGATTGACAGTGCTCCTGAGACAGATTGAGTTGTTGGCCTCTGAGAGGCCTCTCCACTGTTGCATGAGGAGATTGGCTAAAGGATTAGCAAGATGTGGGATTATTTTTTCTCTCTTGGCTGTGGTTGCCAGCTATCTCTGGGATTGTAGTGTGTGAAGCTTAAGAGGATGAGGTTAACCTCTTGAGGGTTTATTCTTACGAGTGTATAGTTAATCCTTAGAAAGCCTATAAATAACTAGGCTGTATGTTTCATTATAAAATAGAAACACAGACTAGAGCAGAAATGAATGCAGAATTTAGTGCAAGGGAAGAGCTAAGCAGCTGTAGCATTACTTTAGATCCTTCTCAGCCTTGATCTGCATTATGTGCTGAGGGAGGGGAAATTACCTAGTTCTTTTAAATTAATAAAATGAGATCTAGTGAGCACAAGACACTCTCCTCACTTTTAACATAAACTAACCCCAAGTCTAAATTACTAAACTCTGGCAATAGGAGCTCTATTGCATGGTAACATCCTAGTTTATCCTTCATATTTTAAAACACAGAAATCTTAATTATATCCTAGGATCCTGTCATGGTAGCTGCTTTTAGAATACAAAGGCTCCAGATTAAAGCAACCGAGGAAGGTATTTGTCAGCATAACAGTATTCTCAAAATACCAGTTCCCTAAAAATGGTCAGATTTTTATTGTTAGTGCCACTAAGTTTTGAGGAAAAATAAGAAAGCGTTACTGACGTGTATTGGAACCTTGACCTACTCAAAAGAGAAAATCTGAGAGGAGGTGTCTAATATATGAATGAATGAATAGTATTAACCAAACTTGTTTTCCACTTGATACATGCTCCCTCCACACTAGCAGCCCCCAAACCACTGTCCACTAGAGACTGATGGGGGAACAGAGAACTTGTGCCAGCAGTATAGAGGAGGGTAGTGTCTAAATGAGACAACATTCTGCAGAAGAAAGTATTCTCAGTCATTCCAGAGAGGGCAAAATCGCATCCAAAAGTTCAACAGAATTGAATTGAATGCCAGACCTCCCTTGTCTTGCAAGCTTTCCTGTGGGGTGGATGTAAAAGGCTGCAATCTTGGATCTTGTTCAAAAAGAAAAACAAAAGATCTTGAGGTGTCTCTCTCATCTAGATATAGTATCTAAGCTGCAAGTCAAACGTGAAACCAAGTATATGGTTACAAATCTGTGAAGCTTAACAGCTTTCAGGAAAGGAGTGAAAGGACGATGGTTGGACAGAAATACAGTTAGAGCTTAAATCTGAAGATATGCAGCTACGACTGTGAATGCAGAAAGAAGGTAGATTCTGAAGAGATAGCAGGTGAGGTACCAACTGTGAGCTGGTACCTCTTCCTGGATTACTTTCTACTGAGCAGGTGTTGGGGATGTGGCTGAAGGATGTAGAGCTCTTAGCTGGTTTGTTTTGCAGCAGGATAGAGGTGCAGAGGGACTGGTAAAATTAGAAAACTGTGTATGTAGTAACATATGTAGTGAACAAATAAAAAGACATGTCAGTAGAACACGTGGTTTCAGGAAGAGTTAGGTAGATAGAAGATGGGGAGATGGATTCACTTTGTGAACTTGGCTCCAAATGGTTCTGTTAGGCTGGTTTGGAAAGAATAGTTTTGGTGGAGTGGAAGGGACTAAAGTTGGGTCAAAATGCTGGAATAGTACAGTTCAAGGCAGGAATTTGCAGCAGATGCGTTCAGTGAGCTTTACTACAGACAATATGGAAGGGCTGCTGGAAAGGCAAAATGGATGTTAGGGATGGGTTTGATTTTGAATGTGGTTGGAGGAGAGTGTGTGTGTGTATATTTGTATATGTAATTGGCACAGAGGGTAACTTTGTTTAATCCTAGAGGAAAGGATTACTTCCTCTAGAGTGATTCAATCCACCTCTCTTGATTAAAGTATATGCAGGCAGAATAGCTTTCCATGTTCAAAGATAAAGTAGATAATATTCACAAAACCTAAGTTATTGAATAAGTAAAAGGAGACACACTGAAGAGATGAACATAATTCCTTCTCTTCTACAAATGTCTGCTTTGTGTTCATATTTCAAGTAAGATAAGTGGGGGAATTGTAGCAGGTGAAGAATCAGTAGGCTAAGATGTGACCTTCAATTCTCATCATGAAAATACAATAGTGTGAAATACAATAGGTTTGGAGGAGGAAGGAGCTGGACAGGAAGAGTGAATTAATTGGCCCACACAGAAGAGAAACTCAGGTTCGACTGCTTATGAGGAGAAATCAAATGCAAAGAAGTTAGTCGAATAAGGATGAAGCATTGTTATGTTCATGGAGCTGTCCCGTTCCAATGTGAGTAGGAGTCGAGAAAGTTGTTGGGAGTTTATATGTTGAATCATGTTGGGCTCTAAGTTGGCCTACTTTGCAGTAGGAGAGAGGTGCAAGGAATGAACCATGCAGATTTTGAGAAGCAAACACTGATACACTGAAGTGAACTAATGGTGACTGTGCAAATGGGAGTGATGTGGACTTCACAGGCAAAATTGCCTCTAACTGGGTGAGAGTGACAAAGATGGAGTCAATGGAAGTAGGAAGGTGCAGGGGGACTGGAGGAACATACAAGGGCACACAAGTATTAAAAGTAATAAATATTGGAAATGTGCAAGAAAACAGCAATATGCAAACAGAAAACTGCTATGTTTTTCACAGGGGAAGAGCAAGAAAAAACATAGGGACTGTGTGGGAGGACTAGATAAGAAGCTTTCTTTCCTTATTCTTGCATAGAGTGAGGCTACCATAGGCATTTAGGATAACTTTATTAAATACAGGGCAAAGAGACAGTTTTTATTGCATTTAGTGGTAATTCTTTAATATGCTTAAGAGTTTGTATGAGTTACAGAATTCCTATTATCTAATAACTGCGTTATTTTTTAATTTTTCAGAATACTTGCTGAACTACCAAGGTTGTTGTCTTGTATAATATTTAATTGCCTGAGAATATTCAGTAGTGTTTATAAAGGTACTGGCTAACTAGCTCTTCAAATCAAATACTGACAAGCAGTAGTATTGAGGAAGTAAAAGCAAGAATTAACAAAAGTGAATTGCTCAAATGCATGTTCAGAAGTGATCATCTTTTGGCATGTTGAAGTTGTTAAGGAATTTGGAGGAAACTTACAAGCATCTGGCCTATGGCTTGGAACAGTAAATAAAAATTGATGCAGTGCTTTTCTTGTGACTGTCATATTTTTCAGTTTTTGACTCTGAAATGTTTCTGTAGTTAGTAGTGCCTTGGACAAAAGGGTGATGAGTACAATTTCAAGTCTTGTATTTAACTTCTGGATTTTAATTTAACAAAAAGCCTTGCTACTCAAGACATTACTATTTTCAAGTTCAGCAAGAGTTAAATTTCCAGAGACTAAAAGAGCCTGGAAGGAAAATAGATACTTTTTAAGATAATCAAATGTCAGTAATAAAACCCCCTAGAGTAATATCTGTAAGCCATTTCCAAACTGGTGCATGCTTGAACTAGTTGTTTCTGGCTGCTGTACAGCAGGAGCATGTTTTTGAAGTGTTGTTGGATGGTGGTGGTATGCTAACAGTAGCTAAAAAGGCAAATACATAGATTTGAGGTTAGAAGGTGAGTAGTAGCAGGAATTTATAGTTGCCACAGAAGAGAAGTGTGCTGGCAGTATCTGCAGACCAGAAGCAATGTGTGCTGACAGCTTCATTCTAGAGACTTTAGGCTTGCATCTGAGTCTCCAGAGAGAGCAATATGCACTTTTTTAAAATTAAAGAAAAGCTTTGTTCTTGAACTGACTTACACTGACAGTGATCGGAGGAATGTGAGCGGTTTCAGATAACTAGCCTTTGTCTTGTCGGGACCAAGAGAATTTAAGGTCATCTTCTGTGACTCAGAGACAGTGGTTTTGAATTTGGTACTTCGATTTAGAGTCTGGGAAGTCCTTTGGTGAAGCCATGTTCTCCTGAACAAGGATAATTTTTTCTGTGGTGACTTGCTACCCTTTCTACCCTGTGGCATCTGTCCTGTACAAAGGCTTCTCTGGCTCCTCCATTGTTGCAGTCTCTTTCCTCTGGTTGCCTTCAGCTTTGCTGTTCATTCAGTATTTCTTCAGAATTTAGCGTACGGAAGGAAGACCCTCCAACATAATTTAATCTAAGGAAAAAAAGAAAAAAGCTGAATTACATGATTAGTACAAGAACCGTTAAAAACTTGGTCTTTTGACTCATTTCTATTATTTTTATTTTTTTTTTTGCTATAAAATGGTTGAGACAGGAACTGTTTCCCTGCAATTCCTGTATTTTTAGAAGAATAACTATATGTACAAACATGCAGAAGATCTTTTATATTTTTACATAAAAGTATAAACAGTCAGTATATATGTAACATGCTATATATTATACATATTATTCTGTATATTCATACGTAATATATAATATTGTGTATAAGTCATATATAATATGTGTGGGGGGTGTGTACATGTATAAGCTTATGCTAGCATAAGGGCTTCTTTAGTTTGTGGGCTGCTTGTTGTGTTGCCAATATAGCTGCTGATACAAGCTTTACTCATGATTCAGTGGGTCTGCATGTGGTAAAACCTACAGAGCTTTAGGTTGATTTGCAGTGCCTTAAAGCACAGAGGAGGAAAGAAAACCCTTTTTTGTTGGCAAAGGCCCTTATGTGGATGCAGCTAATGCATGGAGTGCTAATGCACCTTGGGGAGAAGATGTCACTGAACTGGAAGAATTCCATCTGCTGGCATTGCCCTGCATCCTCGCTGCAGGGCTCTGCCTGCATGGGATGGGATGATTTGCAGAGGCTTCAGAGCAAAGCTAGGCTGCTGGTGCAGATCTGCTCTGGTGAAAGCACCAGTCATGCTGGCAGCACTATATAATTATTCCCTCTATGTCAATGGGATGTTAGAAATCCTGCCATTAAAGAATTATCACTAAAAATTTGTTAAATAGTTAATTGCTGATCACTGTAGTGGAAAAACAGCTGATGTGCTTATTCACTGGGTGCGGTAAAAAATCCTTTGGGTGGGGTCAACCCACATCTGTCATTTACTCTTTACAAAAGTGATCTGAAGTGTATTATCTCTTATCTTTCTAATTCTGGTGCCTGGGCTTGAAAATGCCAGAAGGAAAGGCAGTGAAACCTAGCTGTTTACAGCAAGACAGGCATAGCAAATACAGAGTTGCTACTCAGATTTCTGCTAAGAGAAAGATAGTCCTCTCTCCCTTGCAGCCTATATGTCTGTGATGTATAGTGGTAATGTGGGAACTAATCCATGGTTAATAAGCTACCCTTGAAAATGAATTTTAATTTGCTCTTTGAGTTATATTGGGAAACACTGAAGACCTGTTTCCTAGTTCTGTAAGTGTAAAGTAATAAAATTTGCAGTACATAAAATTTAAAAACGAGATCTTGTGATTCAACAAAAGTACTGTGTGTGTACTGGTACTGGTCATGTAATGATAGCAGCTGAAGCCTTTCTCATGTTGGAAGATTTTTTGGTTTTCCCCTCATTTAAAAAACCTGAAATTTCTCATGAAAGCAGAAAGTATTTCAGCATACAATCTAAAGAATATATTTTCACATTCAGAATCACAGAATGGGTAAGATTGGAAGAGACCACGGTGGGACATCTGGTCAACCTCCCCGCTCAAGCAAGGTCATCTTAGAGCACACTGCATAGGATTGCATTCGGGCATATTTTGAGGATCTCCAGCAAGAGAGACTCCGTGACCTCTCTGGACAATCTGTTCCAATGCACAATCACCTGCATAGTAAACAAGTTCTTCCTCACATTCAGGTGGAACTTTCTGTGCATTTGTTTCTGCCTCTTGTCCTGTTGCTTGGCATCAATGAGAAGAGCCTGGCAGCATCCCCTTGGCACCCTCCTTCAGATACTTATAGGCATTGTTGAGGTCCCCTCTCAGTCATGTCTTTTCAAGGCTGAACAGGCCCAACTCTTTCAGCCTTTCCTCATAAATGAGGTGCTCCTGTCCCCTCATTACCTTCATGACTGTCTGCAGGACTCATTCTAGGAGCTCCAGAATGGACACAGCACTCCATATATAGCCTCATGGGGCTGAGTAAAGGATCAGGATCACCTCCCTCAACCTGCTGGCAAAGCTGTTCTTAATGAACCTGAGGATACTATTGGCCTTCTTGGCCACCAGGGCACACTGCTGGCTTATGGGAAGCTTGGGCTTAGTACTGAACCTTGAGGGATATCACCAGTGCCGGTCCTCCAGCTAGACCCTGTGCCACTGATAATGGACCTCTGGGATCTGCCGTTCAGCCATTTCCTAATCCACCTCACTGTCCACTCATCCAGACTACACTTTCTGTGCTTGCTTATGAGGATGGTATGAGAGATTTAGTATCTATATGTCTTATATAAGGCACTTTCAAGAAATTTTTCCTGTTGTAGTAATTGAAAATTGAATCTAGAGTTTTGCTAGGTAGATGCAACGAGGGCTAACTGTTTTGACTTTTGTTGACTGTCTTGATTGCCTACTTTGGGCCTTCTGCAGGTGACTAGTTGTTTGCTGGCCCCATACTGGAATCTGTGTTCTCTTCCTGTGTTAATTGTGGAATAGCATTTCTCTTGAAGTACACCAATCAATAAATATATAGCTTTGTTTCAGGTAAGTTAGTGTGGCAGCTTCATGACTCCCACTAACTCTTAGTTTCTTTCTTTAGATAAAGAAGTATTAACCTTTTAGAGCAAGGGTATAGATAATTAGAATTATGCTTGTAAGTGCACTAACTTTCCTTACTTTAGCAATATTGAAAGAATGTAACTTAATCTTGCTAAAGTAAAGAGAAAAACACTAGAGGTGGACAGATATAGTATTCTGTGGCAAAACTGTAATGCACATGTGTAAAAGAAATGCATTTTGCAGGGAGACAGGAATGCATGAGTGTAAAAGTATAGTGAGAGCAGCAGAGCATGAAGGGATCTTTTTAATCTTCGTCAGCATTGCTTTTACTTTTTTTTTTTCTGAACAAGAACAGGAAAAGACTTGATTCCTAAGGGAGGATCTCATGGAAAAGGACTGAAAGTGAATTTTGAGAAAGGAATTTAGTGACCAAGTAGAAAAGGATTTAAGAAAGGAAAGCACTTAAAAGACTAGTTGGGGACCATAAACTTCATATCATTCTGAAATAACTTCATGAATTACTTTGGATGTGTGCTGCTGGACATCCTAAATCGAATTTTTTTTTAATAGTTAAAGTGACAGAAGGGCTTAGTTAGTGTCCTAATAATCACTGTATCAGTGGAGCAGTGAAATACAACTTCTCAGCCTTATTTCAGTTACCTGAGAGTTGAAATTAATTTGTGAAAAAAGGACTTCTTGGTGAGTGTGTGTGTGTGTCTGTCAAGCTACCTTTATCCCAGTATAGCATCAGTTTTCTGTTTTATGAGAGACAATTTATGCAACCTTTTACTGCTTAAAACAAGTTGTTGTGCAATTGATACTTCTTAAGGTTGTGTTGTCTGAACAAGTGAAAACAGGAAATGTGAAAAACTTCGAAGAGCCTTCTGTTCAGAAGTCTAGCAAAATGAAGATACCTTACGTCTGTTTGACTTGGATATTTGCTTTCTGACATAAAATCTCTTCCCAGAAAATTTGTAGGGTTTTGTTTAGGGTTTTTTTGTTTTGTTTTGTTTTGGTTTGTTTTTTGGTTTTTTTTTTGTGGAAGCAGAAAAATCAGTGTTAAGACCCAAAGACACTACCCTATGTATCTTCTCTAACAAAGCGTGAAAAAGAAACATGATTTTTCCCACGAGACAGTTAGGCCAATGTCACGCAGATTCTGTATGTGTGACATACATGGCTTTGAATAGCTTTTGCCAATATTGTCCTTTTATGGACTTAAATTTCTGTAGTACAATGACATTTCTTGTGGTTTATATAGATGGAAGAGACTTGCTGAAGACACTGTTTCTGAAGGGACATTCTCTTCCCACATTGGGCACTGTGGCTTGTTCACATAAGGATAGCTTGTTCACATAAGGATAGCTTATACAAAACCAAGTTCTTGGCTCATTACCTGAAGATGCAGTGGTGGGCACTTGAAAGTTTGTTTACTGTGATCCAGTGTAGCTTTCTATCTATTAGGATAAAGGATTCAGAAGAAGAGGAAGCAAGGAAATCAAATGAACCAAAATAAATATTTGAAAGGAATTAGGTAGAAAATGAAGAAATGATAGTAGTATCTGACTCTCATATTTCTATAATACATTTAAACAGGAAGAAAGCAGTAGGGAACAAGAATTGGCACAAGGTCTAGTGGAAGGCCTGTCACTAATGCTGGCACCAGTGGAGGGCTACAAAGATGGTTAAGGAAACGGACATTTCTCCTATGAGGAAAGGCTGACAGTCTTGGGCCTATTTGGCTTTGAAAAGACATGACTGAAAGGATCTCATCTATATCTGTAAGTGTCTGAAGGAAGGGTGTCAACAGGTTTGAGCCAGGCTGGTTTTGGTGGTGCCAAGCAATAGGACTAGAGGCAATAGGCAGAAACTAGTGCACTGGAAGTTCCGCCTGAACATGTGGAAGAACTTCTTTGCTGTATGGGTGAGCGAGCACTGGAGCAGATTGTCCCACTGGAGCAAAGAGGTCGTGGAGTCTCCCTCACTGGAGATATTCAAGAGCCGTCTCAATGCAATCCTGTGCAATGTGTTCTAGGGTTGCCCTGCTCAAGCAGGGAGGTTGGACCCATGCTTCCTGACCCACTCTGTGTTTCTGGAACAGCATAATCACAGAATTCTTGAGGTTAAAAGGGACCACTGGAGGTTATCTGATTCCCTTGTC
Source organism: Cephalopterus ornatus (assembly GCA_013396775.1). Lineage (NCBI taxonomy): Eukaryota > Metazoa > Chordata > Aves > Passeriformes > Cotingidae > Cephalopterus > Cephalopterus ornatus. Next base: position 44,864 of record VZRE01007479.1, on the reverse strand, counting down.
ACTGCTTAAACAGGATTACCTAGAGTCAGTTGTGCAGAAGCATGTCCATACGGCTTTTAAGTAACTTCAGGGATGGAAACTCCACAACCTCCCTGGGCAGCCTGTGCAGGTGTATTCTGATGTTCAGGAGGAACCTCCCATGTCTCCGATCTGTGCCCATTGCCTCTTGTCTTGTCATTGGGCCGTCCAGTGATGGGCCATAAAGGTAAGGAACTGGAGCATCTTGCATATGAGGACAGGCTCAGAGAGCTAGGACTATTTAGCCATCTCTAGGCTCATTGTTATATGCTCTCAAATTTGTTCATGTATCTGGTACAGGGAGGCCCAAAATTGTACGCTGTAATCCAAGTGTGGTCTCGACAATGATGAGTAGGGGGGAAGGATCCCCTTCCTTGACCCACTGGCAATACTTTGTCTAATGCAACCCTGCTTTACCATAAGGGCACATTGCTGGCTCTTGAACAACTTGGTCTGCCAGGACCTTTTCTGCAAAGCTGCTTTCTAGCTGGGTGGACAGTATCTGTATATGGGATTGTTCCCACTGGTGCAGGTTTTGCGCTTCCCCATATTGAACTTCATGAGATTCCTGTGAGTCTATTTGTCCAGCCTATTGAGGTCTCTGTGAATCGTAACACCTATCATAGATGGTTTGGATTGGAAGAAACCTTTAAAGATCAAGTCCTACACCCTGTCGTGGGCAGGGACAGGTTCCACTAGACCAAGTTGTTCAAAACCCCATCCAATCTGGGTTTGATGAGGCATCTGGTCTCCCCAACCCCATAGTAAAAAATTTTGTCCTTATGTCCAATCTAAGCTTACCATGTTTCAGTGTAAAACCATTGCCCCTTGTCCTGCCGCTACATGCCCTAGTCAAAAGTCTCTTTCCATTTTCTTATAGGCTCACTTTGTATATTGAAAGGTCACAGTAAGGTGTCCGTGAAGCCTTTAGGGTGAACAACTCCAACTCTCTGTTTTTTTAATTAGGAAAGGTGTTCCCACCCTCTCAGATTATTTTTGTGGGCCTCTAGCAGGTCAGTGTCTTTCTTGCACTGTGGACCCCAGAACTGAGCATGGTACTCCAGGTAGGCATCTCATGACAGGGGAGTAGAGTGGAAGAATCACCTCTCTTGACCCACTGGCCACAATTCTTCTTATACAGCCCAGGATACAGGTGGCTTTCTGGGTTGCACGTGCACGCTACTGGTATGTGTCCAATGGTTTATCTACTAGGTCCCCCAAGTTCTTCTCAACAGGGCTGTGCTCTGCCTCTTCATCCCTCAGTCTGTACTGATGCTGAGAATTGCCCCAACTCAGATGCAGGACCTCGACTTGGCCTTGTTGAACCTCTGAGATTCACATGGGCCCACTTCTCTGGCCTGTCAGAGTTCATCTGGATGGTGTTCCTTCCCTTAAGTGAATCAATTGCACCATACGGCTTGGTATCGTCTGCAAATTTGCAGAGGATGCACTGAGTCCCATTAGGTGTGTCACTTTTGAATAGTTTTGGTCACATTATGGACTCCTTGAGGGACAACAGTAGTTATTGGTTTCCACAGAGACATGGAGCCATTGACTCTTGGATTGAGTCTCATTGACTCTTCAGATGCAGTCATCCATCTGGTTTCTCATTCATATAATAAGCCATCCCTCAATGCTGTATCTCTCCAATTTAGCATCAAGATTTCTGTGAGGGACCATATCAAAGGCATTCTAGAAGTCATGAGTAGGTAGTATCTGTGGCTATTCCCATGTCCATGGATGCAATCACTCTATTGTAGAAGAATGTGAATATATTCTTCAGTGAGATTGCTTGCTGTCCTGCAATATGTTCTTCCCTGTAGCTGACATACTCTTTGGAAAGTATGTACAGGAATTTAAATGCAAGTATTAATTAATGGCTTAGACTGTTTAATGAGTTTCCTCTAACCAGATTTGACTGTTGGTAGTGAGGGTTGTGTGTGCAGGGTTTTTGGTTTTTTTTAGGATGAGACAGAAAACTGGATGCAACAGAAGCATAGTGTTGCGTTATTTCCTTTTTTGGAAGGTTATGTTTGCAGTGTTGGTTTTAAGAATATTTCTAAATAGTGAGGGAAAAGATTATTCCTTGGTCAACTAGCTGTGTGTGCTCAGCGAGTGGCCCTCTTATATTTGTTGGCCATAGACATTTGATGCAGGCTCTCACTTCCTTCTGCTATTTAAGCAAGCAAATTAAAAACCTGAAGATTTCCCTTTGGGAAGGGAGAGAATATAGCAATGAAACTGAATACAGTATGACAGCATGTTTTGCTCTCATGTCTTTCTGCCTGCTTGAGCTTCATGAAATCAGTTTTACAAAAGGTGACATGAAATAGTGTCCTTTACATTTTAGGTCTCTGTATGGCTTCTGTACTTGTCAGATATTTTCTCAGAACATATATATGGAGCTTGGGGAAATCTGTTGATAGTATTACTGGTGCTAGTGCTGATAAGATTTTGGAAACTTTTTCTTCTCTCGGGTGTTTATTTAAAAGGATGCAAGAGAAGACAGCTATTGTCGTTTGGGACTAGGCGTAATGTTTTTTCCACTGTTCATTTGCAATCACATCTGAATTTTTGATTCAGTGCTTTTCAACAGATACTGAACAGTACATCACACATCTGTTTAAGAACAGAACAATGCTCTGTTTAATGGTAGGAATTCAAAACTGTATTTTTAAGTGAAGAAGGTGTTTAAGTAAAATTAGGTGTTTATGACCTCAACAGAGCTACTTTAATGTGAGGAGTGGGATTGTAGGAACTTGTGCTCTATCTTGATAAGCAAGAAGCCTAAAAGAGAACTGTCATTGTTTAATGATAGGAACTGTGTTTCACAAAGACATACTAACTCTTATCTCTGCAAATCTTTGTCAGAGATTGAAAACATAACTCCAAATTTTAAGTCATGATTAAAGATCTCTTTATAGCTGGACTTCACCTAGAATGTTAGAGGTGAAAACTGTACTATCTTTGAAATCGCTGCTCAGAGAAGCAAATGCTGTGGGTTTTAGGTGTTGATTTTTGGGGTCTTTATGGTTTGTTTATGGGGATAGTAGGAAAAAAAATCTGAGGCAATAAAACCTACATCTAGACAGTATAGCTATATAAGTTTGTAATTCCTTTTCTCCCTTTGCAAATATGAAGAACTTCTAGCTTTCCAGCAATATGGTGGATGAACTTCTGATGTTTTTAAAATCACTACTGTGGCTAATTATCTCAGTGCAGTCACTTAAGTATGCATCATTGCACTCTTCTCTACCTTCCCACTTCCCTTTGAAAGTGGACACAGCCCTTGCTCTGCAAGTAATGATAATAATTGGTAATAAGACAGGCCTGTTACTCATCCTTTTTTGAGCACATTTCTTATGGCAGATGTCTAGTTCTTAATTAACTGATAATGAACATGCCATGATACTGCTGCCAACTTACTTCGTTTTATATCTCACTGCTGCTTAGCTCTTAAAAGGTTACAGAGCAGGCATTAGTGTCTTTGAAGTGATGAGAAAGTGAATATATGCATAACATAATTGTTTCTAGGATCTACTATGGCAAATGTTTAGTTACTAAATACATGTTGTGAATGCTGCTGTTATCCATCTCCCTGGTCTTTAGCATCTTCCTTTGTGTGCAGCACGTATTCCTTTTACTCCTTCTAGAAAGAGAATACAATGTGCTTTTAACAATTCAATTTTTTTAAATAAAAAGAGTCTGAACTTCTGGAAAGGATCATCTCTATGTGTTAGGGAGAACTTTAAACCTATTATGAATAGGTAATATATAAGCAGCAAATCAGTATATTAAGGTCTTAAACAGCACCTCAGATAATAAACATGAAATTCTAATATAGCTTTGGTGGCTTAAAAACCATGACCAGAATTTCAGTCTCAAGTTGGTTTAATTTAGGACCATATTTAAGGATCTTTGTGTGCCATGTGCCAAAGTAGCCATTTGCAAAGCTACAGAGGTGTGCAGAGCAGCTTTGCAATGCACTTGCAGCTCTCATACTCTGTTCTACACCTTACACTGGACAGTGTTCCCCACTGTCCATGTGCAGTACTGTCGGAACAGTACAGTCCTCCTCAGTATATACTTTCAGCTTAAGAGCATCTTACAGGGGATTAATCTGTTCCTCATTTCTTGGGCTTTCCAAATGTGAGGTGTGTAGGCTACTAAGCAAAGCCAGGGAAATGATGGGTAACGTTCCTGTAAATATTTCTTAAACTGTTAATCTGTGCTTCCTGAAATCAAGTGGAGTGACTTGTTTGCTAATTAAACCAAGTAAGAGATGAATGGATAAGGGGAATCTTCATACATTTCTTGAACAGTAGGAACAAAAATGGAAACAATTTAACTTCTTTTCTCTGTTTCGACCTTCCCATCGTCGCACTGCAAAAGAAGCTAATTTGAGCTCATTGTTGGAGAAGGGAGAAGGCTTTTCTCCACAGAATCAATTTTGAAGGAATAAATCACTTTTTATTCTCAGGCAATTGCAAGCTACAACTAGGTAATCAAGGGTGATAGTGCAGCTAGGGACAAGTAAGACCAGTGCCATCAATGCTGCACAGCACTGCTGATTCCTGTTGTCTCATAGCTGGAGTGCGAATGACTGACCTATGTGGTTGAGGTGGATAATGAGAAAGGGGATGACTAAGATATACCATCTCTGAGAGAGCCTGCCAAAACATCAGGTTATCAAGTTATTGAGGAAATGTGCTAGAAACTACTAAAGTCTTGATAAGTCTGTGAGAAGAACTTGTTCTTTAGATGCCAGATCAGAAAAACAAGACAAAAACCCCAAACCCCTGCAGTCCTGTAAGACTTTACACTGCTTTTTACTGGTAGTTCTTTAGTTAAGTGAAACTTCATTAGCAATAGCTGCTTGATACTGTTAAACTACTGTGTTAACTACTTAAAACAAATGTAATTCTTAAAAATTCCTTCAAAATGTTATTTTTGGGTTGTTGTAAACACTTAAAAATAGAAGAATAAGACCTACCTCCTTTTACCTTTTTTTTAAACATACTAAAAAGCTGTTAAGAGTGGTGGTCAAATGTATGTATTGCAGTGAAGACTAGCAAGGATTTTTATGCAGCACTTGAAAATATATTTCTGATACCTGGTGTGTGAAAGATTTGATAAACATTTAGCTTTATAAAATTGACTAAACAGATTGTGATAAATTTTAAGATTTACCTTGTATATCAAAATTAGTAAATCATGGCTGCAAGACAGTTGGAATAGCAGAAAAGTGAATGATAAGCAGGTCCAGTCCATAGTTCCTGAATGTCAGCCCCTGTGTCTGCATAATTTTGCAAGCAGCACAAGGCACATCTTGGGATGGGGTTATGAGAAGTAAAAGTTTAGAAGAGCAGTAGTTATCTAAATAGTAATCAATAAATTCGTTCATATGACAGTAGATATTGTGCAGGTCTTGTTGACAGTTGGTCTTGAAGAGTCTTTGGACCTATAGAAGCAGATAAAATATTTCTACGTTATTTTGATTTGAGGCTTTTTGTGATAACTTGTGAAATATTGTAAGCTGTAGTCTAGGTGTGATGTCAGTAGCTGTCAGCAGTAATGTAACAATTTTGCCAGCTCTTACAGGATCACTGGCGTTTATCTGGTCAATCTTGATGTCTAGCTGAGTTCATCTGGTTCAGACACGTGTTTATCTGTCTTCTTTTTGATCCCATGAATGGGATGGGAACTAGGTTTTTCCTGGTGTCTGCCTTCAGCAGAGGGATAGTAGAGAGTGGCTAAGGTGTAAAGGTTTGTCCTGTCTTCTGTTCATATGCCGAGACACAAGGAAACTGGAAAGAGGCAGAAAATCTGTTTATGTGTAGCAGAGTAAACGGGAGCTATCAGTAAGCTAAGGATGGTTTTGAAGCTTCATTTCCTAAAAAAAACTGTGCTGAGCATTTTGGACAAATTAAATGATAGCTGAACTTGGAAAACATTAATAAAACTGTTGACAGTTTTAACTGGAAAATATCTTAATATTTGAACTATGGGGAAGACATTCTATTAAAAGAACTCTGTTTCTAAAACTGCTTACAGGTTGTTTTGCCAGATTGGTTATAGAGTTGTATGTCCTTTCATTATGATACTGATCTTGTAAGGTGCTTTTGAAACAGATGGAGGTATTTGAATTCATTAATACCATGTTTCTTGTTGAGAATTCCATGATGTCATTGATGCTATCTGGAATACCTGGATTTTGAGCTCAAAGCTGGTTCCTAGAGACAATGTTAGGTCATGAATAATTCCCCCTCCTGCTTTCCCCCCAAAACCTTGGCTAGAATAAAATGCAAATTGAAATTCACTAAAGATGAAATTAAGCCATATCTTTTACACTTTTTAATGTTCAAAATAGAAACATACTTGCTGTTTCCAAATTGGGGGAAGAGAAGGGTGTGAGTTTGAATCAGTGTTGCCACTGAAACCTTTTTCGTTGTTTTCCAGAGCAGTGATATGCCTTTCTATTGAAAGGGAAAGATATTCGGGCCTTCTGCTGCTGCTCTTTGTCGCCAGTGACAATGTGGCAGGCAGTAGCTGTCCAAAACAACCTAAAGTAGTTGAACTTATTCCTCAGGCTGCAAAATATGTACCCTGCTAGCCTTTTCGGGTAATGGGACATGAACAGAGTTGTCCACAGACAGTGTGATGTAATGCAGTATATATAAAGTGGTGGGACAGAGGGGAGAGGCTAGATTTAGAACAAACAAATAAATATCAAAATTTACTGTTGATTCTCAGTAATTAACCAAACTTCTGCCTTATCCTTCCCAAATTATGTGCTATACGTTATTCTTCTGGGGATGATGATACCACTGGGAACAGCAGCAGCAGTTGCAGGCTCAACATCTCTCCCATGGCCATGGACCTCCAGTGCCTCTAACGCCGCATCCATCCGGACTTCAGCCTCCAGGAATCCCTCCACTTGGAAGCAGTGCTGGCCTTCTTGCCCTGTCTAGTGCTTTGGGTGGGCAGTCTCACTTGGCAATAAAAGATGACAAGAAGCATCATGATGCAGACCACCACAGAGGTGAGAGGCATGGCAGGCCTGATTAGGACGTTGTCAGATTTGCACATTGCTGCAAATTATGAGCATCGATAAAGAATTCAAGTTATATAGAATGAGAAAAAACTGTTGGCAAACTTTAAAATGTCTGCATATATACCACTGAAGCAAAATTCAGCTTGGAATTTTTAAATATTTTAAAAGGGGATCACTAGGGGTCACCTGCTCTATACTTTGAAGGGCATTTTGACATCCTGGTAAACGCTTAGTTGTAATAGCAGTGGCCTGCACCATATTGTGGAAAACTGTTAAACTGCATAATGGGTAATTTTTTCAAGGAAAGTAATGTTGTTACAAGGGTGGGTGGGAAGGTAGGGGGAAGAAGAAGTTAAATTTTTAAGTGAATGTGTTCAAACTAAATACTTAGATAATTGAATCTGTTACTTTAGTTTCATAGGCTTAAATTCTAGTATTCAGTTAAATATGGGGCAAAATTGCACTTGACTAATTTTTGAAAAGAAAATAATTTATTCTGTCATGAAATAAAACTAGGCTTTTTGTGTATGGTTAAACTGTAAATCATGTTTAAAAAAGACTGTAATTTTCAGGAAATCACTGTATTAGGAATGTGCAATGACTTATATAAATAAAAGCCATTTTAAAACTGTTTGCGGCTTGTGTTCTAATTTTTTTCCCCCTTTTTTATTTCTGTTCTTGCCTCTGTGTCTGAACGGGCATGTCTGTCCATTTCTTGGTTACTGCGGGAGCAGACAGAGAGCCAGGCACAGTAAGTACCAACATTCGTGCTAATGTTTCCACATCTAGGAATGTAATAATCAGATGTTGCACTGTTTGTTTTGTTTTCCATTTAGTAATTTTCATGATACTAGACGTATGTGTTTTGTGTTAAAACCTCTCTTGGTTTGTGCAGAACACCAAGTTATTTGTTTGATGGACTATATGAATGAGTTTTATTTTTGAACAGAATGATTCTAGGCAAGCTTGAACTTTAGTTTGCTTATGGGTGGGTGGTGGGGGAAAGATGCAAATCAAAAATTGCAAATGTAACATTATTAGTCAGAGTTAAGATTTTTCCTCTAGGATTTTCAGGAATTAGAGTTGCAGAAAAGGTGAGAAATTTAAATGTGAGGATTTTGAATGTGTCATGATGGTTTTTGGCCCTAGGAGTTTCTTTTACTGCATCAGTTTAAGACATACTAATGTCTTTGTTGCTTATTTTGTGCTTCAGGTATAACTTCTATAGCGATACTTCTTTCCCTGTAATAGAGTTGGTCTAAGATGGTGTTAACAGAAAAACCCTCTAAAGAACTACTTTGTTACAGCTTTTCGTACTGTTTTGCTTTGAGTGATATTACTATACTAGTCTATTGAACCCGAGTATGTGCAACTTCCACGTCATTTGAAGTTACAAAGCTAATTCTGCTTGTTTATGTCATAAGTGAATTTGGGATCTATTTTGTTCCTTTTCTCTGTTAGGAAAGACAAGAAGTAGGAAAAGTTATCTGACAGTGTTAGGCTACTAACCTTCTTATTTTTATTGCTGCTTTTTTTATATATATACTAGGCTTATTTGACAATTAGTTACTGGAAACTATCTGCATATCCTTTGTGGCAGTCTTTTGGTTTTAGATTTCTAAGCAGGAAGCATTCATTTCAGCTTGCTTGATGTTATTAAAGACAGCAAAACCCCAGAAATAATTTTAAGCTGGTTTTTCATGAAGTCTCAGACTTATTAAGGACATATTCCTCTCTGTGGGGCATACTTCTTTGAATGAGGTTAGTTGACTGCAGGAATTTCATTAACTATTGTTATGAGCTAAGGATGTTTCAGTGTGTGTCTGTGCACATACGTGTGCGTGTGTGGTAGTGATGATTTTGTGTTTTGATTTGGTTGTTACATTTCCTGTGCATGCCCTGTTCCCATCTTCCCCTGCCATGTCCATCATGTAATTTGCTAAAAGGTTTTTGAGTTTAAGATCAGGTGTTTCAGTTTTGTGCAATTTGGACTCTGAATTCATCTGTTAGCTTAGAATAGTTCTTGCCTGTGGAAGGAAAACTGTGAAAAATTAAATCTGGCTTTTGTTTGTGGGAGAGTTGCTTAATTTACTATAGATGTAAATTTTATTTAATTGAACTATGTAAATTTGTCACTGCATTTACTTCTGTCTCCATATGTGTAACTCATGATTGCTTGGTTATTATCTGAAGTTGTCTGGTTTTATGCTGGGTTTACCACTAAGTAACCTTTAAACAATCGGAGATTTTATTTCATACAGGAATTTTACCATGCTGATATATTGAGTTCAGGATACTAGGTCATTCTAGTTTCTTTTTGGTCTCAGTGGAGGACAATACTTCATGACTAAATTAAACCTTAATAGCTGAATACGGGTTTTAAATACAATATTACATTAGAATCTTGGCTTAACAATGAATGATATCTTCAATGAAGGAATCATAATTTAAGAGATTGTTACAAGTTCAAGTCTGTGGCTAAAGTGATGAGCTGGGAATTATTTGATCTTCAAACTTCTCTAATTCTCTTGTATTTTTAATGGATTTCTTTTTAAAACATATTTTTAAAACATATTTTAAGGATGATATGAAATTGGGCGCAAGTACACAAGGCATACCAGCAGGTCTGTTTGGTTATTATGTGTAGTTCCAGCTAGCAGTAGGCTTTTATGTTTCAAATCACTTTATAACATCTGGGTCATCAAGATAAAACCAATTTTCAGAGTAACATCTTAAGAGTGATGGTGCTGCCAGAAATCCTGACAAAGGCATGCTTTCATCATCCAAGACACCAAAACCCATGCTGTTTGTAAGTTACCTAAATTTACCATGATATTTATTACTGTGCAGTTTTACAGTATGATTTCCATCAGATATGTCTTACGTGACATTTGAGTACCATTAGTAGAAGCTGACAGCTTTAATTGCACAAGTTTGAAAAATTACAATTTAGCACATGGCCTACTCATTTTTAAATTGAGTTTTGGTGACATAACTTTGAGTTGAAGCATATTGTGTCATATTTGAGCATATTAATTTTTAAATTAGATTTGGGTTTATTTTTTTAAGTCTTCTTGTCTGGCTGCAGGTAATGAAGCCAGGCAAAGTAAGCAATTTTTGCAACTGGAGCTTGAAGTTTTTGAGAGACATCAATACAAAAGAATGTTGATGTCCACATTTTTCTCTTTAGGGAACATACTGGCAATATTTTCCAAACTCATCATAGATATTCATTTATCACTTGTCTTCCCACTGGTTTAGTATCCTTTTGGACAGCACAGAAATGCAAATGTTCTGATACAATCTGTTGTATCAGTAATAATTTGTAGACAGTGAAATCTTATCTCATTGTGTGCTTGAGATTTATATGAAGTTTGTGCTTATCTTTTGCTCTCATGGAAAACTTTGAGCTTGTTTTCTAAGACATTAAGTTTTCATAAATTTTTCAAGACCTTCTTTTGCTTTCACTGTTGAGCATTGTTGCTATTGTTTTATAAAGCAAACACTTTTTTCTTAGAGTAGAAAAATATTCTGTGCACTAAGCTCTCTGTTCTTCCCCTCCCAGTCCTGGAGAACAGGGACATAAAAAATTGAATGCTGCTTTTTGAATGATATTATGTGCAAGCTGTTTTATGTTTTATTTCTTTTAAAAGAGGGAGGAAAATCATAGAAGTTGCTATATGGAAATGTAGGGTACTCATCAGCAAAGCACAAGTATGCTTCTTGGCCTTTGTGAAGAAAGTATAGATCCAAACCACAGATTAACTTCAGCAGAGGTTGATCCTATGTAAGAGCTATGGGTTAGCTTATAGCTGATTAAAAGCAGCATGAGGCTCATGACAAAGGACCAAGGGAGTTGGGGTTGTCTGGTATAAATTTTTTTAATACCCTGATTCTCACAAACATTAGCTAGAAAATACTGAAATCAACAGAAGTCTTCCTCCCTGTTAATGTCTTCTGATTGTAAAATCAATGTGGAGAGTGACTCAAATCCATTTAGGCTTCTAGAATTCATAGTTTGTAATATGAACATACTAGTCTAAATATAACTTTAAATGGTGGTCAAGAGGAAGGTGAAGTCAGTAGCTTTCCATCACCACTAATTTACAACAAAACCTCCTAACTTTATAAGTCAACTTTTGGGTTGTTGACATGTGTCATAGCTTTTGCTGTAAATATATCCAACTAATTGAAGTAAATGATTCTGGAATAGAATAACTTTGAGCATAATCTTCTTGTGCCTTGCTGGGGTCTAGTTAAGTCCATCTCCCAGCATCTACTGTATTCTTATCAGTGAGTCCTGGCAATGAGCAACTGATATTTTGGGCGTAGATATTAGACTTGGTCCTGTTTTGCCTACTCAGCAAGGGATTTTACCTGTTACTATCTATATATACGTATCTGTAGATAGCACTTCTGTGGGTGGCAGCAGCATTGATCCGTTGCAATGGTTACATAAATGCAGAGGCTTTTCTCAGCAATATGGGCAAGTCCAAGTTACCTGAGTAACCGGCTGTGATGGCAGGTGGCTGCCATTGGCTTGAATGTGCAGTGGGTCATGGAATGACCAAGCACAGAGCAAGCCTATGTCTGTGCATGTCTTTGGGGGAAAGAGGATTGTGAGAGTTGAGCCAGCACAAGAGAAGATCATAATTGGGACCAGGTGCAGTTGAACCATGAGCAGAGATGTAATGTAAATACTGTTATTTGATGGCTGTAATGATCAGCATAAAGTTAATTATCAGTTCTGTATGTACTAGTGATTTGTCTGTGCTGTATTATAACTGGGGGTAAACGAGTTACTATGGGCTCTCCGCCTGTACCTCTGGCACATACACTTGTGGTTTGGAAGTGGTTCCTATGGGAAACAGCATGGCAGTCAAAGAAGTGCATTCTGAATAATGTGCATTATATTCCTAATAGGGAACCTGCCTTCTTTCTGTATGTCATGGCTAGGTTTTTGCTTCATATTTGCTTGCTGGTGGTTTAGTGTTTAACTTTTGCTGGCAGCAGAGTTGTTTTAGAATCACAAGTTCCCTGTTATGTGTGTCCCTTATGCAGTCTGGTAACTTGACAGGAAGCGGTGCTACATTGGACTTTTTTATTTCTTTCAGGACTTACTTGTAAAGGAGGGCTTCATGTGTATTAAGTGAATTATCAGAAAAAAAGGAAAACACTTAAAACTGATTTTGACCACTTGTTCTGATCCGAGGTTTACGATTTACAGATGTTGCATTGGTATTCCCTAATAAGTAAAATTTCTAGTATGAAAGCAAGGATTATCCTCAGTTATGCATCTACTCAGTTGAAATTAAGACAAGACAAAAACTGGTGCCATGCAGTTTCTCTTTAGGAAATAACCTATGTATGGAGTTTTTTTGCCCTTTTTGTACAAACTGATTTTTACTGAAGATCAATTCCAACTGAAAATTTCTGTAGTGTTATTAAAAAAAGCCCATTCTAGCCAAAATAAAAATTCTTCTCCTACTTTTGAAAATGAGTTAGCTATTAGTAGACCTGGTAGAAGAACTAAACAGATTATTATTTTTTAAAGAGAAGATAAGGAGACTCTAATATTGTGAAGCTGTTGCTGCTGTCTTCTGGCTGGCCTTATGTTTGATAGTGGACATACAGCAAATACAAATTCTACCAGAGCTGAAATGAAGAAACATGGCTTTTAGTATACTGTTCCCTGAACCGTATCATTACACGAGTAAGAGATATTAATAGCCCAAGGTTTGCATTATCATCTCTTTCCCAGTTCTTATTTGTATTTTCATTCACTTCCTTTGCTCAGTGTTCTGGATCTACCATATACACTACTTAAAAAGATTCATATTTTCACATTGTTGGATGAAATGTTGCGCAGTTGGTGATTTGAATTAAGGTAATAGGTAACAGTAGCAAGCTATTTTTTAATCCAGTAATATCCTTTACCTGATTTTAGTCACAATTGTTAGAACTTCCTTGAGTTCTTATGGGAAACAAACCAGGAATTTTTTGATTTTTGATTTTACTGGTAAATTTTGTCAGAACAACAGCACAATCATATTTGCAATTTCAGGTATAGCTGTTGGGAAATAAGCTGCTCTACAACAGCTTCTAGCATGGATGCTCTGATTACAGAGAACAGTGCTTTAAATTAATGTAGTAAGTTATAGAAAGGCAGTGTAAATATGACCATAGGGGATATGTTTTGCTGAATAGGCTTGTTCATGTGAGAAGCCGTCAGTCTTTTGAAGAAAAACCTAATCTAATAATCTTTGGCATTTAGGATGCAGTGTGACCTGGGAGTTCCTAGGTATGTTTCACAATTTTGAAATTCTACAAGACGAACAGTACAAAATATTGTCAGTATTGTCTAGGTAGACTTTGCAATGAAACAGAAAAAAAAAATAATTAGCCACTGTAGTTACACATATTGGTTGTCAAAATTTTGAAGCCATAACTCCCAAATAGGCAGCTAAATTTTTCCCAGCTGCTGTGGCTTTGCCACCTTTCTCCTATTCACACCTTATTTTGACATATTAAAGCAAGGAACTGAGTTTATTCACTTTACTACATTTCTCTTGATTGTTTATTCTAAACTCTTCAGTAGTGAAATAGATATTTTCCATTATTTTTGTTAGGAAAAGTATGTCTTAACTAAAAGACTCTTCTCCTTAAGAGAAAAAACATCTCTGGTCAAGTTTGAATTGACAGATTGCTTCTTAAGGTGTTTCTGCTGGATAAACATGATGGATTCAATATTCTAATATTGAAAATGGGTTTTAAACTTTTTCAAAATAGTGAATCCCTGAGTTTGTGTGCACCTGGGAGGAGATAAGGAGTTAAATTCCGACTGTATTTGTCAAGGCAATTAGTTCAATGATCAAACAAGCCCACCTTTTAGCTGCAAAACAATTTGTAAAGACATTATTTTGAGCTTCCTGGTACTGAATTTCAATAGACCCTCCTATATGCTTTATGTAAGCCCTTTGGCATTTGTTTAGGTTGAACAGTCATGAATAAAAGAGCTTAGAGTTGGCTTTAAAGTTCAGCATTTGAATTAGGAGAAAAAGAGGATTCAGATTGCCTTATGTACCCTGTTTCATTTTCCTTCTGCTTGGGGCTAAACATTTGTGTCTGCATGAAACTACCCTGATGTCTTCAGGTTTTAATGGGGAAGCTATTCAGTGCACAGTTCACTGGCAATTAGTATATGTGTATGCTATATTAAGAGTGAGTATCTCTGGCTCTTGGGTAGATCTGAGTATTTCCTATGAGGGCTTAGCTTTATATCGGCATACTATACCGAAGTATATGTCAGTATTAGGCTTTTCTCTTGAGAGAGTTACGTGTGTGCATGTAAATGCTTATTTACTTATATATTTATGTGAGCATATATTTACTTATCTAAAGCATGTACTTGGCTTTTAGGATCTAGGCTTACCAGGTCTTTGTGAAAGGAGATTTTTTTCTCAACTCATTCAGTATTGTTCACAGCATTAACACATCAGTGAACAAATTGCCCTCTTGCATATGCTAATCTTGCACTTAAAAGAACTCATTGTAACACGTTTTAATGCTGTAGCTGGAACTGAGATGGAGATGGGAATTGAAGGCATGTCAAATTGTCATGTGACTGAAAAATGTCTGAAATGCTCTTTGGGTCAACAGTTTGTACTTAGCATAACTTAGCATTGAAAGAAAGCAGTCCATGTAGTTTGAGGAAAAGATTAGTCCTAGGCTTTGTCTTTTGTGTGTGTGTGTTGGCCTCAGTTTTTCAGATCAAGTCTGATTAAACAACACTTTAGCCTTAATTTCACACCAGTAGTGAATGTTATGCTGGAAGTAAAAATATTTGATCTTTGTTTGCAATACATTTGTTGAAGAAATCCAATTGGAGTTCACCACAGCTAATAATTGATTACTGCATAACCTTATTCGGCAAATATTTGTTATTTTAAGAGTTAAAGACAAGCTGCCGTTTATCTGTCAGTACCTGCAGATGTAGAAATACCAAAGCATCGTCGATTTATGATGATCTAGAAGTGAGTCAATCAGATTATATTTAGTAATATCCTTTATTAAATGGAATCTGAATATTAAAAAATTATAAAATCATTGTTACTTGCTCATGAATAAACAGCAAGCCTACTTCTCCTAAACAATAAATTCAGTTGAATTAATTAGTTCGCTAGATGGTGACTGACAAGTGAACTGAACTTTTGATAAGTTGAACAATGAAAATCCAAGCTTCTTAAAATGCATGAAGCTCTATATGTTTGCCTGGAGGACTTTGATTTGAATTAAATTGAATGAAAGACTTAAGTGGGTATCACATTTCTAAAGCATCTATCACATTCTGTTTGAGGTTTTAAGCATATGTGAAGGAATCTTAAAAGGAATTTTTAATTGATCTTGTTTTTTGTCTTTACAGAGTAATTCTCTGTTGGTCCCAGACAGTCTACGAAGCACAGATAAACGCAGGAATGGCCCTGAATATGCCAATGACATCAAAAAGAGAAAGGTGGATGATAAGGATTCCAGCCACTATGTAAGCAAATCTATGTCAAAGAAATTGTTAATTTATTTGCACATAATGTTCTTGTAAAAGAGCTGTGAAGAACAAGGAAATGTGGAAATGTGTTTCTTATGGAAGAATAGTACATGAATACATGTACCAGAAAGATATTATTTGTTTTGTGGGAAGAGTAGACTCAGTAGTTTGGGATATTGTTAAGTAATACTCCTCAACAGGGAAAACTGAGCCAGGAGTAGCTGTTTGGGGTTCATGAGTTTTGAGATTTTTCTTAGAGTTTGAGTAACATCCTTTCTGAACTGCTGTAAAACCTGACAGCTTGTTTGAAATGGAGGATTTTGCAGTTGAGGGGGTTTTAGTAAATGTTTTTGGTAACTCTCTATTACCACATTAAGTAATAATTACCATTGCAAATTGCATATGTTATGAGGCTGTACGAGGTTACTAAAGTTTGCTTTTGACTGATATGGTAGTTTCATCAGAAAGCAAATTGAAATTAAAAGTTCACAGTTTTGTGTTCTGTATTTTTGACTAGCTTGCTTGTTGCTTGGTTTCAAAGAGGCGCTTCAGTACAACACTGTAAGATATGTGAGCCTTGGAAGGTTCACATAGGGTTTCAATTTCAAGTCTAAATGTTCAGCCAAATCACAGAATGATACTTGAACAGATTTAAGAGACTAGGACTGGTGTGAGAGAGTTCTGAAAAGCAGAACTTAAATCTAACAGAACGCACTGTACTTTGACATAGCAATAATGTGGCAATTTTTCTGGTTTTTGTGATTCGGATCACTACTTCCTGGTTACTGAAACCCAAGAGAAAATTAGAAACTTTATTTCCTCAGTATTTGGTAATTTCTCTCCACTTGGAGAATATCTTTGAACAGCTATTGAGTATGTTAGTGCTGTTACAATCTTATTAGTTGTATTTGCACCACTTTCTAATAATACTGTTTTGATTAGAGATGGGTTTGGCAAACTTCCCCATTTTACTCCTTGAACTTTGAGGGTTTGATATTCTATTGGCATTTTTCATTTTAAATCTTTGAAGATTAACCATTCTTAAGCTACATTTGATATAAAAAGGAAGAAAAAACTTAACTTGCTTGTTTTTCATGTATTTCTTCTGGAAGGAGAGGGAAAGGATGTTGTTGCACTGTAGAAGTAGTTTGGTTTAATCCATATTTTAAATGTGTTTGTGCCTGCTGTTTGTTTGAAATGGATTTTACAAATGAAGGCAGCATCAAAATAAAGAATTGAAAAATCTGAAAGTTCCAGATTCGAATCTTGAAGATGTTTTGGGTTTTTTTTTGAGAGTTCCCTGATTTTGCAAATACAAAGCTGTTGATTTTGAGCCCTTGTAGGAACAACAAAGTACTGCTTTTGTTAAAAGTGACATAAATGAGTTGTAGGAAGTGTTGCTTTTGGAAAAAGATGCAAAATGAATTTTTTTTCCTGTTTTTGACTTCTGACTAATTTTCACATTAGGATCTGTGTAGTTTCAATGTATGGGTTTATTAGTTAGGAGAATCTTCTGGTATTGATAGCACTTATAAGAGATGCCTTTGATAATCCGAGTAAATTTCTGTGTATCAAGATGATGAAGTCAGTGGGGTTCACCTAAACATTGCTTGGCAGCTAATTTTGCCCTCCTTCAGGATGATATTTCTGATGAACAAGTATCTCATCTACTGTTCTCCTACAGTCTCAGATGTGTTCTTACCTATTCTAGCACTCTGGGTGCTTCATATTTCGCAAGAGGTGTCAGATAACTGGAGCTAAAGCTTTTATTTCCTTCTTCTGCATCTTTTAGTTGAACAGGTGCCTGAGTAGCAAATAGAGCCACAGTTCTGTCTCCAGTGGCACTCTTGGGTCTCTAATATGTTTGTGGTATTTCTTGGAGCAAGATTTTGTTAAAACAGAAGGGAAGGGTTGAATTTACCTGTTGGTTTGGGGTTTTTTTGAAAGAGATGAGGGACAGTTGAAGAATCTTGTATGTCTGATTTGTTTCCCTAGAAACTTTTTTTGCTAGAAGTACTTTTATTAGAAATGTCAAACTTGCCTCCACAAAAATTTAAAGTTTTGACACTCACTTGATTGCATTCTTTCTTTGGTTTTGGGTCAAGATTCACCTTCTCATTGAACCACTGTATTGCACTGTGGGTATCACTAGACCACTGAGTATCACACAATATGGCATTCCAGCCTATATTGGAGATAGGGACCAGGAGGCACTTGAGTAACAATCATGTGGCACTAGAGCAGCTCACATGAACATAGATCTAAGTGAAACAGTCAAAATGCAGCTTCACAAGCTGCAATAGAACATTTCAATTTAGGAATGTCCAAGTATTTTGGTTTTCTTAGGCAGAAATGTTGAAATGCCTTAGTATTTCTGAAGATTTTTGTTTCCCAGAAATTTGCATTTCAAAACTTACCTTTCTGGAAAAGGGGAAAAAATGCTTCTGTCACTTGGAGGAGGATGATCCATCAAACATGCCAAAAAGCTCTGCTTTTCTGAGACTTTTTTAGGAATGCACAAGCAGTAATTTCTAGAAGATTAGCACATGAGTGTATGAATAGAGTGCCTTTCTCTTTTAAGAGTAGTGGTAACACTGTTTATGATGGTAATAAGGAAGAGTTCTGGACCACTTGCAACTTGCAGTGATGGTGAAATCGTCATCTTTCAACTAGTACTACTTTATTTGGGATTTATTATTGAAGCAGAAATAAGGTGTCATGTTTCTGTTTTCATGGTTCTCCCTATTGCTAATAAATTAATGAAAGGCTGTTTATTTTTTATTTCGGAAAAACAAAAAATGTCTGAGTAGATGCATAGTCTTTCTCTCTGGGCTCGTACTGTACTAATTGAAATGAACACTATTTATTTTTTTTTAATAGGACAGTGATGGGGACAAGAGTGATGATAACTTGGTTGTAGATGTATCCAATGAGGTAACTTTTTTCTTTTTTGTAGTCTTGATGTTTGCCCAACGGTTAAAAGAAAAGTGGGTTTAGATGCTAGAAGAGAAACAATCCTCTGTGTGGATATGTTGAAATATTCACTGTATCTCCTTTTTATTAGTCTTGAAGTTACTATGTCTTCCTCTGATTGCCTTCTCAGCTTTTCCTTCTGCTACTTTGTCCAGGTCTGTTCACTCTGCAGTTAATGTTCTGAGGCTTCACAGCTGCTCTGTAATGTAGAGAGTTGTGCTAAGATATGCATGGAAGGCTGAGGTTTTCAAAACTATCATCTTCAAATGTAAAAGGAAGACATTATCTAATGTATTTAGTAGTAAGACTGTTATTAAAAATATTATCTTAAAACTTGTTTGTATTTTAACATCCTCTCTTAAAGACAGCATTTTCAGGAAATGTTTTTTTAGAATGAAGTCAGTCCATTCACAAGATTTTCCAGAGATTTTAGACTCTTTCTTTAATTCAGGGCAGAGATTTGGCAATGGCCATCAAGGTGAGGGGGTGGGTGTTCCCTTTTCTTCATCTTTTATTTTATACAACAAAGTATAAAAAGATGTAGGAAGTCTGGATATGGTAGTGAGGTTCTTTGGCTCTGTGAAAAGCACAGGGAGAGAAGCTGGTAGAGAAGTGTGTTTAGCAGATCCAAGTACCCAAATTACAGCCAACTAGAAAAATAGGTATCAAATTAGTGATTTTAATAATCCTTTCAGAAGACCTGCTTACAATGAAACTGCTCAATAATTGTTCAGTATATTTAGTGCCCTCTTGTGAGGTGTGCTTCCTCCCTAATTCTATTTTTATGAGCCAAAGGAACATGGACAACCTGCAGAGCTCTAATGGCATTACAGCTTGAGGGGCTGGATATTTCAGGTTAAAGTAAATGCAGAGAGTACTTCTGGAACAGAGAAAAATAATCACCTGGGAGGTAATTGCAGTTTTTCCTGTAGATTTAAGTAGCGAGGCAATTGTTCAGGAAAAAAGTGACTGATATTGTGGCATATAAAAATCCTCGAATGGGCCATTCAGTTAAGAGTTGGACATGATGATCCTTGTGAGTCTCTTGCAACTCGGAATATTCTGTGAAATCTGTGAAAGCATGCATCTTTATCTCTTCTTCTCAAGGTAGAGATTAGCAATGTCTGTATTTCCTAAAAGAGATTATCAAAATGTTTGTCACTAGCAGAGCATGGAGAATGTACGCAGAAAAATGGTATCAACTTACTGCAATTACTGTTGTTCTCCCTTGTGTTTACCACACATTTTGTGCACTTGCTTTAGTAGGTATACTTAGATTGCAAGCTCTGTTCTAGGGAACAATTTATGATTACATGTTGTGTAAAATAAAAACAGATTGCTTATTGTATGATTTTATTTATGTCTCTAAATTGATGAAGGGTTTTCAGCTTTTTTTCTATAAAGATAACAAAATGTCTTGTTATTTGAACTTGCTGCCTAAATTCTCCTAGATTTTTTCCCCATAGACTCGTTAGTGGAGTTTGTGTACCAACACATGACAGGGTTCGGTAACTGTTCTTACCTTCCCATTGTTTTAGGATCCTTCTTCCCCAAGGGCAAGTCCCACTCATTCACCACGTGAAAATGGTGTAGATAAAACCCGCCTGCTAAAGAAGGATGCCTCCAGCAGTCCAGCATCTACAGCCTCTTCAGGAAGTTCCACTTCCCTCAAATCCAAAGAAATGGGTCTGGTAGGTAGTTGTCTGTTGTCCAGATAAATATTTTTTCTTGTAAAATCTAACCCTGTTCTCTTGCAACTACTTGTGACACGAAGGACTTGGGATTAAACATTTGAAGCTGAAATCGACCATTGTTTTTCCAGACCTTTATAGTATTACTCAGCTTCCCTTCTCATTAATATTTTCTACTTTATTTTGATTTCTTGTATTTGCTACATTTCTGTCAAATGAGTTGCAAATTTATGACAAAATACAAGGGTTGCTTAAGCGTTGTTATTTTTTTTCTGGAGCAATAATTTATGGTTTAACATAGCCTGTATGTAGTCACTAAGAAGTGGTTCAGATTTTTCTTAAACTCTTCTAAATAATCTGTTATTCTCTGAAGACTTTTTCCTGCAGTATCACTAATAATTTGATCAGATTCTCTGTACCTTTTGTGTCATGTTTTTTTGATACTATCAATCAAGGTGGTATTTTGTTTTTTTACTTAGATTTGCTGTGCCCAATAATAATTGAGATATTAATGATTTCAAGCTAAAATAGTTTATTAATGCACATGGTGCTGTCCTGAAAAATTGAGCTCAGGCATCTTTTTTTTTTTTATGGTAGTAGAAGAGGAAAGGTGTTTTTCTACGTTTCCTATTTTAATTTTGGCAGCAATCAAAAAGGTCAGCATTTCTCTCTCACAAGTTAATGTTGTCAGCATTGCGTGGATTTATGAAAATTGGCTGAGGGACTAGGTAGTAGGTGCCCAGCATTCCAGCTGCTGTTGTGATAAATTGTGTAATATGACCTAGATTAAAAATAATACTCTTTTAATTTGTTTATTGATATCAGCATGAAAAAGCCAGTACACCTGTTCTGAAATCCAGCACACCAACTCCTCGAGGTGATGTGCCAACCCCAGGCACTAGTGCAACTCCAGGACTTCGTCCAGGCCTTGGCAAACCTCCAACAATGGACCCTCTGGTTAACCAAGCTGGTAATGCATTACCTCATGTATTTTTATGGTTCCAAAATTAATCATTTTTTACATATGTAGTTCTTTGTGACTGTTAACTAAATATATTGCTTTGTTCTTGATATCAAGAGAGGGCTTGATGAGAAGCAGATGTTTGGATTATCAAGATTTTGAATATCTTTCTATGTTTTTTCTTCTTTGTTTACTTTTGTCTTTATCTTTTTTGCAAATAATCCAGAGACTGAATGCAATATAAAAAGACTTCTCAGAAGTTTCTGGTACTTGTTCTGTATGCAATCCCTTTTATAGTCTTTGTATGACTCTACTAGTATTTGCTGCAGTGCACAGCTTGACAAATGCCGGGGGAAGTTTACTTTTGCTGTTCAGGCTGGAACACAGTTGGCTTCAGACATGAGCTGTGTAAACCATGTCTGTCAGCTTTACTGCTTAATTTGGCAAAGAAGAGATTAATGTAAACAGGGGAATATTACAGGAATGGAAATAGGTAATGCTAGAAGAGATTGCAAGAAGTAATCAGCAAGTTCAAACTTCAGTAGATCTTATTTACACTAAGTAAAAAGAGCTGGTGCTTATTATTATGGCAATGTGTCTTGACAGTGTGTGTGTATGAGAGGCGAAGGTTAGGTATTGTGAGGAAAGAAAAGAGCTGTTTTCTTCTCGGTATGCTGGAATATATAAATAAAAGTACTTAATTTCATTGTTCTCTAGCTGCAGGTTTGCGTACACCATTGGCAGTACCAGGACCATACCCTGCTCCATTTGGAATGGTACCTCATGCTGGCATGAATGGGGAGTTAACCAGTCCAGGGGCAGCCTATGCTAGTCTGCACAATATGTCACCCCAGATGAGTGCTGCTGCTGCTGCAGCTGCTGTGGTTGCCTATGGAAGATCTCCTATGGTAAGCCATACGTTGCATGCAATCTCAGTCATGCGAATTGTGGTTCACTGAGAAAATGCTTCATTTAGCACTGCTAAATTCCCAAGTTGTAACAGCACCAGAGGCCTTACAGCTTCACTACGCTTCACTTTGCTGCATGGCTGGAGAAGGAAATTTGCACCTTGAAAACAAAGAATCTCTGTGTATTAATGTGTATTTCCTTTTTTTAAATTCACCTTCATCAGTGCTTTAACTGATAAGTAATGCCAAAAAATTATTTTGTGCTGTAAATGACAAGGTAGTTTCGGTAACCACAAAGTATTTCATTGTAGCTGTGGCCTACATGAAGCTGCGGCTTTTTTTGCCGAACTACACTTGTATTCCATACAGACATAACAAATTTATCTTGAAGCATGCAAAAGCTTTTTTTATCTATGTCTCTGTCCCTGTATTTTGTTCTTTTTTTGTGGAAATCAACCTGAGAAGTTGATTGGTACCTGTGTTGGAGCTCTTTGCTAGGGTGTCTTGCTGTTGTGGATGTAGTAAGTAAATGGAGCATAGTAGTTATACCTGCTGTCACACAGAATAATCTAGGTGCCTGATTCTGCAAACATGAGCTTGATGGCAGTTTTATGCATAGACAAACTTACCTACTTGTAAATTTGCAAAATTTGATTTAAGCTTGTTATCTCATTATCGTAAGTATGACTATTTTTTTCAAACTGGTAAACAGGGCTTTTATGTGAAAATGTGGAAATACTAGTAAGCATACACTCTCGTTTTAAAACAATAACAGCTTTTACTCAGCTATAACATTCAGAAGAAAAACTGAAATATTTTTCCTCCAGAAATTCTGCTTGGATTATTTGATGGGCATACTTACTCAGGATCTAAAAATGTAGTGGAATTGCAATATGTAAAGAGAGCATAGTCTGTTTAAGCTGTAGACAAATTTGTTTGCACACCACAATGTGAGAGATCTCTCAGCTGATGTGCCCACACAGAACAGTGTGGAGTCATGCACAGATCCTAGCCGAGGTCTAGAGCTGCTTTCCAGCCCTTCACTGTGCCAGCCTGGGTACCTGCTAGCTCTCCCAGAGGTAAAGAGCACTGGCGTGGCTTCATGCTGACATACCATGGACGCTGATTCCAGGGTTAACACAGGACTTTGATTCCCTACTAACACAGGGGTGCTTGTGTTATGCTCAGTGGTGTGAATGCATGATATATATTACTGGTTTTCTCTTTGCATATGAATGCTTCTGTCAGAAGCACACCCAAAAAAGGTATCTTGGTTTTGTCCCGCAATGAAGGGTCATGCACTTATTTAATGCTGTGGGTAAAAGCCGCCTTTTGGTTACATGCATAATATCTTGGGAGTGAAGAAAAGGGTGTTGCTGAGTGAGAAATTGCAAGTGTGAGATTAATTCACTTTTCATTGTCAGGTTGGGTTTGATCCTCCTCCTCACATGAGAGTACCTGGAATCCCTCCAAATCTAGCAGGGATTCCTGGGGGAAAACCGTAAGTAACTTTTAAAATTTTGGTAACATCTACAATATTTAGAGAGAATAAAATTATATTGTGTAATCCGTGAACAAGAATTTCAAAGGGGATAGTGTCTGGTTGTTCTCAAGGGTTGTTTCAGTCTTCTCCTGCTAAAAGAAGCTTAAAGACTCTCAAAAGGTACTTGTCATATCCCAGAATAGGTATGCATACACCTGTTTCCAAGAAGGAGTTGTTGAAGATATACTTTATTTTTTTTTTTTTAATTTCATCCTTTCTGGGGGAATTTAGGGGGACTACAAACTGGTAGATGCTGGTAAAATGTGTTAGATGAAAACATATTGAAACTAAACGTTGTACTACAACTGAGGATAAATGTGCAGTGCAAGCTTGCAGACTTTCTTGTGTGGCACCTGTTTTATCAGGCAGGAGAGTCTGCAGCTGATGACAGTGGGTATCTGAAGCAGTTACTTAAGCAGCAGATTTCACACACCTTGCATAATGGAGCAAGCTATTTAGAACTTTTGTATGAACGTGCAGCTGGAGAGCAAAAGAATGATGTAGCAGTTGTTGAACAAATGATGCATAAATGTAGAATAGCTTTCACAACAGGTTCTTTTTATTTAAAAATTTTAGTTATTGATGACACAGTTTTTAAATAAAATACTTCTGCGATGCTGTGGGTTATTGATGTTGCAGTAAAATTCATCAGTATACTCTAAATTTTTAGGTAAAGTGGCTTTGGTGGACCATTGAAACTGAACCTACCATGCGCAGTAGACTCATGAGCATATATGACCTGTTAAAATATGTGATTATTTTTTAGATATTTCTGGACAAGTAGTCTATGCAGGTACTAACAGAGCAAATTTGACTCAGCTATTTATCTAGAGAGAATGAGGCAGAGAGAATTATAACAGGTTTTTCAACACTGTGTTAGAATGTCTTCTTTGTCCCCTCATGCTTGGCGGTCATTCCTGTCTTCTCTTTCAATGGGAAGTTGCAATTAGAGTAGTTTTCCTATATGATTTTGAATTTCCTATATAATTTTGAAACACATTTTGCACTTTCTGTGCTAATGTTCATGTTACATGTTTATGTCTCATTTACCAATCTGTCTTGGTTTAATTTTTCCTTTTGCAGTTTCAGGAAAAATTCAGAAATTATTACTTATAGGATACTGTCTAAGTTCCAAGACAGGCTATGGTGGCAGTTATATACTCTACTCACATGTTTCTGTTTCCTTTCATCTTGAACTCCTGTTAATAGCTAGGGATTCGTTTTAATGTCAATCTTGTAAACATCCGTAAAAGTACATCAGATTACAGGCAAAAAACTGTATTTTCTTCTGATCTTTTCTTATAACAGTAGGAAAGCAGCAGACTTTATTTGGAAAGTCATCCTGAATGTGTTTTTGTTGTTACCCACTATGCTTCTGAGAACACGCTTATCAATCTGTTGGCAGTGTGAAAATCCTGTTAAATCATGGTTGTACTTAAAGTTGGTGGTATGTTGACAAGAATACTGGAGTGAGGGCTCAATGAGTTGGTGTTGTATATCAGATTGTGGTATTTTTAAATTCAGTGCAGTAAGGAGTAGGCTTTGTTCTCAAAACATTCTTTTATTAAGTGTCAGACTCATTCTTGCTGACTTTAATGGAATTTGGCATACTTATATAAAATGCTTTTGGAGATTGCATAATCCAATGGCTGTAAGTTTTTACTTTTAAACAAGTATGTTCATAAGCTTTCAGTGACTTATGTCATTATTAATGCCTGGAAATATTTTATATTGTAAGTTATGAAACTCTACTTTTCTGTAGCTGAGTTCTGGTTATTACACTGTTCAAGACAAAAAGACAGCACATGTCTGCTGCGCTACTTTGTATCCTGGTATTTCATAGCTAAGTTACTGTCTGTGGGGTTTTGTTGGTTTTTTGGGCTTTTTGTTTGTGGTTTTGTTTTTTTCTTTCCTTTTTTGTGGAAGGGGGGTGGTGTGGGTTTTTTTGGTTTTGTTTTTAATGTTTTTAGCAGTTTATTCACACTGTTTCGTATACTGCCTACTTTGCTACACACTCCCTACTGTCCACTTGATTTAATGTGTTCTAGAATGTTTGGGCTTTTCTGTGGTCTTGTTACTTGTACATTTCGTCTAAAATTACTTCTTTTCTTATCTTAGTGAGGCAAGCCTGAAATTCCATAAACTCATCCGTTATCTTTCCACTGACAGCTTTAGAGTGATCTCATGTTTAGTCTTGATTTGTTGCAGCTAGCTAGATGCCTTCTACTACCTGCAGCATCTTTGAGTATCTCACCTGTGTTAGATTTGTCTTTTGTATTTTCTGTACAGAGTACATGGGTGATATAATCATGCAACCTGGTGGAGTGCACCTCATTTATTTTCTAAGTCAGCCTTTTCCTAGAGTGCAGTCAAGGTGTCACACTGAATTTGTTTTATGAGATATGGACTTCTAGAGAGTTTTGTTGCAAGTGGTAAAGAGAATTTTCAAATTGATCTACTCAATCCCCACCCATATGTCTATGCTCAAGGCTGCACATTTTTATCGGTGGTTATTATGTTACTGGCTTTTTTCACCCAGCCCTCCTTCCAAGAGAAAATTAAATTCCCTTCTTTCTAAAAGACTGAAATTTCTGTTAGCACACAGGTTTTTTTTTTTAAACTCTTTTGTGTTCTGAGATCTGTTAATCACTAGCTTGTTGGAAAAATTAGTAGCCTGTTAAGAACTCACTTGGACATAGACGTAGTATCTAAGTCCTGCACTCCATTGTTTTGATGTACCTGACTGCGTACTGCACTCTAAGTTTGTGGTGTGTCACTGTAACTTGGCAGGTTTTTTTCTGTTTCTTTTTTTTTTTTGCTTTTCATAGTATTTCTAGCAAGGTACTTATTTAGTTTTTAGTCTTTCTGGTTGATGTGAATCATGCCTTCTGATAGTTGGATTGTGGACTGAACACAGATTTTCAAGATTAGTGCTAAGATTATATCCACAGTATTGCTTCCCTGGTGTCTAAAACTGTGAATTAGTGGTAGCATTGAGGATAAATATATTTCTCGGTATTTTTTTCCGAGACACTAGAAAGAGCTGAAAATACTCATTTTAGTAGGAAAGGGAAATTTCATGTGGTAAATGTTAACTCTTTCAATGTCTAGTTATAAGCTGACTAGTGGTTTTGGAGTGGTGTAGTGTACTGTTTTGGAATTCCTTGATTTCAATTCTGCTGATCTTTACACTTGTTCATTGAATATACAATGAGAGGTATTGTACATGAGGGCTAATTTTATTTTATTGAAGGACAGTAAGGGCGCTGTGTGTCCCTGCTGCTTATCTCTGAATAGAATTATTTGCTGACATGTATGAAGATGAACCTTGTACAAACACTGTACAAATATCTCTATTCTTAGCAGTTTGGCATTTTATTCTATATGATGAAACACCACACGCAGATATTCACTGTTTCTTGTAATAACTAGAATTAAAAATGAGCTGAAGTGCAAAGAAAAACTGAAAGTAAAATGCACTCAGAAAGGAACTTTCCACTGTTGTGTTTTGCTGTTTGAGGTATTTTTGTGCTAGCTGAAGAACTCTGTTTGAATTGAAGGAATGAAGTAGAAGTTTTTGTGTAGTTTTGTGGAGGTTTTCTTGGATTTTTTTAAAGCATGATACTTTTAATTAGGCAGGAATTGTAGTCATTATATCAATCTGAATACTTGGAGTAGCTGGCAGATAGTTTAGTTTATTTGCTACGTTCTTGAGTAGTAAATTAATTATTCTGAACTCTCCTCAGCACGTCACATGATACTTATTTGGAATTTGGAGGTTTAAACTGAGAAACTGGGTTGTATTAATAAAACTTACTATGTTACTGTGTATAGGAACTCTGCAGGTTCATGGTGCTGCTTTGACACAGGTGAAGAAAAGTCTTTGGATGCAGTAGAGAGAAAAATATTTCTGTTATTCAGAAATAATAGAAGTGGCAGTATACTGTTTCTCAGAACTCTTCTAAATAAAAGGCACAGAAGTTTGTCTTGTAGTTATTCTTTTAATAATATTTATTTAATTGCAAGTGTATATTTACATATTAGTTGATATGTACTTAGCTTGTTTTATATTAAATTGTAAGTGCGTTTGTATAAGACAATTTTCTTTGTTTTCTGAGGTTGTTAGCCCAACAGAAGGAAGGGATCTCTTAATGCTAACCGTCATTTGACCAAAGATAGATATTCACGGAATCCATGATTGGATAGCCATCCATGATATAGGCAGAATGCTCGGAGTGAGACAGAAATCTGTGCTAGTCATGAGGCTGAACAGCACATTCTGACATACACTGTCAGTTCTAAAAAAAAATGGTGGTCAATTGGTGCCTGTTAAGAGATATCTTGAGCTTTAGAGAACTCAAGAATTCGCCAGATTTCACTAACTATTGACTCTTTTGCGGCTGCTTGTCACTTTTGAGAATTCCAGCCTGTGAATATGTCTAGTGCATTAAAAATTAAATCTTCTGTTAGTGTAGCATTGTAAGTACGGTCCTTTCCAGGAGTAGCAGAGTAGGCCCTCTTATCATGGTAACCTGTGGAGAGGAAGCCAAGGACAGCAGTGACTGAGCTGCAGAGTCATTTGCATTGCTGTCTCCAGTACTGTGTTCTTCTGGAGACAGAAGCTTTTCTTGTCCAGGGAGAGTCAATCTGGTAAACCATGCAAATGTTGTCGAAGTTACACGGTATATGTAACAAAAAGTTGTACCATAATACTTAGCAGATACAAGTCACTAGACTACCATACCATAAGTACGCTGGCAGTGGTGGTGTTAGCATTACATGCCACGTATCTTCAAGCAAATAGGAGCATTTACTTTTTTGTGTGCTGGTCTTGGCAGAGGAATTTGGCAAAGTCTAGCCATTTCTTTCCATAGTGAATTGCAGATAACTTGCATTGTAGAAAAATCTCTCTTGGCTTGTACAAAACTATCACTTGTACTTTTGTTGGGCCATCAAGCTCAGTCGTCCTGAGTCCTGATCAATTAGTCTTAGAAGCAAATACCAGCTCATGATGATAAATAAAGACTATTTCTATGATTGGTATAGCCACACTTTAAACCCAGGCATACTGGTGAAATTCTACATGATGAAACATGCACTGAGTAGGTCTCTCATGTTTCAGAGCAGGAGAGTCATCACAATCCTACAGTACATATAAAATTGTGTACTTGGAAGGTGTTCTATTGTCTTCCTGACACCCCATGTCACCAAGAACTGAGAATCTCTGTGTATGCATCTAAGCATGTCAAAACACCAATTATTTAGGTGTTCTGAATTGAACAGAACATTTGAATTGTAACCTTCCATTTAAAAAAAAAAGTCATGGGCAAGTAAATCAATCCTCTTGAACATGCTGGAAGAAGTTGCTTAATACTTGCTTAATTGTTTTACTTCAGTACATGATAAAAGCAGGCTGAGACTTCAAAGCTGTGTAGTTCTGTGTACTCTTACTGCTAACAAATATTCTGCAACTGACTTTGATTTGGAGCCCAGAATGGGGCCCAGCTTTTCAGTGTTTTAAGTGCTATGACTCTTTAGTTGGATTCTATAGATGAACCTGAGCAGTTGTTCAGCCTCAAGCAGTCTTATTAATACTCCTGTTCTGTTTCCTCTCCCATTTTATGTCTGATCTGTTTAATGAATAGCTACTTTGGGACAATCTTGTCTCTATTCCTCTTGGATGCACAATTCTAGTTAAGTCTTTATCATTACTGTTATTTTTCATACAAAAAAGAACAAGGGTGCCATGGGACAAAATATATTTGATACACTGTGCGCCTTGTATACATGTAAGTAAGTGAACTTTGTACTTCCTTACTTATCTCACATTTCCTGTTCCTGACATTTCTATGACATGAAAGATCTATCATCTTTTGCACTTGCTCGTCCTGTTTCTGTGTATTTTCTGAGCAGGCTTTCCACTTGTACGTCCTACCATGAAACATGAATGAAGTACAGGAATTACATGTTTATGCACTCTGTTTTAAAGCAGTCACCAGGTTTTACCCTTCCTTCAGAGAAAACTGTGATATTTCATGGGGTGACTGTTTCCACTGTTATCTTCTGTATGAAAGAATTGTAGAGTTCTCTCATCTCTCCTCACTCTTTTTCAAAGCAATATCTTCTGCTCTGCTCCTGGGTATGTTCAGTTGCTTTGTGATATCTGTTGCAGATCCCAGCATCTTGCTTGTTCCTTCATTTCAAACTGGGTGATACTTGGGAACATGTAATAAAATACTTAAAAAACACTAGCTTATTGCTCAGAACAGAAGATTAAATAGAAATATCTATTGTTGGGTTCTTGGAAGATGGATGCGATACTAATAGTTGAGCTACAGTGAAGTTCTCTGAGGAAGAAAGTAGATTTGGAAAGGAAGGGCAATTCTGAACACAGGAATATATTAGAAAAATAAAGGTATCACGAGGGAGATGGCAGATCATTAGTAAAAAGAAAAAAAGAATACTCATATCTCACCATTTTTTATCCACTTTGGCCTCTTGAAGAATGCTATTAATGTAACAGCAACATCAAAAGCATGAGATATGGATGTGCTTAAAACACAAGCAGCAAAAAAGGAGCTCACTAGTATAACAAAACCTAGCCTTTTGCAGTAGTATCTTCATTATTATTTAAAACAAATGAAGAAACCCCTCTACCTGAAACTTTTATTAGTTGGTGTTTGTGCCCTTGTCATTGAGTAGAGCTGACTTCAACATTTCAGTGTACTTTCAACATTTTCAGGTAATTTCCCTAAGGAGGAGTGTTTTATTCAGTGTTGGGATTTCACTTTCTCAACCCTCAATTTCCATGTACTTGAAGTCGTGCACTGAATGCAAATAAAAGGTGTTCCAGGAGAGCCAAGAGGACCTGGAAAACTGAGCCTTTCAGCTTTTCCAATATACTTATTCAGGAAAACAGTTACGATATGATGGTATCAGTTTTCTGAGGAAAGGTGTGAACAATCACTCTGCATGTTTCTATTACTTCTTAAAGCACTGGTTACCAGATAGAAAGAGGGGCATGTGAGCGCAGCTGGTGGTGGTGTTACAGCTAAGATGCAGAAATCAAGCAAAACTTTTTCTTTGGCTAGTGCTACTGCAAGGCAACAGGTGCAAGCCTCCTGGAAGAAGGATGAGACACTAGTGGTGCAGAGACTTAAAATCGCTGGCTAGAAACCAGAGGCTAAAAGTTCTTTTGATTATCCAGGTGGTTGAGGGATAGCACCCATGACCTTGGGCTGTAGGTTTAAGGATAGGATTTAACCTGCTTCCCCACTACACAAACGCTTAAGTGGAGGCGAGCTGAAAATTCTTTTGTGAATCCTTGTCTCCCTCTAAGGTTTCGTGTGCCTGTATTACTTGGCACTATAGCTCTGATTTTCATGAAAAGATGATTCGCAAAGAATTAAAATAAAAAAATACTGTGTTTTTCTTGCATCATTGTACTGTAATGGCTGATTTTTTGTTTGTTTTGTCTTCTCTTTTCTTTCTCTTCCCCAAAAGAGCCTACTCCTTTCATGTTACTGCAGATGGTCAGATGCAGCCAGTTCCTTTCCCTCCTGATGCCCTCATCGGTCCAGGAATCCCTCGCCATGCCCGTCAGATCAACACTCTGAACCATGGGGAAGTTGTGTGTGCAGTTACCATCAGCAACCCCACAAGACACGTGTACACGGGTGGGAAGGGGTGTGTCAAAGTCTGGGATATCAGCCACCCTGGCAACAAGAGCCCTGTCTCTCAGCTGGACTGCCTGGTAGGTGAATAGGAACTTGTCCACATGAGTAGCTTCTCCTTGGAGACTCTATAAGGAAATAGCTGTCCTTGACTGGATTTTGTTCATATGACAAGGAAATAGCAGGCAGATCTGTTTCCTGGTGGGTTTTTTTTAGCACATAACACGTTACAGGGAATAGTGCTGGTTTGTTTAGGGATAAATATTGTCTCTAATGGTCAAATAACAGATTAGATCGGATTTCTGAGTAGAATGATTTTTTTCTCCCTCTTTCCCCCTCCTCCACCCATTATGCTGGTGATTTTTGTGCGTAAGTTTAAAAGAAATGCAGCTTGGCTTATGCAGGGCTGCTCAGAACCTTCCTAGTTCTTTCATTCGTGTGAGGAGTGACAATCTCATGTTTTGTAAGATGGTAACAACAACAATGAAATAATGTGATAAGGTACTAAGGTCACTTTAAGTCTCTCTATGCTTTTGTTAATAATCCACAAGTTATACATATAGGTTGGTTGTTTTCACATGTGCACCCAAAAGGGACTGGGTGCAGTAGTATAAAGCTAACTCAAAAAAGTTAATGGCTCACTAAAAGATTCTTCTCTTCAGAAGCAGTGTAGGTGTTTGTGAAATGTTAATTGAAAAGAATTAATGTCCTAAAGCACAGCAATATGTATTCTGACTGAAAATAATTCTAGCTTTAATGTTGGTCCAAGTAAATGGGGTGAGTTTTTTGTTTTGATTTTGTTTTTTTCACCCTTTACCCTTTATGTATTGCTATCCTTTTGTTAATTGCCTAGTAACAGTGCAATTGAATAGGTATTCTTATCTGTAGCAGGTATGTCTCTGGATATAGAGCCTTAATTTTAGTTATGGAGCAGTAATGACTGATTAAGCCAACATTTCCACTGCCCTCCTTTACTGCTCCTTTGCCATGAATTAAGAAAAAAAAAGATAGGAATAGGACTGCTATTAACTACATTTTTCAAGTGTTTTTTTTTTTTGTTTTGAGTTATGCATCTTAACCATCCATTTACTAAAGAACTGCTGTCAGTCAAGCAAGCTTGTAATAACTGAAGGTAGAAATGTCTTCTCTTGTTAACTCTCCCGTAGTACCTCACAATCAGCAATAGTATCACAAACGTGAAATTGATAAGTACAATAAGAATCATGTTGAACAGCAAAGCACCAACATAAATACAAGACCAGTATAGGAATACCTAATCTTTTAACTTAAATACTGTGAATGCAAAATAGGATTTGAAAGAAAAATTCCAAAACCTGAAGGGCATGAGACTTGAACTATATTTCCCTCAAGGGTTGTCTAAATGCCAAATGAGAGATCATTTGCTTGAATATTTCTAGTGTTCGTGACCTTCACTGATGGAATGAGTGCATTTGCAGTAGTGCAAGCCTATTGTCTCTGTTTTTGTGTAATGAGATAGAAAACTTGCCATTCATCAGGTTTGCAACAGAGTAGTCTGTGGCAAGAGGAGTATGCAGTTTTAATTTCTGCAGTTGCAGTCCCTAATTAGTAAAGAGAAGTAGGTGTTTGAAACCTTTTAGAATCTGCTGGTTCTTCTTCAGTACTTCGGTAATGGAAAAAATAGCAAACTCTTTAAAACTTTGATGTAGTTAGAATCATATTAGTGGTCATTACTGGCAGTCATGTATTAACATAACTGAGGTGATTTGTGTTGTGCAGAACAGAGATAACTACATCCGCTCTTGTAAATTGCTGCCTGATGGATGCACCCTTATAGTTGGCGGGGAAGCCAGCACATTATCCATATGGGACCTGGCAGCACCAACTCCTCGTATAAAAGCGGAGCTGACATCCTCAGCGCCTGCCTGCTATGCGCTGGCTATCAGCCCTGATTCCAAGGTGTGTTTTTCCTGCTGCAGTGATGGGAACATTGCAGTGTGGGATCTGCACAATCAAACATTGGTCAGGTGAGTCATTACTTGTTTACAGAAATTTTTAATAGAAGTTGTTCTTTGGACACTTACATAAATATTTATCTCCCTGAATAGGGCTCCTGACAGCAAAATAAGTAGTATCTCTTATTAAAAGAATATGGCTTGCACCCATGTTAGGCAGAAAGTACTTTCGGTAGCTTCAGCCTAATCTTGGAAGATGTGCTTTCAGGGCCTAATGGTTTGGTCCATAACCCAGTGCAGTCAGTGTAAAAGTTCCTGTCATTTTCAAATAGTTGTGATTGGTCTACAGGTTTTTACAAGCAGCATTTCTGCTGGTTTGTGATTGATACAGACTGAACATGCCTTTTAGGGAACTCTGAGGTTTGTTCTTTTCCTTTGTCTTAAGGCTTGTTAAGTAATAAGAAGAATTTTCAATTCTTATTTAATGATGTTAAGTAGGAAAATTAATCTTACAGAAGTTAATGAAAGTGTGAAACCTCAGTGCTCTAGGATAGCACAGGAGTTAACTAGAATATAAATTTTCTGAATTTATACTTACCAAAGTAGTGGTGGCTTACAATAATTTGAGAAGAGAGTCTAATTTGGGAAAGGCCATGTTAACTTAAAAGTTTTGAACTCAAATGCTAAAGAATATGCTTAGTCTGCTGTGTTTCAATTAAACTTCCTGTATATCAATAATTAGCTTAAAATTATATGCAAATAATCATGTTAATGTGCTTACAAATTTTACTTTCCGTTAAACTTTTGAGTCAATAAATACAATTTTATTCATATAAAATCTTCAGTTTACCCCTTACATGCTTAGTCTCTGTAAAAGTGCACTTTCTCCATCTATAACTGTCTTGTTTTTTAAATGTTTACTGTAGATGTTCCCACCACTTGCTGGCTGATCTTACTGACACATGGAATTTTGAGAGCAGAGCTACAAAACAAAATGTGCCTCATGACCTTTCCATGGCAGCTCTTAGTGATTCATACCCTTTGTTCCAAGCTAGTTGTCTTTTCCCCACCTGCCATCCACCTTTCACACTGAGGCATAGGATTTTGCTGAAGTTGATTGCTGATGAAAAATGCAGGAGCCTTAGAATGCTTTTGCCAAAGGGTTAAGAAAAACCTGAGATGGCCTTCTGGTTGCTGAAAGCTGGGAATTGTTAATGAGAAGGACTGCACCGTTTATATTTTTCTAATCTGCCACAGAGAATGCAACTTTGTGACTCAACAATGCCAGAGTTTAACTTTCTGGATCTCTATCTGGATCCCTTTCTATTAATATCTACTTATTATTTATCTACTTGACTTGCAGCTAAAGAAAAATACAGAAGCTGTTTTCTGAAATTGAAAGTTTTGTTCCCTGAGCACTTAGTTTTCTTAGTGGTTTTAACTATAGTTACTGTGCTTTCATATTCTCATGAGGTGGGGGTTTTTTGCTTTTCAAAACCTGATAGGAAAGATTTGACTTTATTCAGCTAGCCATGATGCAGTTCATTCCTCTAGCACCTGGAAAATGTTTTTGTAATACTGGTATTTAATGCTCAGTAAAAGGATCATTCTTGCTCATCGGGAGACACAGAAGAGATGACACACATGTACAGAGTCCAAAACTAACACCACAACAGTGTTTACCTTGAGCTCTGGGAGGAAATAATTATTTAATCTGGTTTTTTTATCAGGCAATTCCAGGGCCACACAGATGGAGCCAGCTGTATTGACATTTCTAATGATGGTACCAAGCTCTGGACAGGTGGTTTGGATAATACTGTCAGATCCTGGGACCTGAGAGAGGGGAGACAGCTACAACAGCATGACTTCACATCACAGGTAACAGGATTTTCCTACAGTTTGGGGGACTGTGTGCTGTGAGAAGGAAACATTTAGGATGAGAGTGAACCCAGTGCAACTGGCACATTATTCCCTCTCTTCCTTTTTGCTGTTCACACCACCATATTTTGAAGTTTTCTTATATTTGAAGCTTAGAATCCAGAAAAAAATAATAGCCTGACACTACTCTTTTTTCCTAAGTTAATAGGTCAGAACAGGAGTTATTTAGTTACTTGAATTTTGAACTGCAATCTTGCTATTGAACTGTTTGAATTTGCCCTTACTTTTTCTCTCTCTCCCTCTCCCAATTAATTTTAACTGCGGAAGAAAGAACTATCTTTAGGAAAAAAATAAAAGGTGTAAATGTGGTTTAATTTTCAGATATTTTCCCTTGGTTATTGTCCTACTGGTGAATGGCTAGCTGTGGGAATGGAAAGCAGCAATGTAGAAGTGCTACATGTAAATAAACCGGACAAATATCAACTGCACCTTCATGAAAGTTGTGTATTGTCACTCAAGTTTGCTTACTGTGGTAAGTTGCCCTGAACACAGAACTGGAGATCAGGCCTCTAACTTATGTTCTGCTGATTAATTATTACATAGTCATAATCAAAATGTATTTTCTGATAATCAAAATGTATTTAGTATCTCAGTTTAAGTAATGAATAAATATCTCTCCTTTATGAATTCACATGCAGTTATCTACAAACAACCATCCGTTTGTCTAAAGGCTGCTGTGAGGACTGATTCATGTGTAGAAAGCTATTTCTGTTTACCGAGTCTAGGGATTTCCTGGTATGTAATGCACTGCAAAAGTATGAGTGTCCACACTGGTTGTAAGCAGAAGTACTATGTTGATTAGTGGTGAGAGCTTTTATAATGGTAATTAGTTAACAGATTTAATTGATAAGAATTGAAAATACAAAATTTGTCAGATGTTAATTTCATGTTTTCAGTCCTTCTGGTTTATATTCTAGGTAAATGGTTTGTGAGTACTGGGAAAGATAACCTTCTTAATGCATGGAGAACTCCTTACGGAGCCAGTATCTTCCAGGTGAGGGTGATGTTGCTTTTAAAGAAAAAGGTAGAATACCCAGAGTCCCAAGGATGGACTCAGATATCTTCATTTTTGTGATCTACTCAAAATTGGTAATGAACTTTTTTTAATGATGTAATGTATTTTTATTTTTCTTCTAGTCAAAAGAATCTTCATCAGTGCTTAGTTGTGACATCTCTGTGGATGATAAGTACATAGTTACTGGCTCTGGAGACAAAAAAGCTACAGTCTATGAAGTTATCTACTGAAAAATATGATGGGGATGAACTTTAGAAGTTGAACTGGCCCAAATTGTTCTTAATTATAGAAGGAGAAAGGTTTTGACTTTTAAAAGGAACAAAAATGTTGAAGTTCCAGACCTTGTCATGAAACTACTCCGATTTTTCAAAATGGAAGGCAACATCGAGCAACTAAGGACTGGCTACATGGATCAGACGGAACACAGAGGCAAGATGGACAGATTTCGCCTAGGTTTTTGACATAGTTTTTAAAAGCCAAGTCTACCGAAGAATGTTGCAGCCTTTTATTTTTTTCTTTCTTTATGACCTCATGCAAATTGTTCTCATTGCCTGAATATGGGGGATAAATACCTTTCCGTTCCTTGCAGTTCGAGTTGCATTCTGTCCTGTGTAGAGTAGCAGTGTCTCAGATGAACTTGTTTCTTGGTTTTGCATCTTGTGATATGTTTTTATATTTTCGTTGAAGGTCAAACATTTGTATAAATTGTAAATATATTTAGTTTACTACAGTAAAGGCTTTAGTATCAACAACCAGTCTTCCCCCTTGCCCCCTCCCTGCCTGCCCTGCTTATTTAAAATTAAAAACCTTTTGGGGATATAAGTACCTTTATAGAATGAAAAGCAAACACTATGTATAGTTTGAAAATGGTGTCTTATTCTTTATAACTATTGCTAGATTTCTTTATCATACTTCAAAGTAGTTGTTTTGACATACTAGGGTCTCAAGTCTGGTAGATACTGTCTTGTGCTACAGAAAACTTAAAAGGCAATTTTGTACTAATTATAGTGTAAATATAAAAATTGAACATTTCATAAAGCTGTGCTGTTTATTTTAAGTTTATTCTGATGTCCCATGTATATGTTTTTTGGCAGAAACAGTAATATGTGCCTGATCATAACTCATTCACTCATTTCTCTAGAAGAAGAGGGACTTCTCTCTCCTTTTTCCCCCAGTTGAACAGAATTCATGTGAGACTGCATTTCAACTAAGTACATCAGAGTCTTTATTCATTAACTGAGGATGTCTGTGATGAGAAAAGCTAGATAAATTACATCCTTCATATTTTAGAGAAGTGGTAGGAAATGACCATTTCCATTTTAAAGTCTTGTCTATAGTTAGATACTCAGGTAAATTTAACTAAATTACCAAAAGTGTGAGTTTTACAGGGGATCAGTTAAAGATGCTAAATACTTGCAGGGCTGCAAGTGAAGTGAATTAATCTAAACTAAGTTAAATTTGCTTCTTAATTTCTTATGAGAATATTGACAAAGGAATATTTTGATTTTTAACTAATCCAGTCTACAAAATAATTAGAATTCATTTTCCTGAGTGTCCCATGTTACACAGGCCTGTAGGCTCTATGTATTCATATGAAGCAATCTTTGAGTCCTTTCCTCTGTGACATGAGTGTGATACATCTGTGAAGAGCCATGCTAAGCATCCAGTTACCAAAGCTATGCATCTTCAGGTTTTCTTGATGTACTCAAGAGCAGTAGATCGGGGGAGAACGTGTCAGTTTTATTCTGTGTTTTTTCAGATTAACGAGTTCCAGCACTGTGTGCTAGACAAACCTAGGTATTGCACCAGTGAGGGCCATACATTTCCTGCATTCTGTAATTTAATTAGAATTTCTGTTGCTAATGGAGAATACAGGTGAGCAGAAGGATGTCTTTGAACAAACAATTCAGATTACACAAACTGGCAGACAGGTTAAGACTCATCTGTAAAGAGCTGCTTTCTCATTTTGCTAGCATTTCACAATGATCTATATTCCCTGCTCTTTCAAAGACAGGCATCTAGGAAGAAACAAGTTTGACTTACAGATGCATTGGCTAGATAAGGAATTTCTCATCTGGGGGCAAATTTCATCTTAGTTTCTGGTCTGAAGAGACATTGGTTTTCTTTTCAATTTACATGACTATTCTACTGAAACCATTTTATAGCACCTAGAATTGTAATAGCCTTAATGTATTAACTTTGCGTTTGGAATGTAAAATGTAAACCATTCAGGATCATCTGGTCTCCTAGGCATTTAAAATTAGTATTCTATCCATATATATCTATATCTTTGTCAATTGCTGTGTTGTCAATATGTATCTGTATGAAAATGACAGGCCAGCTTAGGCGCTGGCCATGTTGCTTTCACACAAAAAGCAGAACCATCAGGCTTTTCAGAGAATTAACTATATTTGCTACATTGAAATACTGTGAAATGCTACGTCATTTTTAAAAGGGACAATTTTAAAAAAAGAGTGTTTACTAGATTTTACTTGATTTTTACACTTTTCATACTGAAGTTTCTCTGAAGATCTGACTCCGCCAATGATCATTGACTTTAGCAGTACTAGCAAATTTGCTGAAGTTAGCAACATTTGGATTTTTTCCAAATTGCTATCACCTTGGCTTTTATTTTCTAAGTGTTCTTTTGCTGTTCTCTGAAGTTGATATTCATCATGGCTAGGCTTCACGAACGAAGATTTGTGAAGGACTCTACCCACGCTTGCTACAAGCGCGCTGATGGCTAAAAAGGTCAATGTGAGATAGACACGTCCAGTTGCAAAAGGCACAGCAGAATGACTCCCCAGGTGGTACTGACAGGACACGGTTCTTTCTGCATTGTCTTTTCTCCTGGAGAGTAATCCTGCGTGTATTCTCAAAAGAAGCAGCAGCGCTGTGGATAGTAAAAGTAAAAGCTGATATTTGAGGAACCAAGAATGCACGTGTTCTGACGCATCCGTGTAAACTAAAGAAAAACAACACAAGTATAATGGATCTGCTATATGTTGGAACATAATGCTTGCTAGTAAGACCACATTCTTGGCAATCAGGAGTTTAAAATCACAGTATTAGAAAAATCATAAAATACCTCGTCTTTATAGCTTTTAGAATGCAGTGTCAGAGCAGTTATGGAATTGGACATTATTTATGCATGTGAATTAATTTAATCATATTTGTACCATGTGTTTCTTGACTGTAATTAAGAAATTAATTATCTTTTCCCCCATTGGATCTACTTTAAACCTTGAGTTTAAAAACTTGCACAAGCATCATAAAGTAGTTCTCTCAATTTGTTGTTTCAGATTTCACTTTCGATTTATGAAACATTGTGGATTTTTTCATTTATCAGGCAGTAAAGCCTATTCCACCTGCAGATGTAATTTTTAATGAAAAGATTCAGTGAAATCTTGGCATCTGTCTACCCAATAACCTACAAGATTTAAAACATGTCAAGCTTTTAACTTTTGTAAGTTCTTATAGCCCTGTGTAAGGTAGTGGGTAGAAATAATTGCATATTGAATGAAGAAACAGACCAACCAAGATAAACAGTAACAGCAAAGGCACTGGAAAAGCCACATGGAAAAAGGAAGTACACCAGTAACTATGATGTAGGTATTTAAAATTTTTTTTGGTCATTTTAATTACGGTCATAATAGATTCCTTTGGTTAGCCCCTTTTTGGGATAGTCTTTATTTGCTGGGTAGCCCTCAGTATTCAGAGATGTCTAAATGCTACTCTGGCAAATGCTAATGCTGGATAGAAGTAGGGAGTCCTTACAAAAGACATTTTGGATATCAGTGCAAACAGTAATTGATGAAGAGGGGATTTGTGGTAATATCAATTCAGCTGAACAAAATCCTTTGTCAGCTCTAATATGTATATTTTGTATATGTGCACTAGGCATAACAGTTTATAAATCAGTTGTGCAGAAAGTCGTGATATTATTCCACACAATGCATTTGTCAGTGTGTCAGACTATCTCTTTTTGATTATAATTTCAAACAAATATAGTTTCCCATGTTAATCCACAAGCCTGTGGTACCTGAGAGAGAATTTTCCCCAGCGTTTTTCTTTTTTTTCTCATTTGGCATTTCAAAAGCTTTTGTTCCTTTAAAGAAATAAAATATTAATATTCTTAGGCT
Organism: Cephalopterus ornatus; assembly: GCA_013396775.1. NCBI lineage: Eukaryota > Metazoa > Chordata > Aves > Passeriformes > Cotingidae > Cephalopterus > Cephalopterus ornatus. The sequence goes on along the minus strand of VZRE01007479.1, from coordinate 4,472 downwards.
GTTAACAGTAGTATTATTTTTTAATCTAAATATCAATATAAAATCTGTCTTATACATGTTTACATCTGTCTTATTCATGTTAGACATCTAGTCTTATACATGCTTTTATTTATGAGTGGTTGACCATAGTTTTTCTGTCACACTTTTGTGACACAAGTGATACAAGTAGATTTTTCAGAAGTGTTTAAGTTACTTAAGCAACTTAAACTCAGATTGACAAATTGATTTTTGGTTTTAGTGTTTAATTTTTGGTGGGGTTTTTTTGGTTTTTGTTTGTTTGTTGTTTTCGTGGAAAGACTGGCCCACTTATGAACCTGTGGGATTATGTAAGATATTTAGAATAGTCCTTCATATATTTTATTATATTGGTGCAATTTTGAGTTGATGGGGAAATTCCACCATTCTAGTAAAAAGAAGGTGGATTTTGATGTTTTCACAATAAGGAAGAGTACTGACTTCAGATTTTACACTACTGAAAAACTGTTTACCTCTTAAATCACTTCACTGGAGAAGCTGGACTGGCTCCAACTCTGCTGTTTCCTTGAAGGATTTTTTTTTTTTTTTCCCCCTGCCACAAGTACCTAGGGAGAACATGAGATTGTAGGTCTATGCAAGACTTCAGTCTTGGTGTCTTTCCCAGAGGGGAAGCAAGTCAGAATAGAACCTGATGAACAACAGAATGAAAGAAGGTGTTCATGGAGAGACAGAATTACAGAATCATTGAGGTTGGAAAAGACCTCCAAATCATCAAGTCCCATCTTTCACCAAACATGTCAACTAAACCCTAGCACTGTGTGCTGCATCCAGTCATTTCTTGCACACCTCCATGGATGGTGACTCCACCACCTCCACAGGCAACCCATTCCAATGCTTGACAGCCCTTCCTATGATAAAATTCTTCCTAATGTCCAGTCTGAACCTCTCCTGACGCAGCATGAAGCTTTATCCTCTTGTGACTAGTTGCCTGATAGAAGAGACCAACGCCTGCCTGGCTGCACCCTCCTTTCAAGTAGTTGTAAAGAGCAATAAGGTCACCCCTGAGCCACTGCTTCTTCAGCCTAAACCACCCCAACTCCCTCAGCCACTCCTTAAAATACTTATGCTCCAGACTCTTCACCAGCTCCATTGCTCTTTTCTGGACACTCCTTAATGTCCTTCTTGCAGTGCGGGGCCAAAACTGAACAGAGGATTTGACATGCTCCCTTGCCCGTGCCAAGGACAGGGAAGATCGCTTTCCTAGTTCTGCTAGCCACACCATTGCTAACACAAGCCAGAATGCCATTGGCCTTCTTGGCCACCTGGGCACACTGCTGGACAAGAGAAGATAGGAACTTACACACATTTTAGGGGTAATCTAAAATGTAATCTACAAAATTCACCTAGAATGAGACTCCAGTATGCAATTTGTCTGTAAGGTTGTTCAAATGTTTCTGCATAGTAATTCAAGGGCATCTGGACTGTGTATTGGAACTGTAAGTGGACATTTCTTTGACATCCATAAACAGTCATCTAGTCCTAAGAGGAAGGGGAGTTAAATCACAGTCAGTTCTCAATATTTCCCATTACCTTATATTTTCATAGCTCAAGATTCACTTCTAAGCAATTGATAATCCCATTTTCAGCAGCACTCTGTAAATGTGTCCTATTGCAGCTTAAGAGCTTAGTGCAATGTGCTAGATTTTGCTAGGGAAACCAGACATGTAGGACCTGGGTGCTTGAAAAATCTGCCCTATTGTTCTAGCTTACTGACATTTCTGAGGAATTTACTCAGAATTTCTGTTCAGCTAGGAGAGCTCAAACAATCACTTTGATGTTTTCTAAAGCAGCAAAACCTGTTTCTAGCATACTTTATGTACGTGAGTAAGCTTAGTTGGTTTTATGTTTTGGCTTGTTTTTTTACTATTTTGTGTTGATTTATATCTTTTTTCATCTTACATAAAAAATTATAAATTGAATACAAAAAGAAAACATGAAGGGAAATTAGAAGAATGAATAATTGTTTTAGAAGGTGGAATGTTCTTGAGGATGCTGTATCTCAAAACAAAGAACCTATTGCTTCTATGATATATTAATTCTTGAGAGAGATGGATTTGTTTTTCCTCAACCTAAAGTGCTGTTCAGAAAACTGAATACCAAAAAATTTGTGTTGTGGGGACAAATGTTAATTATTTTCACATCTGAGCAGGTTTCATTTTCCAATCTGAGCATTTTCAAATCTTGTTGAGGTTGGTTTTGTTTGTGGGGTTTTTTCCCCATGTTTCTTTTCCGGGGTTCGACAGCTCATTCCTAGAAGGTGAACAACAGTCTGTCCCTTCTGACTCTAAGCTCTCTACTATGCCTTAGTAAGAATTCTGTGTCTTATAAGCCTATTGGTGACACATAGACTACAGAAAAATCTGATTGAATATTTAGGTGAATATTTGCATAGATTATATCAGTTAGTGTATGTTGTAATAATATCTCTTAATAAAGCAAGCACGCAGAGAAAAAACAGCTGCATTGTTCCATACTCATACTTTTATTGTTTGTGAAATTGCTGGTCAGTGTCGTTGACTCTCCATAGAAAAATTCTGTGGTGGCTTCTGAGGTAAAGCTTAAAATTTTGAGATCTTTTCTTTCCTCTCAAAAAATTTCACATGTGATTTTGCCCACAGTAAGGTTATGTTGACTCATAGAAAGGATGCTTCAAGGAACACTAAACTGTTCTGTTGTGTACAAGGGTGGCCTTTGCTATGTTCACAGTACAAAGGTATAATATCTCTCAAACCCTGTTTCTATCTGTTTTCTGCCAAAAATGAGTTAGAGGCAAAGACAATACATAGTTTGGAGATCAAGTAATCAAACATACTGTTATCATTATCCCTTTTGTGTACTCTGTCATTAGCATAGAAAATGGACATGATAGCCTGTAAATGCAAACAATAAATGTTTTTCCATCAAGCACTGACTTTAATGGCAGTTTTAAGAAGTTAATAGGCAGAATGCAGGGGTCATGAATGTAAGTTAACCCATAGCATTGGGAAACTTAGAAATCACTTGTTACTTTTCTGGTAGTGAGCCTAATTAGTTTAAAATAAAATTCATCTGTTTGTTTTGCAGTCTTTGTCACAATTCCTTCAGCAATCCACAGTGGATTACCTCATTATTTGAAAAATTGGCTGCAATTATGATAAGCTAATAACTCTTATTTTGTGGTTTGCTGTAGCAAGATATTTTTTTCTTAAAAAAAATCAGCTATTGGGGTTTTTTTGCAGTTGGACCTGAATATTTTTTAATTTGGTTTCAAGTAAATATACAATCTGATGGCTATACAAATTTGAAAAATTTTTTAATTGTTGATGAATCATACTTAACTGCTGTTAAGTATGTAAATGTCCTTAATATCAGTTTGGTATTTGCTTAGCATGCCATGCATGCAACAAAACTTTGGAGTAATTCAACGTTTGTGGCCACATTAAATTTACTTCGTGCAATAAGTTTCCTTTTTCATACAGGGACCAGTTTACTACCATGCTCCCCTGTGTTTCTTCCTGAATATATATTAGACCTCTAGAGATGTTTTAATGAGTTATGCATACATAATGCTTCTACCTTTCTGTCTTTCTGATTGTTAATTACGTGAGATGTGTATTTCTAACAGCAGTTGAGTGAATATTCACAAATCTATGATATAATTGAATTTTTGAATGTGTACTTCAAGAAGTTTGTAGACTTGTATAGATAAATCATTAGTTTTCATTTGTCAGATTCAAGATTTTCAAATCCTGATACTCTCTTGTTTTTATCAGTGAATCTTTAAAAGGAAATACTTCTGGATTTTGAATGGTTTTCATAGCTTTTTTATTTGTTTATGTCGACACTCTTCTTTGTTGAGTGCAAGATATTGGCCTGGTACTCTTATTTATAATTCTGCCTGGTTCTTCAATATTTTATCAAGCTGTAACTTATTAAAAACCACAAATATAAAATGGGGATATTAATGACAAGTGGTTTAAATATAAGAGTTTCAAAATGCATGTTAGAATATTTCAACACTTTGTTCATTGTAATTTTACATTTTTTCATTACTTAAGTAATTAAAAAAATCCTTAGGGTTGAATTACAGTAAAATTTTATACATCTCAGTACTAATTTTGTCTCCCAACAGACAGTAATAATTTAGATGGGATTGTTTT
>VZRE01007478.1:0-66122 GCA_013396775.1 Cephalopterus ornatus | reverse complement strand
GTGTTGTCTGCAAATTTACTGAGGGTACATTTGACACCCTCCCCCAGATCATTAATAAAGGTATTAAACAGGACCGGCTCCAAAACTGAGACCTGGGAAACACCACTGGTGAGTGGCCACTGGTAACTGGATTTAGCTCCATTCACAACTCTCTGGGCCTGGCCATCAGCCATTTTTTTTATCCATCCAAAGGTAAAAGGTCACCCATCCAAGCCACGAGCAGCCAGTTTTTGTAGGATGATGCTGTGGGAGACCATGCCAAACACTTTACTGAAATATAGATAGACACATCCACAGCCTTTCCCTCAGTGGGTCTCTGTCGTGGAAGGAGATCAAGTTGGTCAAGCAGGACTACCTTTCATAAATCCATGTTGGTTGGGCTTGATCCCCTGGTTGCCCTGCCTGTGCCATGTGATGGCACTCAGGGTGATCTCTTCCATAACCTTGCCTGGAACCGAGGTAAGGCTGCCAGGCCTCTGGTTCCCCAGATCATCCTTCTGACCCTTCTAGTGGGTGGGCATTACATTTGCTATTTTCCAGTCAGCTGGGACTGGACCGCTGATTCCCTCATTACTCTGGGGTGGATCTCATCAGGACCCATAGAACTATTCATGTCTATTTGGCAGAGCAGGTCACTGATCCCTCCTGGGTTACAGGGGATTCACTCAGCTCCCCATCACCAACTTCCAGCTCCGGGGGCTGGGTGTCCTGAGTTCAACTGGTCTTGATATTAAAGACTGAGGCATTAGATGCCTCTGCCTTTTCGTCATCCCCTGTCACTACACTATCCTCTGCATTCAACAAATTATGGAGACACTCCTTGACTACCTTTTGCTGTCAATGGATTTATAGAAACTTTTTTTGTTGTCTTTAACTGCAGTGACCAAATCAAGTTCTAGTTGGGCTTTGGCCCTTCTAATCTTCTCCCTACATGACCTTGCAATATCCTTACAGTCCTACCAAGTTACCTGACCCTCATTCCAGAGTCAACAGATTCTCTTTTTTTCCCTAAGTTCCAGTCCAAGTCCAGGCCAGTCTTTTTCCCCCACTGACACATGGGGACAGCTTCCTCCTGAATATTTAACACTTCCTTTTTAAAGCACATCCAGCCTTCCTGGACTCCTTTGACCTTCAGGACTGACTCCCAAGGGACTCTGTCAATCCACGTCCTAAACAGGCCAAAGTCTGCCCGCTGGCAGTGCGAAGTGGAAGTTCTGCTGGTGCCCCTCCTTCCTTCACCCAGTGTTGAAAACTCTGGCATTTCATGGTCACTCTGCCCAAGAAAGCCACCAATGACCGCATCTCCTACCAGTCCTTCTCTGTCCACAGCAACGGGTCTAGCAGCACACCTCCTCTGGTGGGCTCATTAACCAGTTGCGTTAGGAAGTCATCTTCCACACATTCCAGGAACCTCCTAGACTGCTTCCTCTCTGCTGTGTTGCATTTCCAGCAGACACCTGCCAAGTCGAAGTCACTCACGAGTACAAGGGGGTGGTGATGGTGAGACTTCTGCCAGCCCCTTGTAGAATGCCTCATCTGCCTCTTCATACTGGCTGGGAGGTCTGTAACAGACCCCCACCGTGATGTCTAAAACCCATCCAGCCCCTGGTGGCCACGTACACAGGACACTTCATCCAACAAACCTGGCTAAGGTGATCCAGTGGGTTTTGGGGTTGTTTTTTAAAAAAAACTAATACAAATAAGTAACTTGCTCTGAAAATCATCCTTACATCCTAATGTTTAGAAGAATTTTCAAATTTTAATTTGCCAGAGTTCTATAGCTCTGGTTGAAAATCCACAAAATCACACATGAGCAGAAACTTATACATATTTCTCATGGAGGTTATCAACACATGCTTATATTATATAAAAGTTATAAGAATGGTAACATTATCAGAATGGGAACTTCATTTCTGTCAATGAGAAGCATGTTCCTGAATTCAGGACAGCTTCTCTCTTCAAGTTTGGACTCTGTCCATAACTGCGCTGTCAACATTAGGTGAGGTTAATTCAAGTTACAGCTCTTTTAGCCATGCAGAAATATGAACTTCCAAATTACAAGCTTCCTCCCAAGAACTAACCCTCCCTCAGCAGAGGTAAAATATTTTACTAGGAATGGCAGAAAACGTCAAATTCCGCTGCCCTCATGGATAAACCATTGTAAGGTACAAACTATGCCCAGGAAATAGAAGAGCATTCCAGAAGTCTGTCTTTTACAGATGGCTCTGATGATCGCTGTTGTCTCAGATTTGTTGTTTAATCATTTAGCACTGGCAGTTTCTGGAAGGTATAACATTAAAGGGCACAGGTTGGCTTGTACACCATGGCCAAACACTTTTTTACACTTTTTTAAAAACTTTTGTTAAATGTGTAAATCCTTTAGAGCTTGTGGATGTCAAGACTTTAGGGCTCCTGTACAACAGCCTGAGCAGCAGCTGGTAAAAGTATGAGCCTCACCCCTGGGTGGCAAAATTAACACCTTGGAATTTACTAGGTTATAGAAAAATACATCAAATATGAAATTTATAATATGCAACAGCTCAAACTGATGTTATATTTCTCTTAAAATCTGAACACAGGCAATTTTGAGAAGAGAAAGTCTCTCTATACTGCAGGAGCCTTCAACAGTCAGTCTGGAACTTGTCTGGAGTTTATTGGTGCTTCACTGAGCTGGATGCAGTGAGAAACATGAGCAACCTTGAAAACTGTTTGCCAATCTCCTCAGGGAGATTAAGATCACACATAAAATTTAAGGAGAACTACATTAGTGAGCAAATAATAAGACAGAGTAAATGCAAAAAGCTTTTCATTACGAGTGCAAAACCAGCCACAGTGTGGTGTAGAGTTATGGGTGAAAGCACAGGAACTGCCATGTCAGACACAGCGGTCTGTAACCCACAGTCACAGTGTGGGAAATGAGTTCTGATGAAAGCTGTAACTTCTCAAATCAGTAGAGGAAGGTGGAAGAAATGCTTTGCCATTGCTAAAGCCCTCCTAGGGAGAAGTGTGTTAAACCTATGTTTATCAAAAGATGGGTGGATGACACAGAGTTGTCTGCTTTTTTTTCTTTATAAACAAGCTAGTTGACACTCCCTGGTCACCTCCAAACCTTAAAATATCCTTCTGCTTCACAGTTTAAATACAGCTTCTCAACTGTTCTCATGACATAACACGTATACTTGATCATCTCATGTTTCTGTTGATCCAGTTTTGATCTCACCAAAACGCTGTGACTCAGGAGGAAACCAGGCCAACACTTTCAGTATGGACTATCTCAGAAAAGCCCAGACACAGGGCTCCAGCCTTAGCACCAAGCCTAGGAAGAGGGATGGGCAATCAGCACATGTTCAAAGGCGTGACTACCACCCAACAAGTCCTAGCAAATGTATTCACACATCTTAACCTTTCCAAAGAAAAATAGCAGAATGAAAGCCTCTGGCACCCACAAACCCATGACCTCAATGAATTTAATATGGACAAGTTTTTCTAGCGAGTTCCACACTACCTCCCCTCTGTGTTAACCACAAGGAATATGTTTTCAGCAAAAGAAATCTAGATACTTCTTTTGATTACATAAGAAAAACTGTTACCCAAGTTTAAATACCATTACCCAAAATAAACAAGAGCCCATAATCAAGTCTTTGCTTAGCTAATGAAGGCTCTGTGAATACTGATTTCATGCACTGATGAAGTTTTATAACTGTAACAGTCTTATAACTACCATAATGATTCCGATCTTACAGGGAGATATTCCTACCTTACTGGCTGACTTGTAACACATATGACAAATTACTCTGACATGTGACAGAAAGACCAGTTCATCAACAGACAGTGGCCAAAAGGTATGATGGTGTAGAAATAAATCTGTATGACGCCTGCTGTACAAAACGTACTGCATAAGCAAGTCCATAAATAGTGTAAGTGAAACCAAATTTACTGTGCTTAATTAGTTCTAAAATGGGAATGCACTGGAGTCCTTTGGGCTTGAGGAAGGCTTGGAAATACAGGGCTTCCTGTAGTTGAACAGCTACTGCTGTGCTTTCTTCTGCAGGGCTGACAGTCTTGAAGCGGACTAGGAGTTAGAAGTGAGTCCAGGAAGCCTTTTCCTAATCTTGCTTCTGGTCCTGTTACTTCATCAAGGTAGAATTAGCCAGGTGCTTTTCTTCACTGTCCACTTAAGACGAGGTCCTAGTAGTTTTATGCAGTTTAAACATTAAAAATGCTTTCCCTCCTGAAAGTACCCTAGCTGGAGACCCTATGATTTGACATGTTCTGAATGCCACTTCATTACTCCATATCAGCATCATCCATAACCTCACATTTCATGCCACACCATTACATTTTTTCTCTCTGTTGATTTACTTTGTGTTCTTTTATTTCGCATCTCATCACTGACCTGTGTAAATGTTAATTGTTTTTAAACTATTCAAGCACTATAAAGGAAATATGTTCAAGCAATGGAAACCTCTTTTTTTTTTTGTTCTCCAGATGTAAAAGAGCATTGAAACCTGAGAATTTGAGGTCATATTAAAATAACCAAAAAGATCAAATAGCTACAGGCTTTTGCTAGAGGTTAAGTCTGCATTTGCAAGCACACATTCTGTGTTGAAAGGTATTTTTAGATGATGTAAAAAATGATCCTTCTACATTTGTTTTTGCTTTTTCCGCAGCGTAGCGTACATCTACATGAGAGTTATCAATAACACACTTAACATACAGGAAGAGTTGGGAATTTGGATGGCACATGTAACGAATTAGAGTTTGAGAATATGAGAGGTAGTGATTAAATGCCAAAGAAGCTAACTTCTTGAATGCAAAATGGGACATCTGTTCCTTTGCTTTCCAGTCTGTCTGATTTTTTTTCTGTCAACTTGTAGTGTTTTCTCCATTCCATGTACAGCATCCCAGTTTTTCTCCCTTCACTGCAACTGTTTCAGCTTGGCAACCTCCTGCCTTCCTGTCTCAGACCACATTTTCACATTGCTTCCCTAACAAATGACAGCATTTCTTCTTGTTCCAAAATACTGTGTTGCTTTTCTTTCTGAATAGGGGTTCTACCTGTGCTTGGGGACCACTGTGAGCTCCTTAAATTTACTCAGCAAAAGCCCATCAGCCTGTGTGATCTATGAAAGATGAGGTGAAGCAGAGGCAGGCAGAGATGTGGCTGACAGGGTGGTCAATTGGATCCAGGGAACACCTCAGATTTCTGTGATGCCAAACATTTGGTTTAGTATCACAATGATCACTTGTGTTGCTGAAGGGTAATTACACGTGGTGCTTGAGGCTACAACACACGTGAGGGTGTCGGTCTAGCAGATGTAAAGGGAACTGACCCCCGAATAACATGAAATCCCAGAATCATTAAGGTTGGAAAAGCCCTCCAAGGTCACCCAGTCCCCCTGTGCCCGATGCCCCCCTTGTCCCCAGCCCAGAGCACTGAGTGCCATGGCCAGGCCTTCCTTGGGCACCTCCAGGGCTGGGCACTCCAAACCTCCCTGGGCAGCCCCTGCCAAGGCCTGACCACCCTTTCCAGCAAGAAATTCCTCCTCATGTCCAACCTGCCCCTCCCCTGGCACAGCTGGAGGCCGTTCCCTCTCCTCCTGTCCCTTGTTCCCTGGAGCAGAGCCCGACCCCCCCCGGCTCCCCCCTCCTGTCAGGGAGTTGCAGAGCCACAAGGTCCCCCCTGAGCCTCCTTTTCTCCAGGCTGAGCCCCCCCAGCTCCCTCAGCCGCTCCTGCTGCTCCAGCCCCTTCCCCAGCTCCGTTCCCTTCCCTGCACACGCTCCAGCCCCTCCGGGTCTCTCCTGCGGAGGGCCCAGAACTGGGCACAGCCCTCGAGGTCCCTCCGCGGTGCCAGCACAGGACGGGCACTGCCCTGGGCCTGTGCCCACACCGTGGCTGGCACAGCCCAGGGGCCCTCGGCCTTCCTGCCCCCCTGGGCACACCCGGGCTCGTGTCCAGCCGCTGTCACCAGCACCCCCAGGGCCTTTCCCGGCTTTCCAGCCCCTCTGCCCCAGCCTGGAGCTGCAGGGCTTGGGGTGACCCAAGGACAGGACCCGGCACTGGGCCTTGTTGGAGCTCAGCCCACGGATCCAGCCTGTGCAGATCCCTGTGCAGAGCCTTCCTGCCCTCTGGCAGATCCATGCTCCCGTCCAGCTTGGTGTTCCCTGCAAACTCCTGAGGGTACACCTGATCTTCTTGCTCTGACCATTCAGATCAAGAATGGAGATCTTGAATAATAATAAATTATACAGTCCCTCAAGCATCCTGGCAAGGACTAGTTGGGTGGAGGGAACAATCAATTCCACAGCACATCTGAGGCACATAAAAGCCCTAGAACCTTTGTCTTCCTTACATGCTCTTCCTCCCAGCAGTTTACCTGCCTGGTTTACAACTCAAGACTTGGCATCCCAACAGTTATAAAATCTGATTCAGAGTTCCCATTAATAACCTCAAAAGAATGCGACAGAAGGTTCTGTAAAAACAAATAAGAAGAAACAGACTGGGGGCTTTGGAAATCAAAATCCATAGTTATGACAAGTCTGTAAACAAATGAAAGGAGGAGAGAGGGAGGTATGTAGCAAAGAGGCAATAAGTATGAATATTTTTAGTGCTCACCATGCTTAAACTGGCCTCAGCTTGCTACTAGTGCCAAGGCTGGATAACAATAAATTGCAGACATCAGAGACAGGTTTTAAAGGGGGACTAAGAAACAGAGAGGGAATGACATGGAACAAGGATGGAATGGAATGGAAATTCACACTCCCAAAGCAGCTACTTATAAAAAAGTGAAAAGTGTGGGGCGGGATCAGATGATTAAGACAAACAGTACGGGCACAGCAAAACTCACAGCAATGATCTAAGGATGGGACATTACAGAATCCCTCACCCATGCCAATGGCTAAGAAAGATGAAACCAAAAATGCCAGTATTTTTACATGGGAAGCGAGTCAGGGGAGGTGGTGAAGGGTGAGGTGAGGGGGTGAAGCCAGTGACAGGTGCTGCCGATAAGTCTTACTGGAATACAACTGATGATCTAGTATCTATAAATTGCATTTCTGAGGTAATTTCTTTCTAAGGGAACAGAATGTTCCAGAAGCAGAATAAATATAGTGTGCCATTCATTAATGACACAAACTCAAACAGATGTCTTATTTCTAATTAACACATATCCTCTAAAATTATTCACATGTACTCCTTCCTGGGATTGTTTTCAAAGAAGAACAGGTGAATGATGTCTCAGACTAAACAGTTTCACATAACATTCTCTTAGTTTCTGTATTCTCAGGCACGCTCCTCAGCTCCTCTTAGTTATGCTCCTCTTTATACAGGCAAATCAATCAAAATCAATTAAATGCTTATAAAATCTTAACCTTGACACAAAAATATTGAAAAATCTTAACTGAAAAGACAATTTGCATAATTATCATAATAGAAAATAGTTAATAACAGCACAGAACTTTCCAATACAGAAAGAAAAAATTGCAATTACATCTACTTAAGAATTTTCACTTTTACAATATTTAAATCAATGCCATGCTTTATTATAAGAGTAATGCCCAGGTTGGACAAGGTAATTTAATGGCAGTATTTTAGGACAGGTCTCATTATTATACTATGAAATAGAACTCACAGTTCTCTACCTAGATCATAGGTCAAGATGGCCAATTAAAAGATGCATACTGAATGTCTGGTGTAATTTAGACTTTGGTGAGCTTAAAACACTAAACACTCTGTTAACTGAGAAGAGGCTGCCTGGATAAGAGGCTTTGTTATGAGCCTGAGATCCATACTTTTATTTTAGCTATCTTTGCAGACCCTCCTAATGCTGCTGTCCCTGCGAGCCATGACAGTAGGTGCTTTGTTATGTGGGCAGAAGCAAAAACCCATTCAAATTGTTCATTTTCCCAGTTAAAGTTGTTTCTCTTCAGCTGGCTGACTGGCTGTGTGAAAACAGTCTCTACTTAAATTTACCCGAGGTGAAAGTCAGCCTCCTCCCTCTCCAGCTGGGATTTTCCCAGAAGCTGGAAAAAGGGAAACATTGAGCCCATCTTTAAAAAGTGTAGAAGGGAGGACCCTGGGAACTACCACCCCATCAGCCTCACCTCTGTGCCTGGGGAGATCCTGGAACGGAGCCCCCAGAAACTCTGCAGGGGCACGTGGAGGACAGGGAGGTGACTCAGGGCGGCCAGCACGGCTTCACCAAGGGCAAATCCTGCCTGACCAACCCAGGGGCCTTCTGTGATGGAGTGACTCCATCAGTGGGCAAGGGAAAGGCGATGGATGTCATTTATCTGGGCTTCCATAAAGCCTGCAAAGATCGTCCCGCACAACATCCTCTTCTCTAAATTGCAGAGAGATGAATTTGATGAGTGGGTAAGGAAGCGGTTGGACAGTTGCATCTAGCGGGTCAACGGCTCAGAGTCCTGATGGACATCAGTGACCAGTGGTGTCCCCCCAGGGATCTGTACTGGGACCAGTGTTATTTAATATCTTCATTAATGACATGGACAAAGGGTCCCCTCAGCAGGTTTGCAGGTGACACTGAGCTGGGGGTGCAGTGACACACCTGAAGGACAGGGACATCGGGGGACCTGGACAAGCTCAAGCAGTGGCCCCTGGGAATCTCAGGGGGTTTAACAAGGCCAAGTGCTGGTGCTGCCCCTGGGTCAGGATGATTCCTGGGATCGATCCAGGCTGGGGATGAGCAGATGGAGCAGCCCTGGGAGAAGGACTTGGGCGTTGTTATGGTTTAACCCCAGGTGACACCTAAGCTCCACGCAGACACTCGCTCACACTCCACTTCCCCCAGTGAAATGTGGAGGAGAACCAAAATTAAAACTTGTAGGTTGAGGTAAGAACAGTTTAATAATTGAAACAAAGTGTCCCGTCAGCAGGCTTGAAGGTGACACCAAGCTGGGGGTCATTTAATAAGATTAGTAAGTAATTTAATTATAATAAAAAGGAAAAAGCTCAAGTGATGCACAACACAATTGCTTACCACCTGATGACCAATGCCAGACTCCAGCCCTGAACCCTGACCCCGCTTCCTGGTAGATCCCCAGTTTGTATACTGGGGATGTTCTACGATGTGGAATATCCCTTCGGCCAGTTTGGGTCACCTGTCCCAGCTATGTTCCCTCTCAGGTTTTTTGTATACCTCCTCACTGGCAGAGCATGAGACAGAAAAAAGTTCTTGACTTAGGATAAACACGACTCAGCAACAACCCAAATATCAGAGTGTTATCAACATTGCTCTCATACTGAATCCAAAACACAGCACTGTACCAGCTACTGCGAAGAAACTACCTCTATCCCAGCCAAAATCAGGACAACATCCCTTATCCCATACCATTCACGTCATGTGTCTCACACTTCTCAATACCTCATCACCTTCCCTACCTATTTAGTTTGACAGATATACATACAGATATCATTCCCTTAGTCTATGGAACATCTCTGTCAAATATCCATAAAATGTCCACAGAGTGTCTGTTTAATTCATTTAGTCCAGAACCTTGGCTTCCATCCCTGATAACAGCCTTTCAAGCAGGAAAGAGTGAGATGTTGGATTGTTGCCTATTGCACATTGAAGTCAGTCCTGATTCCAGTACAGCTGCACTTGGTCAGGTTTATTAAAGTTCGTTCTTCACGGGTGAGATGACTGCAGGGAGGTTGAGCTCCCCAGAGTTACCTGGGGTTAAGATCTATGCTGTGAGGTGCTCAGTGAGGTGATGCACACGTAGCCACCACAGATCTGTTGTATCATTACTAACATCACACAATTTAATTCATTGGCCATTCTCACTCAAAATCAAACCCCCTTGAAGCACACACCGGATTTATCCATCATCCTGCACAACGCACCAAGGTGCTGAGGGGTGAGAGGCTGGACCTGCCCCGGCCCAGAAACCCCCCGTGCCCTGGGCTGATCCCCCAGCGTGGGCAGCAGGGCAGGGGGGAATTCTGCCCCTCTGCCCCTCAGGGGAGACCCCCCTGCAGAGCTGCCTCCAGCCCTGGGAACAGCACAGCAAGGACATGGAGCTGCTGGAGAGAGCCCAGAGGAGGCACCAAGAGGATCAGAGGGATGGAGCAGCTCTGCTGGGAGGAAAGGCCGGGAGAGCTGGGATTGTTCAGCCTGGAAAGGAGAAGCTTTGGGATGACCTAATTGTGGCCTTCCAGGGCCTGAAGGGGCCAAGAGGAAAGATGAAGAGAGACTATTTCCAAGGGCCTGGAAGGAAAGGACAAGGGGGAATGGCTTCCCACTGCCAGAGGTCAGGGTTAGATGGGATATTGGGAAGAAGTTGTTCCCTGTGAGGGTGGGGAGGCCCTGGCCCAGGTTGCCCAGAGAAGCTGTGGCTGCCCCTGGATCCCTGGAAGTGTCCAAGGCCAGGTTGGATGGGGCTTGGAGCAACCTGGGCTAGTGGAAGGTGTCCCTGCCCATGGCAGGGGGTAGAACAGGATGATCTTTAAGGTTCCTTCCAACCCAAACCATCCTGGCATCCTATGAATCTCAAGCCGCAAGCATCTTTACTCAGAAAAAAAAATTAGTTTCAATTGGGAATTTTGAAGTGGAAGTTTATTTAATTTTTTGAAGGCTAAATCATCAAAAGACACTCCACCAAAACAATTCTTCATGGGTTTTTTTTGGGTGAAGAGGAAGAGAAGAATAACAGTGGCTGGGTAGTGCTTAGGAGTATAAATTTTTTGGTTGATTTTCCTTGTTCAGTCATCAATTTGAAAAAAAAAGAAACAAAGACATAAATTCCAACTCAATTAGCCCAATTTACACTTTGATTTTTGATTGCAGGCTCTAAAAGTAGAATTCAGACATTCAGTTGCAAAATAAAAGTTAGTAACTAACACTACACAAGACCTGGTTACATAAGACGAGCACAAAATTATCAAAATGTGAAAACAGTTACAGGAACAGGCCAAGCGTTTCTTTCCCTTCTGCATCCCCCTTGCAATACTTATGAGGAGGGATTGTTTTCATCCCTTGCTTCAATTTTCGCTGTAGTGGAAGGTGTCTGAATGTTAATCCCCACAGTGTGCCTGAATCACAGGGCTGTAGAGGGTTGGTTTGACCTTTTCAGTATTCTACACTTGAAGGACTCACCCTTTCAGCTTCCCCATTAAACCTCCCCGGCCATGGGGGAAAGCAAGGAATGGACGGTGAGAACTGAAAATGCACTCCAAGAAAATCCACTGCAGAAGGAATATCCAAACCATTCCTGCGACAAAGATGAAAGAAGAATGGGAAATGTCACTAAACTAATTCATTCTCTGGGGAAAGCCAATAAGGAAAAAAGTGTTCTTGTTTGACCCCTCTGCTTGTAACTCCCCTAGACCCGGCTTGGATGCTCCAATAAATCCACCAAATCTACTTGTAAATCTGCCAGGCTTACGATGATTTTCAAGGATTTCAAGTTACTGCTCAAGAAGAAAAAAGTATGACAAAGAACCCTCAGAAAAACCCCATACTTTCCCCTACACCATCTCGCCATTCTCACAGACATGGAACAAAATATTCCTTAGGACAAAGAGTTTGGGGAATGGTGACCTAATCAGTGCAGCTTCTCCTTTCCCTGGCAGGCCCCTAGGGTTACCATTTTCTCACTGTTTTATGTATATTTGTGAATTTTAGGCTCACTTTTTTACCTTGGCACCAGTTTTAAAGACAAGGGGTCCCTATTCCAACCACTTCTTCTCATCATTAGCAGAGCCCACATGTAGTCTCCCCCATACTGAAATGTGAATTAACCTCTCCAGAGGGTGTAATAATTCTGCATCTCTACATCAATTATTTATGCTACTTTCTCTGTTTCCTGGGATTAGACAGGGATGGTGCTGCAGGGGTGATCAATTCCTGTAAGGACTCCTGGCTTGACATCCCATTTTCATTTTTAAAAAGCTGGCAAAATGCCCTTTAAAATCGTGATGGAAATATTTTTCATGAATGAAAGTGAGCCCAAGCAGTAACATGACAACAAGTACAGATTTCATGAGATCAGTTCACAAATTAATGAAGAAAATACCCATTTTCACTAATCTAAACATTACAACTGTTCATTTGCTATACCCATTAGAATTATTCACAGTTAAAAGGTCATGGAATGTGAGTGCCATTAAGTTTATTAAGTCTAAGCCTAAAAACAAAGAGAGGCAAGCTTATTTCATTCTTTTTGCGAGTTGTTCAGTGCTTGACAAATTAGTATTTTTCTTCCAAGTGGTAATTTCTGTGCAAATACAAAGCAGCCAGGTCCCAAACTGAGACTTTTTCAAAACTGCACAAGTTGAAGTTCTGTGGTTATTACTGCGTTAGAATGACATGAGTAAGACATGTCACTGACTGAAGATGTTGCTCTCAGGAGTGACACAGCCTGTCTCTCCAGAGCAGGGCTTTGGGCCAGCATGTGACAGCCCTCAGGGAAGCAAAAAATCCTGCCCAGGTGTGTGGGAGGACAGGTAAAGTCTGTATTAGTGGGGCTGAATGAGTCAGCCAAAAATGCTCCAGAATCAGGCAGAGACCTAATGAATCTTTACCCTTTGTATCTTGCTGAAGCCACCAATTTTTAATACGACTAACCAGTGATAACCCCTACGTGAGAACTCACAGTTTCCTCATAACCATTTAGCTACAGGCAGTGAATATCCTCTTGCTCACCCCATCTCCACAAAACACATCCGTGCTCACTGCCCACCCCCTCGGCGCTCCATGGTTAAGGAACTGAGATACATTAAGGACCTGGGGGCAGTATTCTCCACGCTATTAATCAAGAGTCCCCTCCATCCTTTTGCCCTCTCTGGGACGTGCAAAGAATCTGACAGCAAGAGATATTTCTGCTTGGCTTCTTCCTCTCGATCCTGCTTGTCAACTAGAAAATTAGCTGACCCCTCACTAACACCTTCTGGAACATGCCCACTCTGTTCTTTGCTTACATACCCGGGCCTGACACAGGGAAAATTAGTGATTCAGATCATTATTCCTGCACCTTCTGAAATCCCTGTCTTTGCTGCTGCACCTCAGACCAGTCAAGCTCAGCATTAGGGCCAAACTATTCAGTTCATCCACAATGTGCTCTTAACATTGCCCTGAAAGGAGCTGCATTTTTTTATACAGCTTCATGAGCTAATTTTTAATACTTCTATTTTCTTAATGTTTTAAATATTTAAATATTTTAAATTAATTAATTAAAATATTTTTAATATTTAAAACCTAGGCTTTGGTGTATAGCTGGGTACCAGCTAGAATATTCCCATCATAAATTGACAAAATGTCCCAAAAATTCACCCCCTTCTACTTGAGAATTGTTCCCAGCACTTAATTTACACATTCCTAGTGAATTTTATAAAATACTCTCATTCTCACCCTCCCCTTCAAAATCTCAGCCAGAGACATTTTTCCTTTTTGTTAACAATGTCTGTGCCTATTTACACCTTGTCTGCGGTCAATTTTCTGTTACAGAAGGTTTAAAAACCTCCACTGCAGTCCTTATTGTTTTTGCAGCCTTCCTGCACTTCAATGCAACTGTTCATCCCACTGTTATTTTAAGCTCTCTTACTGTTCGTAGCTCGACAAACAAGACTCTCAGCTTCAAAAACCTCAGGTACTTTAGTTTCTTTGGACCCAGCCATTCACAACAGCAAGAGCCGGATGTCCTAATGAAAGACCCAAACTACAGCAAATCGGAATGGAAAGGGGGAAAAACCAACCACACAACCCTCACTCCGGGATCCTCAACCCTCTTCATGCTTTCTGAGAGTTCCAGTTGCTTTCCTCTCCCTCCTTATTCTCTTCCAGTCCTTTCACTTCAAAATACCCAGCTGAGCCCCTCTTTATGGATTAAACTCTTTTCAGCCAGGCCTGTGGCTTCTCCCTGCAGAGGCAGTAATTTTAATTCTCTGCTTTTTCTCACTGATTTGCACAGTCTGTGACCAGCACCAAGTCATTAATGTGTATATGCACAGGTAAGTGTCCAAAAATGTACTCTATTTCACAGCATACATTTTCCCTGTGAATACTTTTGCTCTTAAAGAATATGTTGCTCTATTATCATCACATCGCCTGCATGAGGATGATGCAGCTCGGGTTGTCCTGGTTCTCAGTCAGTCGATACTGAAATCAATATAAATGTGACACTAGGGCAGAAAGAGCCAAATGGCATCTGAAAATGGAGTGAATATCAGATTTGTCTCATTCCTGAACTCAGTGGTTTATAAGGCCTGTAACAAATACAGCACCACAGACTTATAAAGGGCAAAATGCTCTGCTACCTCCGTACGTTTCCTGCCAGTTCACATAAACTTTGTGGGTGCAGCCCACTAAATAAAAGAAATGCAATTTAGAAGCTGTTAATACAGAATCCATCTGATTAGAAACATAAATCCTGCTGAAAAAAATGCACTTCCCATATGCCAAAATCCCTGCAATAAAGCCAAAGCCCCCTTCCAACCTCAGGAAAGGGAGGAGTAGCAAGAGGCAAGAGGTGCCTTTGGAGAAATCATTCCCTCAACTTTCACTTAAGATCAAAAATTCAGGTATTAGTGACTACATTTTTTCCACATTGACTGTTTTTTCTTTTTCATCACGTTTGGAGAGGAAATCCCATGGCAGACACAGTGATCCTGGCTGAAGAAGAGATCTGGTTAATGTGAGCTTCAAAGAAGATTGATTTTACAAAGATGAGAAACAGTCTAAATAATTTTATTTTTTTTTCCTTCTCAAATATAACCTAATTTATTAATGCAATCCTAAGATGCATTTAATCATCTGAACACTTGTCTTTCTGTGTTGGAAAAACAAAATATATAATTTTCTAATTCCAAAAATGAGTAAGAAACCAAGACCACTGCAGCTTCCTGTTTAAGTATGCAGATGAAAACAACCCAAGGCTTCATTCTTTCCTGGCCAGTGTTCATCACACTTATCCTTTGACCCCTGGAGCAACAGCAGGAAATGCTAATGAGGAACTTTTCCAAAAGTCAGCTTCAGGAAGGTTTTTATACCCTAAAGTATGCAATAGTCATCATACCATATAAACATAATGGTCAAGGTATGAAGATCAACAAAAAGAGACTCTAAGGACGTGGTTTTTTTCAGTAAGTGCCATTTTCACTACTTCAAGAAGCGTAATTGACTTTTCCAGACCAGTTTATTCTTTGTTATCAATTTTATGCCATGCCAGGTATGACAGTTTGTTCAAAAAGATAAATGGAGATGTCAACATATTTTACAGTTTCAAGAGTGTAAATTGTAAATATTTAATGAGCGTATTTAGAAACTCCTACATCTGTGTTTGATTTATTTGCTAATGTTGTCATTACATTTTCCTTATATTTTATATTCATGTGCTGAGCATCCTCCCCCACACTTTTTTCTCCAAATTCCTTCAACCTGTCAGTGTTAGGACCAAGACACCTCAATTGTAAAGTCTCAGGCAATGGCCAAGGCTTCATTTTTATCTTCCCAGTCTAAAATGTGACTGGGGACCTCTTGGAGCACCACAACTGCGATGGGCACACATGCAATAAAACAGAAGTTACCAAATGTAATGAAGGAAAAAGAGAAGGGAATCTTCTAATATTTCTTTTAGCATTAGCACAACAAAGTGACACCTTTCACATGGTCGGATTTGCAGCTCAGCACCAAATCTTCCAGGTTCACCATAGTTATTTAAAGAAAAGAAAATAAAAGCCACGTGTTCAAAATTTAGGTTATGCATATATTTGGAACTCCTGGAAACAGGATGCATGTTTGATATTCTGATCAGTTTGTTAATGGAGGCTATCTATTCAAAATTTATTTGCTCAACTACACGAAGTATTTAAAGAAAGTATTTAGTTGCTTGCAACACCTGCTAAAGAAATGACACAATCTCCTTTTGAACTGTAAAACACAAAAAGAGAGCTATTGAAGCAAGCTCTCCATCAATTACTGGCTCAAAATTACTTCAGAAAGAATTTATTCTTATCTCCAACAGTATCTCTTATATAATCTTCTTTGTACAAGTTTAAATATATTTTAAGTGGCACATCAGCAACTCCTACTTTAAACAACTCGACTCACCAGGCAGACAAATACCTTTGGTGGTAAACTGAGGGCTGAAAAACTTCAGCATTTGCTAACTTGGATGTGCATACACATGAAGAACACTTCTATGGGGTATATATATGTAGTTTTTAAAGAAATTATAGGACACAACAACACAGATCCTAGAGCCCAAAGCACTGAAGACTAGAGACAGTGCACTGGAAAACACTGCTGGCACCAAGCACGTCATTTTCCCTTGCTATTAGCACTGAGGAGAGATTCTAGACACACAGGATTTCAATAGAAATAATTCTAAAAGCCATGTCCCAAGTCTCTACACCCAGATTCAGTTTCAATTTAATTCTTAGCATGAAATCCCGGTACTGAAAGGTCAACGGAACAACTTCCCTTGACTTCAGCAGTAAGAAAGCTTCCTCCTACATCATTAATCCAGAGTATCATTCATTATCATTCTAATTCAGAACAACCTGTCAGGAAATGGGAACGAAGGCTGTAAACAGTTTTCATGTTATTTCCATGATCTTCACTGCAGCAACGAATTAATGATCCACACAGCATTAATGATCCACGTGTACAACGTGGGGGAGAAAAAAAAGGCAAAGAGAAAACAGGAAAAGAAGCTTCACAATTTTCATTGTTATGCAAGTGCTGAGAGAAGAAACGGTTAGGAGTATTCAGAAGCAGTTATTTGGGAAGTTTATGGAATTTGCACGGAGACAAGAAATGAAAAGAAGGTCCTCTCCAATCCTTAGACATACACAGTTTATTTTTGTTCTGAAATGAGCAATGAAGAATATAGATAAAGAATGTTTATACAGCATTTTAAAGATCTCTAGTGCAACACAACGCAGAGTCCCACCCCACAGACAGGCAACTTCCTTCACGGTGAGTTACTGGGACTCATGAGACAATGAATTATCCTCACTCACATCAAAGAGGTGGTTTTGATGAGCATCAGGCCACTATCATCAAGAGGAATCACCATGAGACTTCACATAGCTTGGATGTTGTCTCTGTGTTATCATCAGTGACTTGGAGGACGAAAACAAAGATAAAGAGTGACAACGTGTGAAGTGGACACTCACAGTGGTGGAACGGCTGTCACTGAATAGGAGAGAGTGGCCTGGATGGCTTGGTAAGCTGAGGACAAAGCAACAGCATGCCTTATAATACAGGCAAATATCAAGCCAAACAAAGAGCACAAAAAGGATGCCTGACATCCAAAATGGAGGATTCTATCTGGAGAAGCTTTGATAACAGCCTGAGAAGAGTGTTGCAAGAGCACAGGATTTGTGTATTTATTTTTAGATAGCTAGTCCAAAAAATGAAAGAAATTTTGCACAGATGGATTCATACTATTAGCTTAAACACAAATACTCTATCTTTAGATTCTTCAGTTTTTCGTGTTTATCTCTTTTCTAATATTAAGTCAATCGCAAAATGCAAATGACCTTTTAAAAAAATCCCCAGCCCTAAGCCTCATCCTGTCACTCCTTATTCATCCCAACTATTCACTAAATTTATCCTGGAATTGCAGTTTTAGTGCCCTAAACTTTCTCAATTCAATTAATAACGTCTTCAGATAGAAAAATATTCGTTCGCTTGGTGTATTGATGGGAAGGTGAACATATGGGGACCAAAATCTTGGCCTCAGAAGAAGAAAAGAGCCTTGAGAATTGGGTCTTCAGTCTGGAGGAGCAGCTGATGCACCCTCATAAAATTGTCTGTGAAGAGCAGACAACACCATTAATGGAATAGAATTGCCGAGAACGGCATTCCTCCCTCCACAGCACACATCTGTTTAAGAACACACAGCAATCACTCCACTTGTACTTGAATTCACCAACACAACAGCCGTGGGTGACTTGAGATCTCCCTCTGCTTGTTCCTTTGTTTTGGTCTTTTCTCCCATTTTCAAAATGAACAGAAGCATTCTTCTCTTCTCATTCCCTACTGCCTTCATATGCTGCTGGGTCTGTTTTCTGGGTTATTATACTTTCTGTTCCACGTGTAACTGCTCCTTGCACTCCCAGCACGCAGTTCTTTCCTTAGGGTGCTCCATCTTTCTTGCAAAGTGAACTTCCTCCTCTCCTCCCTCCTGAAACCACTTTATTCAACTTTTTTTCCTCTTCCCTGCTCATCATCCCTTCCTTTCTAAGGACTCCTTCTGTCTGTAGGGAGGATTGACCAAAGTGCCTGGACTGAACTAGGATATTCCTTTTTGTCTCTTCTTGTTTGCCTGCCAGACTGCATCTTCACCTGTACTGTGTGCTCCCTGGAGAGTGAAAGAGCAAAACTGACAAGGAATCCTTTGAATTCTGAGTGCCTACATAGTTGAGGGACTGTTTCGATACACCTGAGATTTGAGTTTCAGGGATCCTGACAACCTTTTCATTCCTCCTTCATTTCTTGATCATCTAAAAACAGAAACAAGGAAGAAAATGATGAGTTATTTTTATGAGTGAAATGCAATTACTACTGTACGAATTCCCACTGAAGAAATATGTGGTTTCTTCTCACACATTAAGAACTGGCACTTGTTCATGGCAAGAGAAATATATTATGTAGGCAAAAAGATTAGGCATTCAAAGCATCAGTCCCAACTTCTTACTAGGGGGTTGCCAGCAAAACAGGAGCAAAGGACACAGCTCATGTGCAGACAAGGAAGGCAGTTCCTTCCTCACAGCCTCTTCACTTGAGTCAGGAGACACAAGGTGTTTTCACAAGAGCCTCCTTTATCTCCCTTCATATTTTTCCTAGAGGATTGTTGTCCTGGGCTGGATGCTGCAAGGTGGCATTTTGAATAGCAAAGCTGCCATGGTGGACTTGCTAGAGAAGACATGAGTCAGACTGAAGCAGATTTTACCAGAAGCCAAAAAAACTTAATAAAGCTACATTTGTAGAATCCCAGAGTGGTTTGAGTCAGAAGGAACCTTTTAAGGATTATCTAATTCCAACTCCCCCTACCATGGGCAGGGACACCTTCCATTAGCCCAGGTTGCTCCAAGCCCCATCCAACCTGGCCTTGGACACTTCCAGGGATCCAGGGGCAGCCACAGCTTCTCTGGGCAACCTGGGCCAGGGCCTCCCCACCCTCACAGGGAACAACTTCTTCCCAATATCCCATCTAACCCTGTCCTCTGGCAGTGGGAAACCATTCCCCCTTGTCCTTTCCCTCCAGGCCCTTGGAAATAGTCTCTCTCCATCTTTCCTCTTGGCCCCTTCAGGCCCTGGAAGGCCACAATTCGGTCACCCCAAAGCTTCTCCTCTCCAGGCTGAACAATCCCAGCTCTCCCAGCCTTTCCTCCCAGCAGAGCTGCTCCATCCCTCTGATCCTCTTGGTGCCTCCTCTGGACTCTCTCCAGCAGCTCCATGTCCTTGCTGTGCTGTTCCCAGGGCTGGAGGCAGCTCTGCAGGGGAGTCTCACCTGAGGGGCAGAGGGGCAGAATCACCTCCGTCAAATTGCTGCCCATACTTAATTACAGAAGAATGAGGGAAAAAAAGCTGAAATTTGAAATCTAGTATACAGCAATTTGGAAGCAGCAGGTGGGATAGGAAAATTGTTTCTGTTTCTTATCCATTCCATCTCAGCTGCAAAAAAAAAAAACTTCAGAGGCATCACGTTGTCACACCAATGGCTGTCACAAGGCAGAAGCATCACAGTAGATATCAAAATGAACAGTTTAAACTTATTTCTGCTTGGTGATTCTGTTGCCACTCTGTTTTAGCATCCATATACTTTAATTGTACTGCACTAGGTATGTCCAAACACCCAGAGAGTGTCTAACCTATAGCACTTTAAGAGCTGAAACAGTCAAGTGGTTGGAAACAAAGACAGTATGAAGTCTATGGTGGTTTCATTGGTTGCAGAGTAGAAACCATAGGACAGACACACAAACCCTATTAATTAAGACTCCACATTTCACCACAGTGTACTTGCTCATAGTTGGAAACAACTGAAACTGGTTTGTGAGGTGGTGGAGGTACCATACAGAGAGACTACCCACTCACACTGGGCTATTTTCAATGCTGAATCCTTGCTCATGTTTGGAAATCCAAAGTTCAGCTGTGGTACTAACCCTCCTCCTACACAGAGAGACACAAACAAATAAAAAAATCCGAACCCCCTAGCTTAAAAGCAGAGAACCTCCTGGAAAGGACATAAAACTATGAAACTAGAAAAATCAACTGAAGGCCGCCTCAACATCTCATGGGACATAGTAGTTCAGCTTAATAGGCTTTATTAATGTTTTTTTTTAAGGAATTTAGTATTATGCTTTAAATTTTTAATGACAAGAAATGCAGAGAAGTCAGATCGGCAGGTAATAAGAATTCACAGCTAGAAAGTATCCATTTTTCATATAATTTAGTACTTTGTCTCAAATCTCTTTAAACTGTTAAGATTTGTCCACTGCTAACATACAGGTCTGGGACAAATATTGGGTTTTGTCATCTGAAAATCCTGTTGATAGCGCATGATGTCCAATGAAAGCCAGTCCATACAAAATTGGCAAGAAAAGTTTAGGGCATCTTCTGCACATCATAAATGTATTTGAAATGCTGCCTTGATGGTTTGAATTATTCAACTCTACACTGAAAGTGCTCTGATCTGAAACATTTTAGCTTATCAAATTAGGTGCATTTGCCATTAAAAACAGCCACCAGTAACACTCTAGTGTTGGAGAATCTGTGGCATCACAGATCTGTGTGGTTAGGTGAGACTTTGTTGCACAATCTAACTCATTTTTCCACCCAGGATAAGCTATCCTGCATCTTTTCTGGTGGATGTTCCAAAGGAACAGCAACACCTCTCGAGAATCTAACCCTAGAAAAGAATTTAAAACTAAATGCAGTATTTAATTCTCCCCACCACTAAAATACTGCACTTGTCTCAAGATTTCAGTTTCTTGACAGAAAGGTTTGCTGGTTTGTGGGTTTTTTCCCATCTGAAATAGAGAACCAGCTGCCATGACATTTTTTCTTGTATTACCAGTGTCTTAACACAACTCTTGACCTGCTATTTTCAGGTTAACTACAAAGGAATAAGTCCTTCCTTCCTTTTTACTGCATGGCATAGTTCAATCTTGCCATTTTTCTCCTGTTCAGCCAGGAGGTGCAGCCTCAGATACGGGAGCTGGATGTGCTATCCCCAAACAAATCCAGCCTCTAAGGGATACAGATACAATATCACCTGGATCTAACTATAGGAACTAGAGCTGGATGCATAAACTTCTCTGAAAGGCAACCAACTTTTGTCATCTGCATATTTATTAGCAGTGCCATCATGCTTTATTCAAAAGGATTAATACAGACAGTTTACAGCACTGGGAACAGATCTCTTAAAGGGATGTCATGCATTGTTCAGTCACACGCTTTAGAACAGTCTAAACACACTGTGTCATTGCCATTACTTTTATCATCTACACTTGTAATCACCTGAAAACTTACCCCAAATTTTGAGACAATATTTTTTCCACAAAGCTCTTGATTGGCATTAATTATCTCTCCTGCTGTTTCAAAGGAGAATTTCAACATTAAATTACCAGTACTTTCTATTCTGGATATCTGTTGCAGCCAGTTTCCCAGCAGTGAGCTGAAGCCCTGCTATGGCAGTGAAGCTCTGCATG
Source organism: Cephalopterus ornatus (assembly GCA_013396775.1). Classification (NCBI taxonomy): domain Eukaryota; kingdom Metazoa; phylum Chordata; class Aves; order Passeriformes; family Cotingidae; genus Cephalopterus; species Cephalopterus ornatus. The sequence continues at coordinate 44,443 of VZRE01007478.1, read as the reverse complement.
CCAAACCAAAGCTCCCTGTGTATAAACAGGAATATCCACAGAGATTTAACAGTAGGGGCTGAGCGATCGTAATGACACATTATCTAAACACAAGCTGTAGAGTCATTCTTGCGGGTTCCCCTATCCAGGGCACAAAAATCTTTTAAAAAATACCTCTTTGACAAAAGATGCTGTTAAATTCCCAGCCACACCAACCAACTCCGCTGCAGGTAAACCCACGGGGAATTTGCTGTTGTTCCTCCATGAAGTGAGCAGTAATGGCTAGAGAAGAGGTCCCTGACAGATATTGCTGCTGTAACACCTCTTCAGCTCAACATTTTGCCATTAATTATCACAAACCCTTTTACTTTACAACACAGCTGCTGCAGATACTTGGGAATGCTGCAAGGCACTGATTTGACTTGTTTGTCTGACACTGGCCTGGAGCAGACCTGATAATATCGGGGTTATTGGGTCAAGACAATCTGTAGGCATTTTTAAAAATGGTTCAAGTTCTCCAACACTGATAGAATTGATTTGTAACTGGAAGGATAGAAAAGCAATCTTTTCAAACTACTTTATCTTGACAAAAAGCCAGGGGCGGATTGGCTGAGGGTGGGGCAGGTAGAAAAGGTGAAGGAACAGGGGAGGATGAACAGGGCAGGGAGCAACAGTTCCTGTGGGATCCGTGCTGGTTCACACCCATCCACAGAGCCCAGGAGCAGCCGCGCCACTTGGTGTGCGCCAGGGACACAGCACACATTCCCAACATGCTGCCCAGCAAGCTGGCCCCTGCTTACAGGAGAACAAAGGTCCCTGAGGGTGCCCAGAGGGGAATTTGGATTGGGAGTCGAGTCATAGAGTCACAGAACTGTTAAGGTCAGAAGAGACCCTTAAGATCATCAAGTCCTACTGTCAACTCAGCACAACCACCACGTTCACCGTTACACCATGTCCTCATATCCACACATTCTTCGGATGCTTCCAGGTGTGACTCCACCACTGCCTTGGGCAGTCTGTTCCACTGATTTACAACCCTTTCTGGGAAGAAATTTTCCGAATATCCAACCTAAACTTCCCTGGCACAACTTGAGGCTGTTTCCTCTTACGCTGTCACTTGTTAAATATACCAAAATAAACTCTGACAATGAAAAAAAAAGGTAATAAAAAGAAAGCAGTTGGGTTGAGTACACAAGGAATCCATTGTGGCATCTATTAAAACTAGAAAAACACAAGAGACAGAAAAGCTCAGCTGTGGGCTAGTAGCAAAGTACTGCACAGAGGCTTACATTTCAGAAAACGAAACATCCTGAAAGTGAAAAGGCTGCCTCTCCAAAGGAAAATACTTAGCATGTGTTATTTCTGGTATTATTGTCTGCTTTGGCTTTTAGGAAAACACATTTTCCTATGTTTATGAATTTCAGAGTTTTGCAATACTTAAGTATATGGAAAAGCATCTTGAACTCCTGATCGCTAAAAGCATAATTATTCTCTTGACTGAACAATTTTTATGATTGCTACTGAGATTCTAAAATATTCTGGTCTCTTCCCCGTGGTTTCTTGAAGGAAAGTCAGTTGTTTTACAGTGGCACACGTCCAACCGCCTCTCCCTTCAGTCACACTCCTCTTCCATTCATCACATCCCTGCCATTCTTCCCACACCACCAGTGTTTTCTTCTTGTCCTCAGCAAAACACATTGATACACACTATACCTTCTCTCCCCAGACACGCAGGAAAACTGGGGGATTTTGGTTTCTGGTGGTGTATTTTTTTGGGGTTTGGTTTTGTTTGGTTTTTTTTTTGTTTGGTTTGGTTTTTTTGGTTTGTTTTTTGGTTTAGTTTGGTTTGGTGTGTGTTTTTTAATACTCTTGTCAAAGACACACCATCGCAGTGCCCAGTGGCTGCTTGGCATTAGTTAATCCCATCATCTAATTAGATTCAGCTGTAATATGAAAGAACAGAAGTTTATTCATTAATCTTCCCATTCCCTAGACAAGTGAAAATCTGAAATCAATAGCAGTGGTGGAAAAGCTTTGTGTAGTATACTAAAAATATCAAGGTGTGCCGATATTTTTCGATCGACCTGTACGAATCGAAGCAAAAATAGTTGGATGTACGTGGTACTCATGTGTGACCAGGCAGCTGACACTAAATAAAGTAGAAGATTTCTTCACCTACTTCATTAAAATGCAGATGTTAAATACTTCTTTATAGTAGAACCCTTGTTATAGTCTCTGTTTTCATCATATATATCATGGTTTATGCAGATGGCCAGGTGCACACAAGTCATACCAAAAGCCTGTCTTGAGGGTGAGTGTATTTGGGTTGCGTGAGATTCAGCAGATCAAAATTAAGAAAAACGTCTCCAGTGACATTCTTCACAGGAGCCCAGAACAAGAATGGGCCAACATCAAAGACAGAAAGACAGTCTCTGGTTAGATCCTGGAATTACATTTTGAACCACAAAGTCCTAGAACAGATATGCCAGGGAGACTGTGGGATTTCTGCCGTCCTCTCAGGAATAAAAGAAGTTGAGTAGATCTGGAATGGAGGCAACTTAGAAAACCTCTTACTTTTTGGTTACTGCTTTTCTACAACTACATGAATCTCTGCATCAAAAGGGGTCCTTGCAGGGCAAGAAACCTGCCAAGCATCTAAGCTTCTAGAATCCATAGCAATGTAATAGTTTTTCATTTCTATCGTTTCCTTTTCATTTCCCACAGTTTTCCACGTTTACAGAACAACTCTTCACAGCTGAGTCTAGAAATTATACAAGACCAAAGGCAATTCACATTAGGGTCTATGCGTTTTTAACACAGGCTCTGTAGTTCTGGTTTCCAAAGATATAGTCAATTTTCAGAGGAGTACTTAGAAGTAAGACAGTATTTGCTAATATAATTTCATGGCAAAGATGCCTTCTCATGTTTATACATAAAATCATGAAAACGACAGCTACATATGGCATCCAAGAGAACTGAATAAATTAAATTTCTTGTTTTGACATATTTCTGGTGTGAAAAGAAGGAACCAGTATCTTCACAGGAAACAATTTGAAGTCAAGAGCTACCCACCACTAAGGACTCAATCCTGCAATCCTTGCATTCCTAGTGCCTCCTTTGAAGCTTCCATTCACCTTTGAAACTCCTGTATCAAAGCAAAGTTTGTATCTTAAAAGACCTTCAATTATTCTGAAACTTAGTTAATAGAATCACCCTCTCCTTCCATCAACCCAGCACAGAGACTGGCAATACAGTGGCACAGCAGGAGTTTGAGGGTTGCTGAAACAAAATTACTATTCTAATGATGATTACTTTGCTATTTTGTCTGTTAACAAAATGAACGTTTGGAGAGGCCGATGATCCTTGAAATTTGTTGTTTCACTGTTATTGGAGTTACCAGAACAATTTCTGAGTGTGAGGTCATTTTTCACTATTACTCATATAAAAGACAGATTCCTGAATTTAAATGTACAAGAAAAAAAAAAAAAGGCAGTCAGGAATTTCAGTCTGCCACGGTGTCTTGGTTGAGAGGAGAAAGAAGACAGGGAGACATGGATATTCAGAATCAAGCGCTTCTCAAAACTCTCACCTTCAAAACAAAAACAACCTCAAAGTACTGCTCCAAGACTTCAAATACCGGAGCTAAATCAAAAGAAAGACTGCTAGGTGCTGTACCACGCCGCTGAGTGATAACCCAGGGCTTGTCTACCGGGCCACCACCAGCCTCTGGGGCTGCCCAGTGAGTGCCCTCTGCCCCGCCTCTCCACGGGTCTCCTTCCCCCCACGGCTGTGCTCCGCTCCCCATTCTTTTTTACAGTGCCACCGCACATGGCTCTGGTCACCTCAGTGCCTGGCAGCCTGGCTGGCAGCTGACACAGCAGGGAACTGCCCCTCCACACTTTTTTGGCACAGCGTGAACAATTCGAACGGACTGAACATTCCCTCTGAGTCTGCTATGCAGCTCACTGCCCTACGTGTTGATCTGGCAGGTTAAGAGGAGAAGAGGGAAGACTCTTGCTATGTGAGAAACATCTGAGCCAAAAATGGGAAAGGAGGCACAAGAAAAGGACAAAACCAGTTCCAGTCAAAGGGCCAGAGATTCCTGTTACCAGACAGAGGTAATCTTGGGCTGATGAAGCAACTGTCTTTTTGCCAGGGGTGTCTGTGCAGTTGGGAAAGAAGTGTGTGGGGAGAAATTCCTCCTTAATCCAGAAAAGGTGTCTTTGGCCATCATCAAAATACCCTTCGCTAACGTACTGTGAAGGCAACTTCTCCAAGCAGGGGTGGGGATTATACAAGTTAGTAGGTGACCAAACCTAGCCATAATGGTAGATTTTTCATGGATGAAAGGGCTGGAACTCTCCTGGGTTTGACACTGCTGGCAAATGCTGACTGCCAGAGCAGTGCCATTGCCAGGCTACCAGGGTGGCCAGGATCTGGTCTCCAGGGCAAGGGCAAACAACTGACATCCTGAGACCAGCACAGTCTTACCTGAGAGATGGGAAGAACCATGCTCTTCTACCTAAACACTCAGAAGGAGATTTTAGGCTTTTTTTCAAAGCTTCCAGGCTCTGAGAAAGGCCACAGGACTGCACACAGCCGATGTGAAACTGAGGCAGCTGCTGTTCCAGAACTTCTGAAGGTGTTGCTTCCGCCTAGAAGTGCTCTTTAATTTCTGCCAAAGCATCCAAATGGCATTTATGACATTGCAGGAGTGTAGCACTCACCTTTCAGCACCTGCAGTGGGCTGCTGGTCTCCCCCAGGGCAGTGTCTCACACAAGCAGAGCGTACAAAAACGTGAAGGCGCTGGATTTACCCCTTGGCAGAAAGCAGACTGTGCTTGTGTCTTCAACTTGGAAAGGTATGGGATAATCCTAACCCCACATGCTGTAACAGGGCTGTTGGATGTGCCTTCACCCAGGCAAGAGCTGCAGAAGAGGCAAAGGTGTGAGGAGTAAGGGAGTAACAGCAGACAACCCTGAAATGAGCAGCTGTGTGCAAGCAGGGAGGGAGGTGTGAGGGGGTAGAGCCTCTGACAGCCAAAAGCTTGCCTAAACACTTGAGCTGGCCTGAAATACGAGAGAGACTAAAGAGAAAGGACTCGCCTGACAAAGTGCTGCTATTGGATTTTGGAGGGGTTTCAGTATTACCTGGAGGAAGAGGAGGAAGGACACCCCCTCACAAGTGAACTGCTGATTAATTAGAGAAGACAAATGCCAGCCTTGCTACTGTAATGAGGAGAGGCATCTTCTAACACTTTGCTCATGCACTCGACACTTCCCGTGGTACTTCCTGCTGACAGGCCACAGGCTGACTCCGTTTTTGCAGAGCAAACATCAATATAGATTAACACCTTCCAAAGCTGTCGGGCATCAGTACTAGATACAATGTCCTCTTTTCTGACCTCTATGAGAAACAAGCTCCTAAAACAGCGCATCTTGTTGGATTTTAAGAGGAGAGAAAAATTAAAGCTATATATACAGCTGGTAAGTACCAACACGAAAAGAAAAAGTGTGAAAAATGTTAGTGCTGATATAAGCAAAGGCAAAAATGAAGATTGGGATGATGGGAAGGAAATATTTAGATACAGAGAAGGGGTGGAAAGGGTGATTGTTGAATCCTGAAGCATATCACATGGCAAGAATTTTCCAAAAAAATCTTAATATAAAGGAAATTTTCCAGATTGCAGTGAAAGCTCTTGCCTGTAAAACAACATGTCCACAGTGGGATACTTACAGAATGCTTTTTTTCTGAAACTAAAAGACTAAAAGAGAATTAATACACTATTGTGGAATATAGAAGGTACACTTCAAAAACAGCCTCTTCTTCTCATTGCCTCCATCAGCTGACTTCCTGGAGTGCTCCATTTGTCTTTAAGTGTACTCTTAGAGAATCCTGTCAAAGACTTAAGAGCCCTCAGTACCACCTTTTCATCTTACCCTGCTGCCTGTTTTAGGCATCTGCAGCAGTCACATGCTTGGACTAAAATGTCATGTCTCTGCTCCTCCTGCTTTGCAGACTCTACCCTTCTCAGCAGCCAGGTGACTACTCATTCCTCATGCAGCACATCACTTAGGCTTCTGGGATTGACAGTCTAAAGTGGGATTTATTTATTTATATATTTGTGTGTTATTTCTCCACTATAAACAAATGGGAATTACGTTCATAAATGATGCGCGAAACATTCCCTAGCTGCAACTACATAGTCTGAAACTCCTGGTGGGTGACCCTAAAGCTTGGAACATCAAGCCGTAACATCCCAGAAACAGAGGTGTGGCCAAGCACATGGATCAGATTGGCCTGATCTCTGATTTCTGCCTGATGTCTGATTTACATCCCACATGCATCTTCTCCCAGTCAGGGGCCATTTCCTCCATCTCTTCCATCTGCACCATTGGTGGTTTCTCCTCACTCCTTTCACCACTTCAGGAACTTACTTATATCTCTCCCTTTTTCCCTTCCCCACTGTTGCTGTACTCACAAAGAACAGGGAAGAGAAACAGTGAGATGAGAAGAAGAGTCAGAGACAGGCACCAAAGTGATGAGTGGGGGAAAAACACCTGGTTAGTTCCACCTTGAAGAAGTAACTGGTCCAGAAGCAAGTTTAGGAAAGAGCTTCCTGGGCTCACTTCTGCCACTCTGCTTCAAGACCCAGCCCTGAAGAAGGGAGCACAGCAGTAACTATTCAACCACAGGAGATTCTGTATTTTCACTGTCTATTTAAAATTATATTTATGACTCTGGCCTAAAAGGAACCATTACACTATCTATACCCTGACTGCAGAATTAGGACAGGACAGGGCTGGGCTGTGTGAAGCTTGGCTTAGAAGAAGGGCATGCAATTTTTTAAGGCATTGGCTGTTATACTTACAGTACTGATTGGCTATTAATCTTGAAAGCAATTCATCTTTCTCATGCTTATTTATTAAAAAAGTGTAGAGTCCCTGACTCTGGGAATTCTGCTGTGGCCACACTTGCCTACAGCTGCTCTGTCAGGAAGCCTAACTTGATTCCCATGTTTTGAGATTTTGATTTTCTGTGTTAACATGGTAGAAGAACTAGTGTGGCTGGCACAGCACAACCAGAGCAGCTACAACCCCCTTGGAGTATTTGAGGTGAGCATTCCTGTGAACTTATACCACCTTGAATGTTTATCTCTAAGGAATGTTGCTTTTATTAGAAAAGCTGAGTGAAAGGAGCTCGCTCATGAATCTGAGAGTGGAGATTAGACTTGTTGCCTTTAGATTAAATGTCTCCTAATTAACCTTCCAATTAACCTCACATCAATCCTTTGAACAAGACCATAAATACAAATGATACTACATTCCCCTTTATAAAATAAGTGTTTGCTAGATAGAATAATTATATATGACCATAATCTACAGAAAATTATGTTAGCAAGAGTTTCAAACTCTCCCATTAGTCTCCAGGATGAACAGAGAAGGCACAGCTGCTATGACAAGCACAAAACACAAAGCACAATATTTTCTCATCAAAGTTTGGCAAAATAAACTCTGAGATGCAAGATCACTTGAAAATACTGCCTGCATTTGTCAGGTTTAAAGAAAACCTGAGCTGAAAAACTATGCCATGGAGAAATTAGGGAAAGAAAACAAAACCTAACCAACCCATTATCCATAAGACAGGAATCAATGAATCTGCAACAACAAGGCAATGCTCCAAATGAAATCTTCCTCTCTCTCATGTGAGGAGGAGCAGTTCTACTCCAGAGGATATTTTTTTAAGTGATTCCCATTGTGCTGAAATATCATTTTCTCCTTCCCCTCTCCTCACCCAGAACAGTGCCTACCTTTTTGTCTTCTCAAAGACTGTTTCTTCACATGTAAAAAGTTCTTTCAGTTAGAGACAATGTTCTGCTGAATGTGTAGGTGGTGAGAATGGATATTTTTTTAAAAACTGGAAAAAACTCTGTGTGAATTTTCTGTCTATGAACTTCAACTTAATCACTACTGATTTTTCCTTTTCTCACCTTTTGGGCTGTATATCAGCGCCTTTGTATTTACAGGATTTCACCGCTACATCATATTGCCGAGCAACTTTCCTGCATGACTGGTTTAGGCTGGCCAAGAGTGGTTGCCAGAGATGCAAAAGAACCTGGGGTGGGTTAATGAGGCACTAAGAGGATCATCCTCTGCTCACTGTTCGGAGTCAGCTGCCAAACTGCAGGTCCAGCTCCACATCCTCCCAGAAGGGCAAACAGGACATGGACAAGGCAATCTGCTCCTACCCAAACAACCCACAACTTCCTTCACTGATCCTGACGTGCTCCATCCTTCCCATTCTTCTGCTAGGCTTGAGGGAAACACAGCAAGATCTTTCATGCCAGATTCTTTTTAAGGCAACACCCCACTCCTGATTTTATTGGCCAAACCAAGAGCTTGTACCCCAGTTCTGGTTTGATCATCTACAATTCTGGTTCTGTTGACTGTACCTGTTCTTCAGGCTGCAGCAAGACACAAGCCATGCTTCCTGCTAGAGATATCCCTGCACTCTCAGGTATAAATCTCTCCTTAAGGAGCTGTCTTCCTCCTCCCACCACCTTACCAACTTCATTTACAGCCCTCCCTTAAGTTCCCACGAACTGGCAAGTGTGCATTTCATTTAAATACCAGTAGCCGACATGTCTCTCATGTGTCACAGCAGCCTTTTCTCAAAAGATTCAGGTTTGCATTAGCTTCTTTCACATGTATTTGTATATACATTTCACTCCTCTTCCAGGACTAGAACTAGAAATGCCAAACTCTTACCTAGAGAAAAGCAGTTTCTCACTAAAATCCATCTCACAAAACGTTCCACTTACTTTCTACAGCAAAAGGAACTAGCAGCGCACGTAACTCTACAGGAGAATTTAAATATTGCTCAAGCTCCAGGAAAAGGTAACAATTTTTAATTATTGCAGTGATTTTTTTGGGGCAGCACTCTAGCAACAAGTAACCTCATTTCATCTTCCCACACAATAATTCAAAATGTAGGAGTGTTTTTTCCTTTCTCTTCCCTAGCCTACAATTCAAGCCAGGAATGTTGTATCCTACGAAGAAGTGATGCTAGGATACACTCCTGTGCTACCACGGTACCTCACCAAGAACTTACCCCTGTATGTGCACCGAAATAACCACCCTTAGACAGGCACTGAGATTTCTGAATACTAGGATAAAGCTGAAAATGAAAAACAAAGAAGAAGGAAAAGTAACAAAAGATCTGTTTCACCAAGAAATATGGTCTTCCTCTTTTTCTTTTGAGTAGAAGAAAAATTCTATGCCCCCTGCAACCTCAAGGTCTCTGGTAAATTTGTGTCTTTGGATGGAATGCAGACCAACAGGGTTACACTTAACAACAGATCTACTAAAGCTGGCAGAACAGCTTGAAATTCAGACTTTTCAAAGAACACCTGTAGTTCACCTGACAAAAAGAGTGACCACGGGGAGATAAAGTAGTTGAGAAAAGAAAGAATACCTGCAGTTAAACTTCCTCAGCCCCGGGCTCAGCGCTAGAGCTGGAGGCAAACACATAGGGGAAAGCTGCTCTCCCAGTCTGTGAGGTGCTGAGCAGGAATCAGTCAGCCAAAACCTGCTAACGCAGGGATTCAGGTGGAAATCAAGGCTATAACTTCAAAGAGGGCAAATGTAAACATTCAGATTTGTTTTTTCAAGTTCTGACATTTAAATAAGTGGCCAGAAGTCAAAGAAAGTTTGTGTTTGTGGGTATTTTTAAAAATATTTTAGTTCCCAGAATCAGAGCTTTACAAGGAGCTCCAAAGATCCAAACAAGCATGCTACTGGTCTGATACTGCAGAGCATCAAGCAAGAGGGTTGAATGTTCTCTGAGAACAGAAGCAAATGCAGGGCAGTGCTTTCAGCCAAAGGAAAAAAAGTGTCTGTTAATTACGTATAATTAGTTAGCAAACTTTCCTTTGGGGAAGGATTTTGTCGTTCGTTAGCATTCAGTTAACTTGGAGTATTTTAAAAATGTGCAAAAACAAATATACAGAGGAAAAACCAGGTTTTTAACGGGAGAGAGGTCCTGCAGGATGCCACCCTAACCAAATTCAGAATTCTGCATATCCAAAAGAACGGAGCCTAAATCCTGGCTCTTGCAACTCAGAATCACAGATTATCATAGAATCATGGAATGATTTGGGTTGAAAGAGACCTTCCAGACCATCTCATTCCACCCCCTGCCATGGGCAGGGACACTTTCCACTAGCCCAGATTGCTCCAAGCCCCATCCAACCTGGCTTTGAACATTTCCAGGGGTGGGGCAGCCATAATGGCATTATTAAAAAAGGGTTTCCATTATTTAGCTCTGGAGTCTGCCCTTGTGAAACTCATGATGTACTTCTGGATGTAGACAAAAACATGCACCCAGACTGTGTAGGATTGTGCACAACGTCTCCTCCTGCCACTATTTATCTCAATCTTGGAAATCCTCTTACAGGGCTATTGTCTGGGTTAAATGCTTTCACTCTTCCTTACTGAGGCTATTTTTGCATTTCTTTGTAGGTTCTCCGTAATCTTGGTCTGCCTTTTGAGCTCAAGGTTTCATCTCATTGCTTCTCAGAGGAATGTACTGTTTGTGCTGGACAGATAAGTGATGGCCATAGATAGCTGCTTACCCAGGCCATGTCAGCAGAGCTCTAACTGTAAATGCAAAGCACTGCAGGCAAATTTGGATTAGATTAAGGACAACCAAATATGGTTTTCCTCTATCTAGGTGTTATTTTTATGGCTACCTGTGGCAGGAAGGCTTACCCCATGCAATGCAAGCTATCATGAAGGCTCTCTGTGGTGAGTGGCGCCGTGGTAATGTTTTTTGGTGTTGAATGAAACTAGCCTGGTTCACCCAACTGCAAACACACATCCTGCTTTCTAAAGCTGGATGTGACAGATCAGCTGGTAGCTGGCCTGGAAATTTGTAACTAGAAGTCAATCACTTTATACTACAAAAGTCCAGTCCCCTTTCATACAGGCAGGTTCTTCTGACATAACCCTTCCTGGGGTGTATGAGTGGAGATTCCTCCCTTGGCTGGGGACAACCCCCAAGGTCACTTCTCCAGGGCGAGAGAAGGAGCTCTCCCAAGATGTGTTGGTCTGTGTGAGTTACATCAAATCTCTACTCAATAATTATTTCTTTTTGCCAACTTTAATATAATTGCTTCGATAATTGCTTCAATATAGTGCACTAACCTATCGTGAACTGTACTACTAGTAGGTTTGGCGTTTATATTGTGTAGTAAATAATTCTGATTAGGATTTTTCGTCTGTTCACTCATCTGATTGTTTGTAATAGCAAGTGGTTCATTTTATATAAATATTCTCAGTTTGCCATCATTGAAACTTGTGGGACAAAAGTGGCTCAATCACACCTCTGTAATTCCTCAAATTCAAATCATTAACAAAATCTGAGGCTAAGATTGGACGCTTTCTGCACTTGTGACTCAATGGCAGGGCTTCTTTAACACATCTTGTCCAAGCCTTCCATTCCCACCCATGACACAACTCATTATCTGGACTTGCTTTTGCTTAATGCCGATAGAGAATGAGATTCCTGAGCCAATCCTGTCACAAAGAGACCTCCTGTGCTCAAGATCTAACAGAAATTAAATAGCTTTTTTTTTGTCTTTTTTTTTTAAAAGGACAACTCCAATATGCAATGTAAACATATGTAGCACAGCCAACGCGATGCTCGGGAGAAAAAGCAAACGAATTTGCCTCCATTTCCTACAAATAAGCAGAATTCTAACTTTGTTTTCTACACAAACCAAAGGGAAAAGAGAGAAGGTGGTCAGCATTTTCTGGGCTGTTTGTTCCACACTTCAGCACTGGCCAGTCCTCAGACTGTGGAATTGTTTACACTTCCCCTTAAACATTTAATGGCTTCAGCTGCTTCGGCAGTAAGATTTTCTGTAAGATTAAACTACCACCAAAAAAATTTAAAAGGACAGACCACCCCCTGTCCCCAATAAAACAAGCACTCCCTAGTACTCGAAGCTAAAATACAGTAGGCAACCTGTGTCAGGGCCTCCCCACTCTCACAGGGGAGAATTCCTTCCCAATATCCCATCTAACCCTGCCCTCTGGCAATGGGAAACCACTCCCCCTTGTCCTACCACCCCAAGACATTGGAAATAGTCTCTCTCAATCTTTCTTATAGTCTCCCTCCGGCTAGTGGAATAAAACAACATTGTTGGAGGCTGGAATTAACTCTATCACAGTGCCCAGAACTGAGAAAATTACATTTACTTTGGTTTGTTTATAACTACAGTAACATTTATGACCAGAGGCAACCAATCCCTTTGTCCTTGGTGGGCAGGATGTATGTAAGCACTGAGCAGGTGGCTGCACATAGAGAAAGAAGGAAGAAAAGGCTCAGTTGTTTGGCCAGGGAACTTTATCAGAAATAGGCCTCTTAATCCCTATTATCTCCCACAGCCTTGGAGTCGAGTCAGGAGTCCCAGCAACGAATGGGTGCACAGGTATCTGCAAGCTTTCACATCCTGACAGCTCTGGGCATTTCTCACTTCTGCTTCACACCAGGACCTTCTGTCAGGAACTGTTGGGAGACAGAAGAAGAAGAAGAGAAATTATTTAAAAACACCCATAGGCTGGTTGTGGAAAGAGAGAGAGAAAGCAAGAGTGAGAGAGAGAGAGAGAGACAGAGACAGAGAGAGAGAGCAAGGATGGTGGCCAGAGGGTGTGGAGAACTGGATGTAAACTTGGCTTTAATACCTCGTACATACACTGCTGTTACACATAAAGCCTAAAATGTGTGTAAAAGGCTGTGCTGAACCAGTACAGCCAGGAATACACAAGCCAGGAATACAAGGACTGAAATAATGAATGAAGGAGGATTCATAGTCCCTGCAGGCAATGTGATCATCTATGATATCAATGATATCAATGTGTAATATCAAAGAAATGTCTTACGGGGGAGTTAGTTACTTTGTGTTGTTGACTGCCATAGAATCATAGAACATAGAATGTCCTGATTGGAAGGGACCCACAGGGATCATCCAGTCCAACTCCTAGCCCTGCACAGACACCCCAACAAACCCACCCTGTCCCTCAGAGCATTGTCCAAACACCCCTTGAGCTCTGGTAGCCTTGGTGCTGTGCCCACTGCCCTGAGGAGCCTGGTCAGTGCCAACCACCCTCCGGGGGAAGAACCTTTCCCTGAGATCCCGCCTAAACCTCTCCTGACAGAGCTTCATGCCATTCCCTTGGGTCCTAGAGAAAATCACATCTCCCCAGTTCAAAATATAACTCATTCTGCATGGGCTACAGACACAAACAGGTTGAGGAGAAAAACTGGCAAAAAATGCATGTTATAGACACAGATATATACACCATGGTGCAAAATATTCTCCTCCTCTGTCAAGCTTCATTACTATCAAATAACTACAGCAGGCTCACAGGTTTTTCTGGTTTATCTTAAGTCTTCCAGCACAGGGGTTTTGTTTTCCACTATTTCTGATCTTCCTACCATCATCTGGGCTAGTGGAAAACAAAAATAAAACTGAAACTCAACCAGAGGTTCTCAGCATGGGGGATCACCCAGGTCAATACACTCAATAGCACTGTCAGGTGTTCCTTCACCACCAGAATAACAATTAAATGCACAAAATCAATTAAATGAGCAAAAAAAATAAGGAGAACATTTGAGGGAGGACACGGAGAAAACAGCCAGGGGATAAGGTTAGCTTATTATTTCGAGTAAATACACAACATAGTACTGGAAACTCTTCCACCCTCTTGCATTAAGACTTTGCTGTTATTCTTGTGTATTTGTTCAATGCTGGGCTTTAAGTTTCAGATGTGACAAGCATCCCCCACACAAACTGAATCCAAGAGCTTCTCTGGACACTCAGCCCATCTGAACACCAGGACATACACAGCTACAGATCGATTAATATTTCATCCTCTTATGTATTTTTAATCAAAAGATCTTAAAGTCCAGTAAAATCTCCAGTTTATATATTCCAGTCTTTAGATGCTTTCATTAATAAATAGTTTATAGGATACAGGCAGACCTTACACAAAAATGCCAAGATTGCAATGATTTACATGGATTTCTAGGAGGATGAGGATACACAAAAATAAGTCTGTATCTTAAAACTCAGTACCAAAACACAATTCACCATTTTAGAAAGACCGCTATGAGTGGAAAACTTTCCATAAACAGGAGACACGGTGACATTTTAATAATTTATTTCAATTACACCATTGCAGTGTTCCCCATATATTATATCCAGACTGAAAAGAAGAAGAAAAATGAAAAAAAAAAGCAAAACATTAGGGATTTCTGTGACATACAGATACTTTTAGAGCACTAATTCCCAGGGTGTCAGCAGACAGAAGCCTGGATTTTGAGACCAACAGTGAAAACACGGTTAACTCTTCCTAATATATCTCAGTATTAGTCACCTGTTAATTCGGACTAAATACTTGGTAAGTCATGACTCCAGCCTCCAGGACAATTACATCAAACAAATAAAAGAGAATTCCACATGACTGCTTTGTTAATCTTAAGAGGAAAAAAAAAAAGGTAAAAAAGAGATACTCTATCCAGGGACAAATCAATTTAAATTCTTGTATGGACTCCAAAGTGAAAAATTAAATGCTGATGACAGGATCATTAATAAAAATTAAGAAAGATTTTTGGGGTTGTGCTTTTGTTCGTGTGTTTGTGGTTTTTTGGGAGTTTTGTTGTGGGGTTTTTTAAGTATTTTTTTTCTATTGTTCTATTTATTTGTTTGTTTGGGGGTTTTTTGTTACCAGTTGTATCTAAATAGGCTAAAGAGATAAATTTTTAAGGTAGTATCCCATGCTTTATTGAGATTCAAACTGCAAATTCCCCAACTTGGTCGTTTCCTCTGTGTGACTATGAAATATTTAACAACAAATATTCACAGCAGATTAAAGTGGCTGGAAATTACTCTGGGAGAAAAAAAAAATTATGTTCTCTAAAGGTAATTTTTGGATGTTTTCAAACCTTTCCTCTCTTAGGCCACCAAATACACTATTTAAATTCATGGAAAATTAACTGAAAATTCTGGAACCTTGTGGTTAAGAGCTTGGGAAAAATGAAAATATATGATCTGACTTTGAAGCACATGATGCCTCCCTGGCCTTGTATAATAGCTGAGTCTCCAAAAGCTCTGCTCCCCGTTTGACTTCCTTAGAGCTGACCATTTGGCCTTTTTCACTGAGGGCAAAGGCTTTCCTGCACTACACTTGAAAATGTGTATATTTTGAGATCGCTAAAGAGAGAGATTTAACACTGACTTACTGTATTATTCAAACTATCTGAATTAAGTATTTCGGTGAATAACATTCACAACTCAAACTGGCCCATAGCATTCCATGCAGAGCACGACAACTCTTTCCGTTCTGGATATCAAATTCCACTACATTTATGGAAGTTAATCATTAATTCAGTTAAATCAAAAAAGTTTATAAAACCACATGAACTTGGCTCTTGAAGTGTTCTGCAACTTGATGGGGTTTTTTATCATAGAATCATTAAGGATGGAATAGACCTCCAAGATCATCAAATCCAACCTTTGGCTGAGCACCACTGTGCCCACTAAACCACAAGTGCCCCATCTACTCATTTTTTGAATGCTTCTATGGATGGTGATTCCACCACTGCCCTGGGTGGCCTGTTGCAATGCTTAACCACCCTTTCAGTGAAGAAATTTTGGCTAATATCCAACCTGAACCTCCCCTGGTGCAAGTTGAGACCATTGAGAGTATTGGGCAGTGCATTGGAACGTATAATTTTTACTTAACAGCCATGTATTACATATCGGGATGAAAGAAGGCATCTTGAGTAAAAGCAACCTAAAAACTCCACCAGGCTGTATTTCTCAGGGCTGATAAGAGCAGCTGTGCAGCAGTGTCAGTGTTGCCAAACTGATCCAACCTGAGCCCAGAGTAATCAATTCCAAATGTAAGTGATACGTCAAAGTAGCCAAGTGCAAACAGATATTGGAGGGCTGGACCACAACAGAGCCACTGATTTGACCCCAGGGCTGGAGCCCCTCTGCTGTGGAGCCAGGCTGGGAGAGTGGGGGGGTTCACCTGGAGAAGAGAAGGCTCCAGGGAGACCTGAGAGCCCCTTCCAGGGCCTAAAGGGGCTCCAGGAGAGCTGGAGAGGGACTGGGGACAAGGGATGGAGGGACAGGACACAGGGAATGGCTTCCCACTGCCAGAGGGCAGGGAGAGATGGGATATTGGGAAGGAATTCTTGGCTGTGGCAATGGGGAGGCCCTGGCACGGGTTGCCCAGAGAAGCTGTGGCTCCCCCATCCCTGGAAGTGTCCAAGGCCAGGTTGGACGGGGCTTGGAGCAACGTAGGACAGTGGAAGGTGTCCCTGCCCATGGCAGGGGATGGAATGGGATGAGTTCTAAAGTCCCCTCCAACCCAAACCATTTTGTAATTCTGTGATTTCCGCTAACAATCTACTGCTATGCCACCCATCCCCTTCCTGGGTGCACCATGATGGAAAAGACCCTCGAGTATTATTATCTACCATTGTAGTATTGAAGAAAAAAAGCAAATTTATTGTTGTTATTAAAAAAAAAAAAAGTTTTTCTTCCCTCAGTGATGTTTTCTTGTGGGATAAATGCTACCTGTAATCCTGAGTCTGCACAGCATGCTTTCTTTAAAGGAATAGATTAAGTTAATAACTATTTTACATAAAATGTGCTTTTGTATGGCATATGAAAGACAAACATTTGAGTTTCTGCTCTAAATCCTTCAGTATTTCACATCCCAGGGATGTGCCCTACCAAGTGGGCCAGGGGTTAAATCTCTCATACTTGGATTCTTCTTTCTTGGAAACTGTTTCAAAAGTTGAGGGGTTTTTTTGATTTCTTTTACTTTTCCATAAAGCAAAAAAGCTATTTGAAAATCTGAACAACATTGACCAAAAAAAAGAAGACAACTCATCAGGCTTATTTAGTTGACCCCAGACAACCAAAACTATTTTCCTAAGACCCAGATTTAAGGCACAAGGCTGACCGTTGGCAGGCATTGCTGCCCCTGCTCTCTGCAGCCACTTAACTGCTTCAGCTCAGAGGGAGGCAGGCCCTGGTTTGCTACCTGTGGATTTCCAATGTCTTCATCTGGGCACATTTTCGTGTCTGGCTTTACTGCCTCGTCTCCCTGGAAAGCACAGAGGTGAAAACAAACAGCCGGGCAGGAGCACAGGGAATGCAGATTGGCTAAAACCAGAAACTCCCACAGACCGTCTGGAGAACTCTGTCTGTGCCTTCAGTGCCTGCCCTCTCAGACCTTACCTTCAAAGGAGGCCAATAGAACACCTCCTGCAGCCTAGGAATTGCATCTGGATTGAAAAAATAAATCACAGATTCGACAGCAGTGTGAGTTTTGTAATACTACAAACTTCATTCTTTAGCCCCTGATAACACCTTTCTGTTCCTACTTGCACTAATTAGAGAGACAACTCATTACATCTTCCCCTGTTAACAGTTTCTTTCTATTGCCACAGTTGGCTACTTCTGTCTTATCAAATTACTCTCAGTCAGCATTTGGCTTGAAATTTGCTCCTGTTTTATCTAATGAGGAGACAGTACGACCCAAACCTCATCTACTTTTTCCAGATATAGTATATCATCTGGTCTAATAAAAGATACTTGGTATATCTTCCTATGAATTTTGCATCTTTCAGTCCTCTGGGCAAACACAATTCCTTGATCACTTACTGCAATATCCTTCTCTTTCAGTACCAAATAGAATTTATTCAGTCTCTTCAGGGGTTTGCTGGACGAAAAGTCCACAAAGTTCATAGGAAAATGGTCATATTTAGTACCCAGCCTGTATTTTCTACATTTACCTGGCTTGTTGAGCCATGTCTCAGTGTTTAGGTAACACATACAACGTATGGAAGAGCCACCACAGCAAAGGCATGCTGAAAAGCTGCTCTGATGTATGTGACTTATAATTACCTGATTTGATGCACTTTTTATACATCCTTGCTGAACACAGGCATTTTTCTAAGGCTGTTTGCAAAATCCAGAAAGTATAAAGTAAGGTTTAATCCATGCAGGAACCCCATGGCCTGGGAAGAAATTTCTCTCTCAAAGATTGGTGTTTTATTTTCACATAGGATTTCTTTTGCTGAATATGAGGTCCAGTGACTGCCTTTTATGCAAAAATCTGTGATAAAAAAAGTCTAAACCCAGTCGTGCTAAGAATAAGCAACTGGCAAATATGGTGAGTAAAGGTGTTGCTTCAAAGATAAGAGTAGGCTCTTTGAGATTGCTTGAATGAGCTACCAGTCTTCCCTGTTAGGCTGCAAAACATTATCCCTATCACTCCTCTGGAGCCCAGTTTATGATGTTTCCAGGCTCTCCAAGTCTTGTTTGGACGCTTTCCTGACACATGTCAAAGTGTGGATCACAGATCAGCTGAATACAGCACGGCACTGCTGCGAACAGAGGAAATGCTCACCTGTCTGCCCTCCTTCCAGGAGATAAACTCCACCAAACTCAGAAATTCAGAATCAGCTTTATCACTCCTTGGCAGCATTTCAGCATCGTCTGAGATTTACCCATCTACTGATACTTCCTTGTATCCTTCAGATGAACCAGGGCACCAAAGGCCATGTGCAGCATCTGACCTGCCAGCGACTGACACAGAACATGAAATGTAACCTCACAGAAAGAACCCCCAGCTTCTGCCCTGGAGTTTCCCTTGGATCCCTGGAGTTTCAGATGC
Source organism: Cephalopterus ornatus (assembly GCA_013396775.1). Taxonomy (NCBI): domain Eukaryota; kingdom Metazoa; phylum Chordata; class Aves; order Passeriformes; family Cotingidae; genus Cephalopterus; species Cephalopterus ornatus. Next base: position 25,702 of record VZRE01007478.1, on the reverse strand, counting down.
CCATATTCACCTCTTAGAGAAGCAACAGATTTATGGGACAATCTCACATTTGCTACAAGCTGTCCCCTATGGAGCTGGCTGAGCCTTGCCAGCAATTTTCTGCTCCTGCTTTGGGATCCCCTTCTCGTTCACTACTTCCTTATTCTGTAACATCTTACATAGCAACAAACACCCAAAAGTAGGTACTGAAGCACTACTAAATATACTATTGAAGACTCCCAAACAGTGCAAAGTTGACAATCATCTGGCCAATCATTCTCCAAGACCTTGGGAAGTGTTCTTCTTGGATGACTAACATCAGGAAGTCCAAAACCCAGAAGTACTTTAACAGAGGTTAAACTCCTCGACCTGATGACAAAGAGCTGTTGGAAAGAGAGAAGCAGTCAGACAGGAGATACAGCGCTACTTGGAGACATTCCACTCTGCCAACAGGGCCATGGTTTTACCTGCCCATCACTAAAAAATGTGGGTTTATACTACATCTGTGATTAAATTGGTATTTACACACAAGGAGAAAAAGTAGCCTAAGAAAGTCTCATAGCTTTGCATCCTTTGAAGAAATTTTGCAGACAAGAAAATATTAAAAAATTGTTCTGTCTAGAGGCAGAAGATAAACAGAAGGTGTTACAGTCTGAAAATGAAGCCAAAACACTTCAGCAGTCAGCAATAAATAACTAAAAAAGAAAGGAGGAAGAAAAACAAAAAGAACAAAACAACCCCCCAAAAGAGGTACTCGGTATAACAGAGTTGGATTGGCAGGATCTTCAAAACATACAAATGCAGGTAGGAAAGGGACCAGATGCTTTTAGTGTCATAACATGTATTTTATGAGCTAGAACACTATCTGTAGAGTTCTCCAAAGAATACCTATAATCTACACACATTTCCCCAAATAAAATCTGTTATTTAAGATTCACTTCTCTTCTATTACGTGACATGGGTGTAAGACAACTAAACATGAATGCAGTCAAAGACCATTTCAGTACACTTCACGGCAGCTCGGGCTGTAATGGAAAGCCAGGGTTATGCATCTAATTTTTAGTTGCACTGGATACATGATTGCCTTCTTGAGTGGCAATCACAAATTATTATCAAAGGGCAACATAAATGGCATTCAGATTTCAACGGCTGAGCTCGTTATGACATTTAGAGCACTTACTGCTTATTATGAGTTTTGCTGATTGCTGCTTATCCACAGATGACAAATATTGCAGAGCACCTCAGACAACCAGAGCCATTTTCTCCAATTCCGTGTCTCAGCTGACTCCTTGTTTTGTAGGTAATTTGACTGTAGTCAGCAGCCTACAGGGAAAAGACAGGAGAAAACTGGTAGCTTGAGTTAGGTGTGACATCAGCTGTCCAAGCACACACAGAACTGTGGTCAGTTTACATGAAAGGAGAAGCTGAAATGTTGCAGACGTCATGAGGGACTGAAAGCCCAAATTGTCCCATTTTGTCACAACTTGAATCCAGTAAGCCACTCCAAACCTTCTCACCACAAGAAAAGTATCAAGGAGGATTTAACTGAGGTGCATTTCTGTAGGAACAGAAATAGGAGAGGGAAGGACTGGAGGTAAGGCCTTGGCAGAGGACTTGGAACTACGTGATCTTTAAGGTCCTTCCAACCCGAACCATTATATCATTCTATGAGTCCTTTTCAGAGTACCAATTAAACCTTCCAAATATCAGCTTTAAAAGGTAGAATTATGAAGACACTGTTTTTTTCAGACCGAAACCAAACCTGTTAATATCTTTCCATTTAGAGATTAAAACAGTGCCGGTACAGGTGAGTTAGTTGGGTGTGGGCTGATTTTGTGTAAATCAAATCCCTCCCTGATGATTAAGCATCACTCCAAGGCAAGTTAAATGCTGATAAGGGCATTCACCAATTACAAAATCAACCAAGTAGTGTATGAGGACTGGACGTGTTCCACAGGACTTCCTTTATTTAAGTCTCTGGCAGTGCAGCTTTGTAAGCAGTGCTCTGTGTATGCCTCAGAAAGGGGTGAACACCTTGGTTGAGGCAAGACTTGCTCAGTCAGACACACATTTGGTCAGGCCTTGGAGCTGCTGTGAGTAGGAGGAGCTCCCAGGTGTGCAAAAGGCAGACACCACTGGCACACTAGGACTGCTCATGACAGCGTCATAAACTACTTCATGTATCATTGGCCAGAATTTGTTCTGTAACAGGCAAAATATCCGTAAAATATCTATTTCACTTCCCTGAGCTGTTAGCAGCTCTTCCTCACAGGTTAATCAATGGTGAGGGTGCTCTCAATTGTGCATTGTTTGCATGTGTCCTGCGCTTTCTGGCTTTAATTTGCTTTCCCTGCACTGCCCGGGAGAAAACACTTCTCAGTGTTAGGTAACACTTCTCAGGGATAAAGCTTCTCAGGTAATGAAAATTACTATGTTTAATACTTCAGTGTAAATGATCAGGAGCTTTACAAACAGAAAGGCACTTAAAATCAAGCTAAATACACAGTAATAAAGGAATCAAACACATGAAAGAGAGTAGGTTTAAATTGGATACTAGGGAGAAATTCTTCCCTGTGAGTGTGCTGAGGTACGAGGTTGCCCAGAGAAGCTGTGCTTGCCCCATCCCTGGAAGTGTTCCAGGCCAGGTTGGATGAGGCTTGGAGCAACCTGGGCTAGTGGAAGGTGTCCCTTCCCATGGCAAGGGGTTGGAACTGCGTGGTCTTCAAGGTAACTTCCAAGCCACAATATTCTGTGACTATGGAATTTTAGCTTTGCCTTTAATTTAATATTTCTTTTTTTCTTCCTTACCTGTATTTCTCAGCTTATTTTCTTACCTCACTTTGTATTTCATGCAGCAGTTGGACTAAACCAACCTCAAGAACTCATCAACCCATACTTAACTCTAAAAGAGGAACCTCCAGACACCTCTCACACATAGTTTTAGAGAGCTTTAAGGATTATTTCAAAACATCCACAAAGGAGCTATTACAGTATTTATCTATCCTATATCTATCACAGGTCTTCCCCGTTTAAAAGTCACAACCACAAAAATGGAGGAAAACGTGTTTACTTCTTTCTGCTGTTTTCTGTATCGCCTCACTAAATGCACTTTAACAATGACACAATGTGCTTTTCTTCAGTGACATTTTTAACCATCTAGTGTCAAAACAGTTTGCAAAGCAGATGCCAACCCTTACCTGCATTTCACAGACATGAATCAAGGAGAGGCTGAGGCCAGAGGCCTCCCAGCCCAGTTATGGCTGTGTTTGAGTCCCCATCATGCCAGAAGTGACCAAAACCTACCAACCAGAATTCAAGCTTAGATCATGCACCAAATTATTTCACTTTCCTAGTAGATTTTCCCCTAGGTTAGCAGCTCAGGGGATGTATTAATGTTGCCTAAGAAAAGCAAAACAATAATATTTGTGTGAAGCAAAATATCTTGGACTGAAGATAAAGCCAACTCTAAACACTTGAATAACGTTGTGAGTGTTGAGTTTTCTTACAAACATCACAGTCTGCTAAGCTGTGACCCACAGAAAACTTCAGCAATGAACTACCCCAGCTGCTTTGCACTACCCTTTCTCTCTTCTGAGATCTCTTTGCATTTGTTTGCCAGAGGCAACAAGGTGGTCTATGTTTTAAGTTCTTCCTGAAGGTATTGGTAGTCACAGAGGAAACCTGTTTAAAATCTTCTCCTGCCACATTGCTCCTCTATCACACGATGCAGTGATTTACATTAATAACAGCAGAGTGCAGAGAAGACCTGCTGAGCCTTTAATAAACTTCCTTTTTCCAATCACTTAAAACGTTCCTTAAAGTTGCAACTGAAGTAATACAAAGCCTGCATAACAGTACACTTGACATTTATGATCTTGGCAAAAAATCTGATTTTCATTTTTACAATGTCTCCTTTTGATTAATCGTAAAAAAGTTTACTATATATACTTCTAGAGAAACAGTGGAATGGTTACCAACTATATTTTTCATGATAATACTAAATTATAATGGACAAAATGCCTTGAACCGCATACATTGAAAGCAAAGTGGTACAAAAAGCCAAATGCTCACAAGTTCAACTTACACTACTGTTGCTACTAGGGAATAATTGTGAGGCAGCCTCAATTTCTTCTAGCCTTGGCATGTATTAAATGTACTGCATAATTCTGTACAGGTTTTAAGTTAGAACTTCCAGTGTTCAAATGCAGACAACATTTGTCATGCATATTAAAACCCCTTATTTTTTTCATAGTACACCATGATTAAGTTAGAATAGCAAGAGATTGCAATCTAGACTTGAAAAAAAATCTAGACTGAAGGACAAAAAGCAACGCACTATTATTATTTTTCAGCACGACACAAGTGAAACCCAAGGAATGTAATTACGCCAGAATTCTGCCACAGAAAAGACCTGGCAGTGAACTGTGTGAGGTGCAATTTTATCACTTTCACCTGGTACTCATGGGTCCTTTTCTGGGAGGGTGCCAAAGCTGAAGGGTAATGGAAATATAATGAACAGCTGCAAATTAAATTATGCTGTTGTAATGCAGCATTATTTGGCATAAATGATTTCATTGCAATTAAGAAAACAGATCCATAGCCCACAGCAGGTGGTTGTCGATGTAGCACCAGGTGAGTTGGCCTGCTGACAGAAAAGACAGCAAGAGAAAAGATCCTGAATACAGAAGCAGGTTTGCTCTCCAGTACAATAAACACAAAGCTGCATTATTAAAGGATCAACTGATATTAGAGAGAATCAAAATAGCCACTGTATAAAAATTTCTGAAGTGTTTGTCTGACTCGGTGCAGAGGCCACAACCAGCCCTGCATAGTGTTCAAATCTCATTAGCACCTCACCAAATAGGTGTGAAATGATGGATGTGCCAGCATTTGTTATCTGCCCAAGAGTTCGCTGTTCTCCTAATTACTGTGTGTGACTAAAATCAGCATTTTTAGAGGCTCATTTTGCTTGCAATTCTTCCCCTTGCAGACAGTCCTGCCACACTCAGCAGTTGATAAATTAGACTTCGTAATAGATTTGAGAAGAGCAACCAAAAATCAACGCTTTCCATCCTCTGGTGGTTTTGGGGTTGAATTGTGACTCATTTTTATCACAGAAGAACATCGCTTTCCTTGACATGTCTTTGCCCTAATTGCTTGTGAATTTGTAACATTTTAAAATCAGCCACTATCATCTACATGTGACAGATAAAGTGGAGAACATGAGAAAAATCAGGTAATTGCTCATTACGGTTGAGTACAAACTAAACAAAGAGGGTGTCTTCCAAAAGTCCTCTCGCCCGTTTCATCTGAGCATGAACACACTGTGAGGATGCACTTCACAGATCGTTCAAAGTGCAACTGAAAGTTCCATAGATACAAGGAGCTCCACCTCTGTGAAACTCCACTTAGTCAAGGCCAGGTTGGATGGAGCTTGGAGCAACCTAGTCTAGTGGTAGGTGTCCCTGCCTAGGGCAGGGGGCTTGGAACAAGATGAGTTTAAGGTCTCTTCCAACCCAAACCACCGTAGAATTCTACGTTTCTATGAAACATAGTTCCCTCAGCCTGAGGGCTGCGCAGACAGGTAACAGCACAGCACAAGGCAGTACAGAAGAGCTTATGGAGAGCAAGTCCTCCAGGTGACATAAAAATCTATACAGCCATATGGGACAATTTGTTTGTATGCACCACAAACAATGCAACAGCTAGGGCTGAACACGTGTGTCAACAGCAAGGCTCTGCACAGGGATCTGCACAGGCTGGATCCGTGGGCTGAGCTCCAACAAGGCCCAGTGCCGGGTCCTGCCCTTGGGTCACCCCAAGCCCTGCAGCTCCAGGCTGGGGCAGAGGGGCTGGAAAGCCGGGAAAGGCCCTGGGGGTGCTGGTGACAGCGGCTGGACACGAGCCCGGGTGTGCCCAGGGGGGGCAGAAAGGCCGAGGGCCCCTGGGCTGTGCCAGCCACGGTGTGGGCACAGGCCCAGGGCAGTGCCCGTCCTGTGCTGGCACCGCGGAGGGACCTCGAGGGCTGTGCCCAGTTCTGGGCCCTCCGCAGGAGAGACCCGGAGGGGCTGGAGCGTGTGCAGGGAAGGGAACGGAGCTGGGGAAGGGGCTGGAGCAGCAGGAGCGGCTGAGGGAGCTGGGGGGGCTCAGCCTGGAGAAAAGGAGGCTCAGGGGGGACCTTGTGGCTCTGCAACTCCCTGACAGGAGGGGGGAGCTGGGGGGGGTCGGGCTCTGCTCCAGGGAACAAGGGACAGGACAAGGGGAAACAGCCTCAACCTGCACCAGCAGAGGTTTTCACTGGATATTAAGTAACTTTTCTTCATGGAAAGGGTTGTCAAACATTGGCAGGGGCTGCCCAGGGCAGTGGTGGGGACGCCATCCCTGGAGTTGTTCAAAAACTGTGTGCCTGCAGCATTTGAGGACATGGTTTAACGGTGAACAAGGTGGTGGTGCTGGGTTGATGGCTGGACATCATGATCTTAGAGGTCTTTCTCAACCTTAATGATTCTATGATTCCATGATTCATAAGCTCTCTTTACTTTAAGTCTAAGAATTCACTGCCATTTCAGACCAGAAGTTTAACAGCCTCCAGGCAGGTGTTTTTCCAGAAGGGTGCATAAGAGATTTTCACAGTATCCCTCCTCAGAGCCTCCTGTCAGCTGCCATTTGAGACAGGTTAGGGGAGCTCTGGCCTTGTCCAGGTTGCAATTCCTATGTCTTGGAAAGGATCCATTGGAAATCAATAATACAAGCACCTGATAAACGTCAGGGATTCACATCAGTTGAAGTTCTGGAGAAAAAGTGGATTATGTTTGTTACTCAAAACCAAGACAATACAGCTCTTTTTTGTTTCTGAAAGTTTTTTGGAACTAAACTGAGATCTTGCTGCTGTTCTAACCCAGTGCTACCACCAGAAAACACCTACACCTTTAATATTAGAAAACATCCAAAAATCAAGAAGAACTAATAGTACAAGAGATTGTAAGAGAAGTTAAACCAGCCTGACACTGGATCTTAATTAGAAAAACTCTTTAGAAGAAGACAAAGAAGCTATCAAACTAAACAACAGAATTACAAAAAAGTTGCAAGGTTCATGCTCTGGATTCCCAACTCTCAAATTAACTCACAGAATCATTAAAGCTGGAAAAGACCTCTAAGATCGTCAAGTGTAACCTTTCACCAAACACCACCTCATCCCCCAGCCCAGAGCACTGAGTGCCACGGCCAGGCCTTCCTTGGACACCTCCAGGGCTGTGGACTCCAAACCTCGCTGGGCAGCCCCTGCCAAGGCTTGACCACCCTTTCCAGCAAGAAATTCCTCCTCATGTCCAACCTGAGCCTCCCCTGGCACAGCTGGAGGCCGTTCCCTCTCCCCCTGTCCCTTGTTCCCTGGGAGCAGAGCCCGACCCCCCCCCGGCTCCCCCCTCCTGTCAGGGAGTTGCAGAGCCACAAGGTCCCCCCTGAGCCTCCTTTTCTCCAGGCTGAGCCCCCCCAGCTCCCTCAGCTGCTCTTCATAGGACTTCCAGATCCTTCCCCAGCTCCACTGCCCTTCTCTGGACCATAAATGCATTTTTTTCTACCAAGGGTTGGTGTGCTGAAGCTGGTTCTCATTCCTTCTGCTACCTTGGTCCTGCTGCTTCTCAAAACCTGATTTTGAAACCCTCAAGAGCAAGGCTGCAATAATTTTCTCTAAACCTCTGCACATTCTTGTACCATGACAGCTCCCGTGTTTGGGAACACTCTGTGCATCAGCAATGCAGCTACAGACCCCAGAGGGCAGGAGGTAGAAACTTCTCTAAGAAAAGCTTCTGACTGTGGGAATACAACTCTGGCCAAAACAAAAAATGCAGTTTTATCCATGCCAGCTTCAGATGACAGTGTGAAACCTGCCTGTCAAGGACCCAGGAAGGATATTTTAGGTTCAGCCTCTCCTGGGGACCATGTCTTTCTGAATGGTATGTCAGACAAACAAAGCCTTTCAGTACTCCTTCTTTACAACTTACTCCTGACTCCAGCACCACAGGCCACACTGCTGCGGTTCAGTGTCTTACAGGAGCACCAACCCACAGGAAAAAAGCTGAAATTTATAGTGGCATAGAACAGGCTTTTTAAAAAGGTAGGATCACTGCATCTAGAGACACAGGCTCACTGGAGGATTGAAATGGAAGGGACCTGAGGAAGCCCCTGATCCAAGCTCCTGCTCAAGGCCAGCTCTGAGGCCAGACCAGTCCTCTCAAGGCTTTATCCATTCAGATCTTGAGAACCCTCAAGAATGTAAAACCCCTCCGTGATTTGTTGTCATTCACAGCTATGATGAGAATGCACTTCCTCACCTCCTCCAGGTCACTGATAAAAATGTTACTCAGAGTGAGTCACAGCACAGACATCCCACAGCACTCTGCTTTTCACTGACACCCATTAAGTGAAAACATGAGGTTAGAACAGGAGAGAAAAGCCCAAAGGAGACAGAAGTACTGGCAGCATAATTCACTGTCAGTGCCCTGGGGCTGTCTTTGCCTGTTCTGCCCTGACACATCGAGCCAGCTCACCTACATCGTTTTTGCTTCAAAATCCAATCAGGCTGTATACACCTTGGCCACTATCCAGCACAAGTCTGTAATAATTAGCTGTCAAGTCTTTCACTGCACCTCCACAGGAGGACCACAATCTTATTCACCTACAGCAGTTCATGACAGATCATGCCTAACCCTCTATTTTCTCCAACAAAGAAGTGAACAACCTTTTCCAAGTTAATGAAAAAGTATGATGTGTATATTACATACATACATATATATTATTTTTACATGAAGACTTCATTAAAACACATAATTAGTTAGTCTTCTCCGCGATACAGGATGATGTAACACAGTTCAGTAACAGATTCCCACCGATATGACTAGAGAGAATTAAAATTAATGAGTATCGTGCTCACTAAAATGTCCGTATTTCACCCCTGTGGACTCAGACATTCTCCCACAGCAGTGCTGGCCTTCACTGCTCCGTGATAACTCTAATCTTAAAAGAGAGGGATTATTTCTGGTTCTCCCCAGGTCCTGTGTCTGGTTCCTTGGCTGCTCTGCAAACAGCTGTTCTGGTGCATTTTCCCGGGAGCCTCCGGGGACGGGAGCACCCAATCAGCAGAGCTTTGCCCATTATCACTGGTGCCTGTGGGAAACGAAACACGTGGGATCGTGGCTTAGGTTATGATAACAACCATGGATAAATTTTCTAACAGAAAACTGTAGCAACTTTGCACAAGCAGCAATAACCGTCTTTAATAATGATGATGGGAATATTTCTTTTATTCCGTTTACATTCCAACTCCAAAATGAGTTTTAGGCAATAATATAAAAATGACACATGAAAGAAAATAAATCACCATGACTGGTCCCTGAAAGAGAAAGCAATGACTGGAGGAGTCTGTGTATCCTTCACATATCCTCTGTGGCTGCTGGCTGGGTAAGCAGCACAAGGAATTTCATTTTTCTCACGGAGTCAGAACCCTGCTGGGTGAGGAAATTAAGATACAGAGGAAAGGGGGAGACAAATTTTGCTGCATTTTAAAGCCACCTTTTCCAGACACAGGGAAACAAAGAGCCTGGATGTAGGAGAAAAGCTTTATCGATGATAGAATTTTACAGGCTTCCATCACTTCTGTTAGGGCATTACTGAAAAGTTAAGTATTTTTCAGCTCTGATTTACTTTCCTCTAATTTCTGACTCTTGTCTTTTCACTTATTTATGTTCCTAGGAAAGATGAACCAGGAGACTGCACAGCACAGGGGACAACCAGCCTAGTACCCCAAGCATATATAGCAGAGATTGCTGATACTCTTTTACTAGTGCCATTAGCAACTTGCCATTAGTTCAGTGAGTAGGATTTCATGTATTCCCAGCTTAGTTTGATCTGAGAACCTTCTGTTCATTGTTTCTATACCAAAGTCTAGGATTAGGGGACGTATGTGCTTCCTTGAGATAGGGGACTCTCCATGTAACGCTGCAGATCCAGTGGTCTGACCTGCCAAGGTCCCTTAGTCCTGCATCATGTCCCATTCCAGACCAGCAAGTCACTCTCAGTAACCCCAAAAATCACCTGGTTTGGGGGGTTAAGCTCTTTGTGGGTCTACAGAGAAAGCAAAGTAATGTTACATGCTCTGAGAAGGGGTTTCCAGAGAGACTTTTTGTAAACCCTGCGTATTTTGAGCGCTTTTGGTAAAGTAACAGCAACCTCCGCATTCTGCTTTCAGTGCTACCCTCACTGTACTTCTAATCTTACAGATATGACAGCCAACTTCCCAGTAAGTCAGGATGGATCTAGAGAAACACCTTAAGAAGAAGAGTTTTCCTTTTAGAGACTTCTCAGGCTGTCTTTTATATGCTAATTCATCAACATTTATTTCATCCTTCAGTGCTATCATTCTGAGGTACCAAGGGTCTGTGGTTACATCCTTGACATGTGCTGGTGAGACCTCTGTGACACCCCTGAATCCACCAGCAAATGTCAGTGGTAGTAAAGTGGCAAAAGATGAACATTTCTTGTCGATGCAGGTCCCAGCTACTCATTTTACAGCACTGCTTTCTCAAGCTCCAGCAAATTCATTTGTCCAAGTTTCCAGAATGTTTGCATCTCTCCATCTGCTGCAGCTAGTGCTGGCGTCACCAAATCCTGACAGCAAGGATCTGCCAGTTGCTGTGACTTGCTATTTTTTGTTTTCGTAAAAAACAAACTGTGAGAACACACTGTTTTTTAAAATGATGTCACAACATTTAAAAAAGTTAGCTTGCAGAGTGGTCTTTTTCATTCCCTTTGGAAGAATATCTTGCTCCTTACAGAAAATGACAGAGAATAAAAACCATCCCTTTGTTGGTTGCTCAAAACACGTGGGTGCCTTGCACTGCTCTGCCTTTCCAAACAAACTGCTTTGCTGAAGCCCTTGGAGGTCTCTGTGTGAAATAATTTGCTCAGGGCAGGTAACAGGAGCTGGGGCTGCTCCCTGAGCACTAACTACGAAACCCAGAGCCTGCTCCAGCTGCACTGCAGCCTGTCTCCTGATCCTGGTCGACCTGGGCCCTTGGTGATTGCACCTCACCTTATTATCTCAATATTTTTTCTCATTCCTATTTACTGTTTTATCCCTCTCCTAGGTTACCAACCTTTTTCCTTCTCTCTGATCTTATCAGAGCCCAGGACAGTAACAAACCTCTTCCTACATGAGGAGGGAAAACTTCTTTTCCAGAACCTGTCTGCAGTGACTGTTTACTGGGTAGAATACACCACTCGTTGCTTCCTTCTGTAGCATCTAAAGTCCCTACTACCAGAATCTCCTTTTTTTACTACATGCTGACTTAACTCGGACTCTGCTCTTCACTGGACACTGCTTCTGCATGTGAAACAGCAGCAACGACTGCCTGTGCATCATTTCAAAAAATAATTATATACCCATTAAAAGAATATAATCCACCCTTAATCGGTTACATGAGAAAAATGACATGAAGTAAACTCTGAATGCGGTAAGAAGTGATTCAGCTATTTTACGTACTAAAATAAAGTTAAACTGGTGTTTAAAAAAAAAAAAGTACTTATATCCTAACTAGCAAAATTGCTCCACATTTTGTCTTCATTGAAAATAATCTGAACAGCAATCTGAAGTCAGATAGATGAGCTGTCATACATTGGATATGCATACACCAGGCTTTCTTTCATATAATGTCAATCATGCTTTTCATCTAGTGGGTAAAAAACAACCGTCTATATGTGGTAGAAGTGAGAAGAGGTTTTCCTGGCATCATTATGTAATAGTGAGGTGTTCTAAATAGCTAGTTTGAAAAAAAAAATAAAAACCAACAACCAAACTTCTAAGAAGGTCTGGTGTCAGGTTCATTACAGAATTGCTTCTGGACTCTGGCTTTGCATGGCAGACTGAACAGGAGTTGTGCCATTAACTGCTTACAGGCAAATATATTAGACACACAGAGAAGCGACACAAAAGACTCTGGGCAATTTAAGCGATATAAAATGTCTGGCTGCATCGGGGCTCATGGTTTTGTTAGTGCTGTAACATGTTCCGCTCACAAAGGCCCAGGAAGAACTCAAGGTAGGACACAAAAAAGAATGCCATTGGATGTATTACACAGTGAGCTGCAGCCTGCTTTAGCAAATAAATGAAGAAGATAAATGAATGCTAATACATGCGTAATTTAACTGAAGCATCACAAATAGAGAACAATTTTTAACTTGACAGTAGAGGAAGAGAAACACTTCCCCGGGATTTAGAATTCTGCATTACCACAGACGTGTCTTTGGTAAAGCAATTTTGCTTCTCTCTCCCACTGAGCCATATTTGTCCCTGTTGGTACTATACTGATACCAATGGAGCATCATCAAGGAAGAATCTAATAACAACTAGTTTGTCATTACACTTCCCTCAGCACAAACTGAAGCATGCTGTGCTGAGAATGAATGTGGGGAAACACTAAGAGACAGCAATTAGGAAAATGGTAAATATCACATCTCTTCCCATTCTAGAACTGGCAGTTTCTGAATCCCAGATTTTCTGTTGGCTGATCACTAAGTAACTCAGGTCCTCTCTCAATTATTTACTTTAATATAGAATCATAGAATGGTTTGGTTTGGAAGGGACCTTAAAGATCATCTGGTTCTAGGTCCCAAAAGAACCCAAAGAAGTAAGCTCTAAGCGCTGGCTCCTCCAACTTGAATGTAGAAGTCAGTATCTCAGATGCTACTTTGAATATAGAGGGTAGATAAACTTGACAGCTGAGGGCTGTGGTCTTCAATGTTTTAAGTCATGTTAAGAAGAAAAATTGTAATTGACTTTTGACACGGTTCCAAAGTTTGTAACCCCCCCAAGAGAGGAAATATTTAATTTCTAAACAATCAGGTATTTAGAAAGTGCTAAGAAAAGGAACATAAAAGGGGAGTAGTTTATTTGGTTTGAATTAAATGCTAATAATAACAAAAGATGAAAAGACAACAGAAGAATGAATGGAAGGCAAAACGGTTTGAAAATCCACAGGACTATTACAGCTCTCTCCTTTGTTACTCGCAGTGAAATAAGTAACATCTGTTTACTGTAATATTTAATGATCAGAGTAGAGCTACAGTGATCCCAGCTCAGGTATTTGCACAACGCACTTAATCTTGCTATGGTTCCTGACTCTGATAGATCTGCCCAGGGACTGGCAAACGTGGGAAGCAGCCAGCTCTTGTGGATTGCTGAGCTTTTGCAGAGTGTGCTGTCACAGAAAATAAGCAAAGAGCAAAGGAAATGAGTGAGGACACCAGTCTAAGGAGAGTTATGGAAACTAATGACTGGGCCGTAATACGGGAAAGGAACAGGACAGAGAACATTAAGTGAGCCAGGAGGGAAATTAAAGCCTTTCTTGGCTAATGTGAGTTATGAGGGGGCTTCTCATGGCATAAGTAGACAATTTATCTTCCTGTGAGAAAAATAAAACAAATCTGGGAGAGTAATCTAGCTAATTATGCAATGACTTTATAGACGCTGCCTGAACAGAAATTACTTCTTCTAGGGGCTGTTTCCTCTGAAATTTTCTGCCTGTTTGCCCATGTAAGAGCATTCAAAAAAATCCTCCCTTAGACTGCACTGTGTCAAAGTGAAAGAGAATAACTTGATACCAACAATTTCAGTGAAAAAAAAAAAAAAAGGAGATTTCCTGCTGTGGTCCTAAAATCTCTGATGCCTCTAACGTCCCTCAATTAATGGCTGTGGCAGTAAGGGACTGCATTAGAGAAACTGTGCTTAGCAGCCCTAGTCATCCACTGCTGTCCAGTAGCCTGAGTTGTATTTCTCTCTCAGTATAACATCTGGTGCTCTGCCTTATTGTTTGGATACCAGTCTGTCAGGACCAGGACCAATATCTGATTTTAAACAGTTTCCTCAATGAGGGCTAGAGTGGGTTTGCCACTTTCTTGACACTTGTTTGGTCTCTATTTAGGTGAGTAATCTTGACTGTAATCTGTATGACTAATCTGGTAAAAATCTCTACAGTCAATAGCCACTCACTAAACTTAGAAATATAAATTTGAATAGAAATAAAATTATACACCTCACAGGTATAAAACATCAGAGAAGGACCATGAAAAAGGACACTCCTCACGTTGGAAAGCTGGAGACGTGAGACAGAAAAGCCTACTGGCTTTTTCACGAGCAAACACGAGTATGAGAATGGCTGGAGGTTAATTAGAAGTGGATCTTGCTGACTGAGTAAGATGGTGTAACATCTACAAAAAAAACCCCTTACCTGGTTTTTAAAGTAAGAAAAGCCCCATTTTTACCCTTCTAGAAAGTGGATGCAGATAGTTCTGATGGGGAAGGACTGAAGTTAATAGGGTCACAAGGATGTTAATCAGGACACCATTCAAATCAATGAGCGTGGCAGTCATAAGAAAGAAGATAAATGCAGATAAGAAAGGCAGTCCTTGACTTCAAGGGTAAAAATAGCTGTATGAGAGTCTCAAACAATAGCCTGAGAGGCGAAAATTGCAGATGATCTTGTGGTCCCACCAGTCTGTAGTAAGCACTTTCTCCTCTTTTTTATCCATGATCTGTACTACGAGACCTGACAATGAGTCAGAAATGTCCTATAATTACACCTCAAGGAGGCCAGTGTAATTGACAATCACCAAAAGCTGCCTTTCCTATAATTTGCTAAAAGGATTGAAGCTCCTTGTGCTTTTGGGGCACCACTAGAGCAGAGATGTCTAATTACCAGCAAGTTCAGTTCAACAGCTGTCATCACATCAGTTCTAATAGCTATTTCATAGGGACAAAGACATAATATGGACTGAAGGAGCTCTTCTAAACTTGTACATTTTCACTCTGCCACTTTCCCCAGCATTCAATAAGAATTACTAAAGAAACTGTGAAAGACCTAATTCCAGCTTTAGATTCAGCAGCATCCAACACAGGCTAAATGATGCCAAAGCACTGCTGGTGTCAAGCTGGAAGGGCAGGAGAGCCTGTTGCATGGCTAAATGGTTTCTAATGTGAAATGTCTTGCCAAAAAGGTGTAAAGTGAGGAGGAAAAGGAGGAGAAGAAAACGTGGGGTGTTATTGTTATCAATGTAGTTCATAGAATCGTAGAATCACAGACTGGTTTGGGTTGGAAGGGATCTTAAAGATCACCTTTTTCCAATCCCCCTGCCATGGGCAGGGACACCTTCCACTAGCCCAGGTTGCTCCAAGCCCCCTCCAACCTGGCCTTGGACACTTCCGGGGTGGGGCAGCCACAGCTTCTCGTTAGGTTCCTACTGACAATAAAAGCTCAGGAATTTGTCACTCTGAAGGAGCCCATCACTAACCAGGTTAAGACACTGAGGAAAAGCATGACAGGTATCTTGGTGATGACCAGCCACCTCTTACAGGTAATATGTCTTTGTTGAAAAATAGTTTTTGCACCGTTTTCCTTTCTGCCAGCTCTAAGAAAAGTGATGATGACTATTTCAGCAAACTCTGACCTTTCGACAAGACATACAACAGCATGTGGAACCCTGCACTATTTCACACTTCTTGTGCTTTAACTCACTAGAGTCATTAAAGTTTTAAGAACAGATGAAAGTGCACAGAAAACCCAAAATTTCTGCACAGAAACATACCAGCACCACTTCTCTAGTTACTCCCCAATTCTTTCCTCACTGAGTTGAAGAAGATATAAAAACTGAGAAGGAAACTGTGTTGGGTGGCAGTTATGGGGGAAATGAAACCTGTGCCTGTGCTATCCACGCTCCTTGTGAGGACAAAGTGCTCAGAGCAGAAAAATCCAAAGCTTGAGCTGGGGAGCAAAGCGTGTATCTCATCAGTATTTGTCCCTGTGCCCTGGCCCACAAGATAAGCTTTTTATAGCCACCACCACATTAGAGCTCAATTAAAGTAAGCACAAGGCTTAGTGACCTTCTTGAAGGGGTGAGCAGTCACCAGGGTTTTGAGACACTCTCCCTTTCCTCTGAGTCTGCTCTGGGGAGAAATGAATCATTAAATGATACCTACCCATTTATAGCTATCAACTCTGAGCTCTCTGCCACACGCAGAAGCCATGTACCAATCCTGTATTGAGATAAACAAAGATATGCTTCTATTAATTCTCTCTTGTTATAAGATTCCTAATTTAGGAGAATAATATCTTTCTAGCACAGAACATGCCCCTCATTAACATTTAGCTTCCTTATTTTCAAGCTAGGACAAGACAACCAGGAGAAATTCAAATCACATATGGCACTGTGTTGGGCAGCGCTGCCCAACGGGGTCACTGCAGTGAGACAGAAGATTACAGCTGCCCCTTTTTCTACGGGTGCATTTTGGTTTTTTTTTCCCCTACATTTACTTTCATGGATTTATATTACAAGTTTGTCCTTTCTCTAATAGGGACATAATATGGTATATTTTAAAAGTATCCAGCGGCTACTCATACATTATCAAAAACCTGGATGTTAAAGATGAAAGGCAATGAGAGTTACACAGAGAAGCCGATCTTAATTTCTCATTTCTTTCTCTCTTGTCTCCACTCTCCACTCACTCCGCAAGACACATACACGCTTCTCTTCTGGCTACTCTTTTGTTTTCACCCAGATCACTTAAAATAATATTATTAAAGTTTATACTTTAAAAATCTGTTTATTACACCATTCCAACTTTATTTACTAGTCCTCTTCTGTTCCGTTTATTTTTTATGTGTTTAAACTGGGAAAGCTGTCTTCTTTTTTCCTGCTAGCTTTAAGAGAGTTCTTTAATCATATGAGCAGCAACATGTGCTCCTGAATTCTGCACTCACCTTCTGAGAAGCCTTCCCAGACAAAGGGTTTCCTCCTGCTGTCTCTTTTCAAGTCTTGCTTACAAGATATTAAAGATTTAAAAAGTAGGTAACAGAAGAGACTATATTAAAGCCCAACTTTTATATAGCATTCATAGGCACCAGAGAGGAGAACACATGCACTCATGCACAGTCTCAAACTGAGCAATTTCACAGTAAATTAAAAAATCTATTCTAAGTATTAGCCCAAGTGATGTTGCCATGAGCAAGGTGCGTGTACAGGTCCAGCATGTCTTACTTCGTATAGCCACCCACTTGCTCCTTAAACAAAAGTTGACATATAAGGCCCGATAGGATAAGGTTTAATTGTCCCTTCAAAGAGATGAAACATGACTATGCGAGCCCACGGAAATGTAACCTTATGTACCTAAGGAAAGACAGCATTTTAATGACGTTTTATAACACAGACTTTCTTTGTTTTACTGATTCATGAATCTCGTACTGAAGTGTCACAGATACTACTCAAATTATATCAACCTTGTAGTACCACAAGTCTAAGTGACTGCAGACAGCAATGAATATTGCTAAAGTAATTTCAGATGCAAACCAAATGACACTACCACTTCTCTCCACATATGAGAAGTGTGCCAGATTTGCAGGAGATGTGACCAAACTGTTCTGGCTTTTCTTCTCAAGTTAGGAAATACAACTGTGAGGAGATGTGGGCGGTTTCTTTCTGCAGCAAAATCCTGCCACACCAGTGGCCAAAAAGAATCAAGCATATTATTCAGTCTTCTTTTAATCTCCACAGAAATTAGCAATGTTAGAGAGGCAAACATAGCTTTAATTAGTCTAGTCACACAAAAGGAAAAATACACGATGGCTCCTTCGGATAAATCAAGGGAAAGTACAAATTGCATCTCAGAAGGCAAATAGTAACTTTCTCCTGGATCTTAGACGAGGTAAAATCCATTTTACTACTAAAATCCTGTAGCAGAATAGCTCCACGCTTGTGACTTCACACGATGAGAGTATTTCTAAGATGCATGTACTGATTTCTCGGTTTGGTGAACATCAATATGCATAAGCAGAAGAGTTACTGAGGTAAACTTTAGTCTGTTATTTGCTGGGAAGGACAATTAATCTTAAAATTTACCTTAATGTAATAAACATCAAATGGTTTCTAAATTTTTAAAACATGCCCCAAGCACTAGATAGTCCTCTAACTCCAAGTTAGTGATGCTAGTGAAACATCAAGTGTGCTACAGGTCTGTAAGGGTACTGAGTACTCTGATGTACTGTAAGAGTAAGGACTCTTACAATACCCACCTGACATTTTACTCACCTCTCTTTCACCTGTGCACTTGCTCAGTGAAGCCAAACTTTGCAAGGAGGATATTTCAGAATCTGCTTCTCTGGAAGAGACATCTCAACATCCTCTTCCGGGCTTAGTGTTTGAAACAGATAGACCGGTGCTGCTTTCTAATGCAAATCCAAATTCCTCTGTGTGGAATGTGATTAGCCTGGGCCAGTCTCAGTGGGCAGAAACTCTTCAGCCTGAAATGTTCTGGAACAGGTACAAATGGCTTTTAACAGGGAAGATCAGGATGAATGTTAAAGTGGAAAGTAAAGCACAGTTAATGATGGGATTGAAAATGTAAGACACACATCCAGGGCAAGGATGCAGAGAGACTATGAAAACAATAAAACCACCTCTGAACTTCGGGTGAATCAGTGGCAGCACATCTGCAGTGCAGGGAGGGAGCACAAAGGGCCTTCTCTTTCCACACAGCAACTTTGCAGAACAGCTCCATCTCCGGAGCGCTCTTGGCACAGTGCAAAGCTGCATCTCCAGGATGCATATCAACCTTCTCCTGGGGCCTAGGAGCGCTGCAAGGGCAGCATTTTGCTCACCAGCCTGTTAGGCTGCTTCCAGCAGGAGCAGGAGTTCCTAGAGGCAGCCAGCCAGCAGCAGAATTCCTTGCTCAACTGTGACAGTTATAAAGCCCTGAGCACGTTTCCACAGTGTGACCGCAGGAGTGACAGAGCAGCCCCGATTACAGCTTTGCATGGGAATGGTGCTTTATGCCATGAAACTGCTCCTCAGCTGTACCACAAAACTCCTCCTCATTTGCCTGGAGTGGTCGGAGGATACAGAAAACATTTTACTTCTAAACCAAAGTAACCTTATTCATTATATAAATACATTTATAATAAGTGTGGCTCCACCAGGGCTCACGGGAGAGAGAAAGGCTCTCTCACATGGTTCCACCAAAACTACATTATGGAAACAAAAGAGCACAAAGGGAACCAAATGCACACAGCCTACAAGCAAAGAGTAATAAAACGGCATTATTAAGGCAGTGAATCCAAACCCTGAAAAAGTTAGGAAATTCTGGGATTCAGCTTGTTTTTGCAGTGACAATTTGCCACTGCCATCTGCAAGTCCGCAGTCCAGAACCATCTTCACGGCGTGAATATTTACTTTGTCCTATGGGATCCTTCCAGTACCTAAAGGGTCTTATAAAGAAGAGGGAGAGGGACTATTTACATGGACAGATAGTGACAGGACAAGGAGGAATAGTTTTAAACTGACATGTTTAGACTAGATGTTAGGAAGAAATTCTTTACTCAGAGGGTGGGGAGGCCCTGGCCCAGGTTGCCCAGAGAAGCTGTGGCTGCTCCTGGATCCCTGGAAGTGTCCAAGGCCAGGTTGGACGGGGCTTGGAGCAACCTGGGCTAGTGGAAGGTGTCCCTGCCCATGGCAGGGGGGTGGAACTCCATGATCTTTAAGCTCTCTTCCAACCCAAACCACTCTATGATCCCTCTGTTTCTCCCAACAGACAATGCTCGCTGAATAAAAAGCCAATACATATTTTTGACTTCTAGAGACCCACTGTGCTGCTATATGCCTTATTTACTGCACACTGCTTTGAAGACAGAATTATTCATTTTTTTCAAAGAATTTTCCCCGGCACTCTCCATGTAGTATGTGAGAGCTTCTCAAAGATTAGTGGCGTCTGTTTGCACAACACGCCTGAGAGATGATAGGATGTGTCAGAAGGATGTTTGTTTTGGCCTGGGCAGCAATCAGCCTTTTAAAAACCATGAGGTGTCTCTATAAAGGGCTGAGAGTGTGACAGATAAAAAAGACTAGGGCCTTCAGCTGGAAGAATAAGGGAACAAGCGTCTGCAGTTAGGGCATGGGGCTGTGACAAAGCAGCTGTTTTGCTTGAGACTTGCTTGAGTTTTGTGAAAAGTTAAAAGAAAGCAGAGTGTGAATCCTACCAGGAGCTGAGAAGCAATCCAGCTTGCTTCACAAGCAGATAGAAAAGTTGTGACAGAACACTGTCACCTCACTTTTAACATGTGGAAACAGAAACACACTGAAATCAGGACAGACAGAAGCCACCAGTGTAGCATACCCAGTTGGGCATCTGGGTCTTGATTTTAGGGAACACCTGCTGCTTCATAAACCATTCTAATATTTAAATAGTAACATCTAAACAGCATGGTTTTGACTGTGAGAGCTTGGTGACATTGCCAATCAGGCCCCATGGGTTCGAGGCAGGCACCAGTGACATGGGACCCTCTCTCAGATTTCTCCTCTCACTCACTTCTCTGGCAAAGGCTGAAAACTCACTCCACAGGCAGCATGCAATGGTCTTGAACATGAGACAGTCCCCCAGCAGGTGCCCACCACCTGCTACCCCACCTCCAAGTCCCCTACCAGAAAAACAATGCTGGAAACCTCAGCCACAAACCGGGCAGGGTCCTGCCAAACAGCAGCAGGGACTAAAAACTGGAATGTAAGACCAGCCACTTTCACCAAGAGAGTTTGTCCCACACTGTGTCCTACAATGGATTAACTGCCACCTTAGATTGCTGTCGTGGTCGGGGTTGGTCAAAACACGACACGTCTTCTTCAGAAAGCTGGACCTTTATTGCAAACACTGCCGCGACTTATATACACTTTATTATCTACACATGTCCATGCACCATTGGTTTTCAGTAACAGAAATAATTCACAATTGGACACGTACACTGCGCATGTCAGACAACTATGATTCAGCAAGACAGGGAGGAAATCCACTCTGTGTCACAGACTTCCCTTCCGTGTCTGCCACCTTGCCAGGGTGCAGAGGTTCCATCTTTAGTTCCTACTGTTTCCAGAGACCCCAGACCAGCTGAGGCCTCCCACAGATTGCTGTTAAACTAATACTAAATTAGCTTTCCTTTAAATTAAGTCAAAATGTCGGACAGCGACTTCTCGTTCCTATGTCCTGTCAATGAAAACCTTTCCTAAGAATGACTTATTTTTTCTTTAATCTGAGCTCACTGTCATCATTTCCCATAGCACCTTAGTTTGCTTTTGTTGCTGTTTAAAATATAAATATAGCATTGTTTCAGTAACTATGCAGATATAATCATACCAACTAAGTTACACAGGTTAATAGTACCACAGCCACCTTTAGCATCTCCCATGGGTGGAAGATCCCTTTCCCTTGTTGAGAAACAAGCTAAAAAATCACCTCACCATTCTCCATGAACCTGCTGAAATCATGGCCTTGTTACAAAGATCCTCCTGTTTTAAACTAATAAAGAGATTGTTCAGCCTGGAGAAGAGAAGCTTTGGGGTGAACTAATTGTGGCCTTTCAGTACTTGAAGGGAGCCTGCAAGAAAGATGGAGAGAGACTATTTCCAAGGGCCTGGAGAGACAGGAAAAGGGGGAATGGCTTCCCACTGCCAGAGGGCAGGGTTAGATATTAGGAAGAAATTCTTTACTCAGAGGGTGGGGAGGCCCTGGCACAGGTTGCCCAGAGAAGCTGTGGCTGCCCCTGGATCCCTGGAAGTGTCCAAGGCCAGGATGGACAGGGTTTGGAGCAACCTGGGCTAATGGAAGGTGTCCCTGCCTATGGCAGGGGGTGGGATGAGATGAGCCTTAAATCCCTTCTGACTCAGACCATTCTGGGATTCTGTGAATGTTTCAGAGACTGCTGCAGAACAGGGAGCCCCTCATCCTGGGGCAGAGCAGTTTGATAGTCATTAGCCCATCGTATCTGGGATCTGAAAGGTTTTGGCAGCATGGATGTCGGCTCTGCTTCCCCGCACAAGTGAACTGACCGAACATGTGCAGAAGAAAAGGTGTGAGGGAGAGTAACTCTGGTACAGCCGGTCTCAGCACATATTCACATTGCTGCTCACTGACATTTGGGAAATAGTTACTCAGTATAAGGACAGTGTCATTAATTATATGGTCTCATATATTGAATAGAAAGTAGTAAATTTTTTGATAGGAAGAATGCACTTGTGTCAATGCTTAAATACCTGCCTTTCTGTAGCTGGACAATAGCTGATATATCCAATTTTTCTCACACACAGAAAACCGAAATTAAATGCAATTACTGGGTGAGTAGCCACTACTTAATTGACAACATTATTTTTTTATGTACAGGGTAATCTGTCAACATGAATTTCATTTCAGGGAATAGAAACATGATAAAGGAAATAATTTATAGTATTACAGGGTTTTCTTCCTCTTTTAAATTATATTTTCCTTTTGGGGTCAGTTGAATTTGCCTGTATTTTCTCTAGATTCAGGTCCCAAAGTACTTATAATATCTCTATTACTTATATTATCTACTTATCTCTATTACTTATATTGTCTGCTTATATTACCTCTAGTCTTCATAGTCTGACAGGCTGCTGATTAACAGATGTATAATACAGTGTGTATATATGTATATAAAGAGTTATATATTTTCATATATGTATAGTGACAAATCTTACACAGGACAAGAGATGAAAAATAGTCACTCAGAAAAATCTGAAACTCCTTGAAAAAAAAAAAACCAGAACACAACACCAAAAATTAAACTTTGTTATTGTAAAAGAGTTTGTAAAAGCAGCTGAAGAACTTATTGGCATAACAATCTTCAAATGACTGTAAGATTTACCCTGGATAAATAAGGACCAACAAAAAAAGCCACCAAGGCGGGGCTAAGTAAGACATCAGTATCTTGTTAAACAAAATACCTGTCCTGAAAGCCTTCAGCTTCACTGACAAAAATACTAAGAAAAATCAAAGCCCACCCAGCTGGAATAATAAGCTAAGAAGACCTGGAGGAGGCCAAAGCCAGACAGGCTGGATGAACCAGATGCCTTGAAAAATTACCTGTGGGAAATAGATAAGTGAGGGTGAAAAGCAGTGGTGCTGTGTGAGTCAGAGGAGCTCACTTGAACACCTTCACAGCAACATTTCAGGCACAGTGGGTTGTATTAATGAAGCCTTTTAATGACCATCTCTACACCGTTTTTCTTCTCTCTGTGTGAAGGTCATTTTCCTGCAGTGTCATTTGCAAATAGAACTTGCAGGCAGATTTTGCTTTTGCTTTTCTTTCCCGTCTTCTCATTTTGTGTAAAGCAGTGTAACAGTTGGGTGACTCACTAAGTGGAAATGGATGAGAAGAGTGATCTTTTCCCCTCCAAAATGCAAAGTCGGAGGAGTCACCTAAGTGCATTGAAAGAGTAGCGGTGTTGTAGACTAACCACCAGCTGTGAGTTCCTTAAAGATGCTTTCCTTTACTTAACTACTAAACAGTCAGGCTGGAATAGGAGCAAACAGCACCCTCCACACGCCCAAATACCCAAAGGTTGGATGTACAAGTGAAAAATTTTATATTCTCTAAGAAACCCTTTCTGTTGCTTTTCAGGTGAAATTAGAATTTATTACCATTAAAAGAAATTATTACAATTAAAGTAGCCCCCCCCTTTTTTTTTTTAAATTTCAGTGAAGAGATTGTTATCTGTGTAGGAAACAAATTTCTGGAACTTTTCCCTCAAAAGAAAGCTACTAATGAAGAATCTTTTTTTTCCTCTGGGAAGACAAGAGTAATAAAAGGCTGATTGTTTCAGAGCTGCCAGACATCTGGAGAGGGATGCATAAAGGGTGCATACAGTGTTAAAAGTACCTGAAGCAGGGGGTTGTGTGTGCAGCACTTCTTTGTCCAATATTAGGTCCAGCAGGTGAGAAACAGCTAATTTTCCTGGGCATAGGACTGACATTTGGACATAATTTCGAAAGGAGACACTGCAGGAAGGACACATCTTTTTCTACTTGAAACAGTGGCACGAACTTGAACCTGAAGCACCTGGGGCTCCTGGGTGTTTTGGGTATGTAAGACAGTAATGAGATGGTTATGACAAAAATTGTTGCTTAGGAGTTAAGTAAAAAGCAAGACTTGGGGGCAGAATTTTTTCAAAATAAGAATGGATGAAGAACAGTTCCTATTTTTCTCTGGTGGACTCCCCATCCCTGGAAGTGTCCAAGGCCAGGTTGGACGGGACTTGGAGCAACCTGGGCTAGTGGAAGGTGTCCCTGCCCATGGCAGGGAATGAGATGATCTTTAAGATCACTTCCAATCCAAATCATTCTATGATAAATACTATTTTTTTCTCTCCTGGAAGAGAGTGTTTGTAGGTGTGCATTTCTGAACAGTCCCTCAGGAAGAAGAATTCAACTGAAGAGCTAAAATAGCCTTTCTACACACATTTAAGTCCCTTTTTGAGAGGGAATGCAGGACACAGAACACTTCAGAAGAAACTTCTCTTTACAAGTGCTAATAGCTTTACACACAATCATTTCTTTCATAAGAAATCTCAACCACTTATAATGTATTCTTACATTTTCAAATATGAGGCAAATGTAGGGAAAGATGCTGCAATGCAGCTGAGGAGATAACTCTCTCCCTGAGATGGACTTATGTATTCTATTAGATAGTGCTGCTCAGCTGAGCTTTTGGAGGTGGGAGGTAAGATAAACAGATGAGGAAAGGCTTGTTATTAATTAAAGCGATGCACTGCCAATTGGAAGGGTGATCAAATATTGGTTCAGCCTTACCACTGCTGCTTACTTTTAATAGGTATGAGGATGTTTGCTAAAGGTGACAGAAGTGCCCAGCAGAGCAGAGGCTGTGAGCAAAGCCACAGACACTCACCTCCTTTAAAATCAGATTTGTGCAGACTGACAAGACAAAGACTTATGAGAAAAACAGTCCAAGAAGTGCAAAGGGACCACAAAATTGAATCTGAAAACCAAACCTGTTCATTACTTGAGCAGTGAAACAAGGACATTTATAAGCAATATGCATATTTATTATAAATGCTGCAGCTAAGCTAATGATTTTTGGTTTAGTTGGAGTTCAGATTCTCTTTCATCAGCATTATCTTGCCAAATACGTTCCCAAGCTTATTTTAATTTAGTATTTGACACCCTTTTTTCCCCCTTGGAGATTATTCCATAATAAAAAAACACATATTAGACAATTTATTATGCTAATGACTTGCAGGAAAAGCCCAAATTACGTTGATGGTGGATTATATTGAACAATAAAAATCTCCTCTTGTCAAAATTCTCAGTGAATGCATAGTTTAGCTGTAGTTAGCTACAGAAAGCTTCCTGGTAATAGTATCCACATCAGAGACAGACATGCATTAGCAGGAACCACAGTCCTAGTGAAACTACACAGACCTCCCTCACATCTGTGATTATGGCTAGTTACCCTTCAGCAGGCATTTTTAGCTCAGCTTGGAAGCAAAGCTTGTGTGATCATGGCCTATGGCATTTCCCACCTGACTATTCTACAATCTTTTACAAGGTGATGATAACTGAGTCACGAAGGTCCGATGGTTATCTGAGCCATTTCAGATAACCAGTGGTGTGAAACTAGGCTGTGTTCTTGCACCAACACTGTTCGCAATCTTCTTCAGCATGATGCTTCAAAGGGCCACGGGAGACCTTGATGAAGAACACAGCATCTACATCGCATATCATACCGATGGAAGCCTATTCAACCTAAGGCGACTGAAGGCTCATACTAAGACTTTAAATCATCTTGTCCATGCTTCTTTATGCTGATGATGCCACCCTCGTTGC